>OX103979.1:4085722-4105173 GCA_944470395.2 Schistosoma turkestanicum | reverse complement strand
CGGATTATCAACTCCCTCGTGGACAAGCTGTAACCTGATATATGTCTGAGAACCCTGCTAGTTGTTAATACTCCCATCTCATCAGATTGCTATCCTTATCCATCTCACCCATTATCTCCGTTTCCTCTCCTTTGCTCTACACTTCTTTCCTCTATCACAATATTCACTACCAATATTAATCAACTAAATTATCTAGTTATTTACTTAGTTCTGAAATCTTAATTAACATTATACTTTTCTCCCTTATTATTCTCCACATTGAACTAATGTCCGGTCTGGTAATGTGATAAATACTGGTATCCAGAAAACCTACTACCCTAAAACAAACGTTTTCATTCAATCATAGGACATACAAACTCACAACCCATCTGCCAAACTGTCTAGAATTAGACAGTCGAGTGGCCTAGACCCCTCATTCATAATGGACACTACCAAAAACCAAGAACTGTATCGAAAGAACAAGAATTGAGAGCAAAGAAATCGTGCGAGGTTTACACTAGCTCGTGAAAAAGTTATTGGATATGGATGCGTCAATTGTTTTATCACACCGATTCATTTACATATCTCGAATGGCCAACGCTGATTTTATGAAATCGTGCTGAAATGTGCCCATCGAAATTTTCAAAATTTATTTTACTTATTATGTCCTGAAAATGTTTAACTATCATAGGGTAATAATTTTTTCATTAATTTATTGTAACAGGCCGCAAGACTGTTTTCAAATGAGCGGGTCACTAAAGAAATATGAAGATGTAGTTGAAGTAACTGAAGAACACTAAAATATACTTATTTATATTTTTTAAAGAGACTGTCAACGCCCACTTTCAGTTGTAGTTCAACTGAGAGATTACCTCCACTTCCACCGATTGTGAAGCCCGAAGTTCCATCCTCACTTTACACTGTATGTGAAATTATTTGATGAATTTTACTTTTCGACATCCAGATAGTCACACGAAATGCTATTCATCCACCCTTAATGAATGCTTCTACCCTGACAAAAGCTTCGCCATTCAAGGAACAAAAAACACTGTCGTCCTCCAAGTCACTCCATTGGAAACAATTTTTCTCCAAATGCTGCTAACTTATCAATGCAAAATCTAACTAAATCTGGTGAAATATCTAAGATACCGAGCAAAGCTAACAAAGAAAAAAGATGAATCTAAGAGCAAGTATGAAACGCGACATGCCTCGGGCATAATCAAGACCTAATTTTAAATTTTTGTAAATATTTATAATTTTTTACCCAGTCTTCAGTTTCAAGTATAATAGGTTAGTTAACCCAGACAACAAGAATGGGGTTTCCTTCTAAGGGCTGCAAGTATTAAGGTTAATATCGTTCATCCAGCAGGGTATTCTTCTCACTGTATCTATTAACCACAAAGTTTCTACTCGATTGTGTACGTTTTATCACTTGTCAGCATCTGCTCGGTTATTTGAATAATCATCTATCCTCTACCTTAAGACTTACAAAAATCTCTTATTTAGTTTTTTGAAAAATCATATGTTAACTCTACAGGTCTGTTCAGACAAAAGCAATCTCGTTGTTGTTCTGCGTGTTTAATCTCTTCGCATAGAATTTAAATTACTTCAGTGTATACTAGTGAAATTTACCTTCTGAATAGGGTGCTCTTGTGCTCATGACTTATGATACATTAAGTTTACTCACAAGTGACATTCCCTTAACTGGTAATCGTTATAAGTCGGTCAACATATGCATAGAATCCAAAGGGGAATACGCGTTTAGATGCTTAAAAACGTCCCATGTAATATACTTCCTGTGATCACTAAGCACAAATAGAAAACAGTATAGGTTACGATGCTGCATAATGGCTCCTTCACTCTAACAGGCATTTTAATACCTTTTAAATTACTATATAGCTTTGCTGTTTAAAAAGCATAACTGAAATACATTATGTAGTTTGCATCCCTATCTTCCTCACTATCTCAGTCGTCTTACCTGGCATCAGTTTATTCGTTATAAATTCAAATACCTGGGTATGCGAAATGTTTAACGAATATTCAAAAAAATAAGAATGATATCCTGTAAAATGAATGATTACAGGTTTAACAAAATTTTCATGTGATTTATTTTCAAATAAGTTCTAGTTTATTTCTCTTGTTCAGAGAACTAAAAGTTCTAAACTCCTTTCAAGTATCCCACTACATACTTTTTATCTTAAGCTAAACTAGATGGTTGTAATAAAAATTAGTTGATCTAATAAGCTCTCAAAAAATGTAGATTTGTAAGAGGATATTTTCTGAATGCAAAAGTTTGAGATAACTGATATGAGGTCCAAAGACTTGGTATTTGAGCATGTTGAGTGTTAACAAACAAAATAGATCTGTAACTTTAAAAGGTCTCATACTTTTTTTAAGAAGTTAAACCAGAAACACCCTCAAAGTATTTCCATCTTGTCCATACGTATGAACTAAATAATGGATAAAAATAAGAACTTAATTCCTTATTAATGACTCGTGACAGAATGACACAAATATTCCTTCATGATTATCAACGGTTTAAAAAAGAATGCTAAAAGAAGTAGTTTTTAAATTTAAAGTAGACTATCAACTAGTGAAAAATTCCCTCATATTATTTTCAGGATTTTCATAAATATGCCACTGGATTCATTTAAGTACTCATAACTGATTTTAAGCAAATTATGGTACCCGTCGTTCTGGGATATTAAAGACAACACATCCACACGAACAGCAAAATAAATAATGTCACGTATTGTTTCAGCGGCTTTCAGATCTTATTCAGTTTACTTTGGAAACTGAAACTGGAAATGATGTAACGCGAACAAAGAAACGCAACAATTTCAGCTTTAGGCATCGCCCAATTACTTTTGTTCAGTATCTTTGATCAGCCATGCAGATCAACCTTTAGATGCTTCACTGCATCGATCTAATTTCTGGTCGTATACTAGTATAAATTAACCATTGCACAGAATGCATTCACATGTTTGTTTGATTGCAAAGGTTAATAAACAGCAAATAAATATGATTTCCATCGCTGTCAAGCAAAATCCGATAAGAATCTCAAAAGTAAGTGTAAATTTAAGGGATTCAAACTACTTCATCTAAAACGTTTTACTAATTTTTGCTTCATTTCATTTGGGAATCATAATCTGACCTTTAATCGGTAGTCTATGGTCTACATGACTGTCCGGATGCTTCACGGCTTCCTCTTGCTCTTTGCATTTACTACTCCATGATAACGTATTGACCAGTTCTAGTTGTATAAGTATGTCGGTTTCTACTATATGTTTGATTTCAAACTATTACAGTTCATAAGCAGCTGAAAAGAACCTGGTTAAATAAAATAAATTCATATTACTGTCGAAAATATTCCAAAATATCCGGTTATCGACATTTTTGACTTGATTTTGTTCACTCCCTTTTGACACATGTGCATTCCTTACAGGTTGCCGTGATAAATAAACCTAGGAATAATTTCATTTCAGGACTCGAAATCTTCTCCCTTAGCTTCAAGTGCCCAGAAAGCTGTTTTCTGAGCTACTGACTCGAGATTATCAAGAATATCACTAACGGGGTATATCAAATTCTTCTTATTAGTTATATAAAAATTATAATTTCTGAATAAGACATTGGCTCTTTGGACCCAGTAGATCAGTGTTAGACTATAGTAAAGTTTTATTTCCTGAGTACAAAACGTGCTTAGAACTGTTACTGGTTTTAACTTTAGGTACAAAAATAAAAACTAGATTGCGAGTTCAATCAGATGATTGGTCCTAAACAAGACACAATGAGTCTCCTGGATCTCACTACTAGCTGTAATCTATTTTTTCCGTGATAAAATGAATTCATTTTTACAGTGCTTAGATCTCTTACGTTCATAATATTACATTAATTCATTTTTTTCGTTTAGGGACAATTCTAGAGCTGTGTCTCCAGAAGAGCAGATTAATCAAATGAAAACATTAGAGAAAGAAAGAAATTTCAACCGTCAGAAACCATCAGAGAGAGATCTAGAAGTAAAAGAATGATTTTATAAGTATTACTGATAAAAATATTCTCTATTCACATAATCCGTAAGCTGTATTCGTTAAGGGTTGATGTCATTTGGATTAACATTGAAAACTAAGGAGCGTTATAAAGTTCTTTTTTCCTGAAACGAGAATCTTAATCAGTTTGTATCCATGACCCTTAGTCCCTAGACTTTAAACCATCGGATCACAATTAAATAGCTCTGATGAGAAGCCATGGCTAGTGGGATTCAACCATATTGGGTTGTAGTCAGCAATGTAACAACTGCATTGGAGAACAACTGCTTAATATCGTGGATTGGTTAAAGCTGATAATCTATTCAGGTTAGTGTGAACTCGATAGTCTGAAGGTTGACAGTTCATCATATGATCCGTGAAACTCCAGAGTTTTGCCCCTTGTGAAGTAGTGGATACTCACTACTAAACAATTCCATTCGGAAATCAAACAGATATCCAGTGCTTTCTGACTTTCTACGTCTACCTAAGGTCAATCTGCTATGTAAATTACAAAAAATAATGTTATCATCATTGCTATTAGAGATATTTCGAATATCATGAGTCTTTAAAATGTTCAGTCTGCTACCAACCTCAGTCAAAAATCTATCTCAACCTCATTCTGTATAAGCTATTTACTTTGATGAACGAACTTACAAAACCCACAAATTTCTTTAACCAGAAAATTTTGTTGCTATCTTCGATAAAAAAAGTATGCGAAACTTATTCGATTGTTCACTCCAGAATCAGTCAGTAAGTCAGTTATGACGTAGAACTTCGTAAGTAAGTATATCAGTTCACGTTGCCACACCGCATTAGCACAGAGATGCAAATGTCAGTTCAAATCCAACAGCGGTAGCGATAGTAGAAGTATTAGCAGTAATGGGGAATATTAGGGTACGAAGAAATGACTTGAGAAGAATAATTCAGTGAGATAAATTTTAGAAGAGAAAGAGAGAGGTGATGAGGGATTCAAGTTAGAATTTGTGGGAACACAAGGAATGTGAATGCACCTACGCCACTGCAAACGATTTTGAGTCACGTCGTTCAAGGTCTCTAACCATCGATGACTTTCGTCTCGCGAACCCCAACCAGGTAGCCTACATCTACCACTTCAATTAACCGATTCCGATGACATTTCACCATAAGCTCTTAAGCGTCCGGTGATGTTCGAGTAGAGAGCGTGTAAAAACCTAATGTACTTCTCTGGTACAACTTTTGATGACAGACACTGCCATAGAACCTCACGATCAACTGAGTCGAATGCCGCCTTAAGGTCGAGAAATACAACTATTGTGGGGCATATGAACGTGTGTCTCTGTTCTAGGACCTGACGTAGTGTCAATATGTGTTCTATACAACCACGTCCAAGTTTGAAACCAGCCTGGTTTTCTCCAGTCTGCTCTTCACGAGCTCTAGTTAGGCGTCAAAGTATTATTGAGGCCAATATTTTAGATACTATATTAGTTAGACTGATTCGCCTGCGATTGTCACAAGAGGACTTTTGTCCTTTCGTGTAGACTGAGACAATCAGTGATTGAGACCAGTCAGACGGGATTACTCCCAGTTCCCAGATTCTGCCTAAAGTCTCAGTAAATCTAACTGTTAAAAACTGGACCAACATTCCTAAAAATCTCAGGGATCAATCTATCAGGTCCTTCTGCGCTCCCTCGCTTCAGATTTCCCATCGCTTTCTCGAATTTATAAAGACGCGGAGGACTTACGTCGATTTGTCATTCAGGTTGACGAGACCGTGGGCAACCGAAGTGTGTCTGAAGGCCAGTTGAACTGATCCCTGAAGTATTCTGCCCATCGATGCAATCTCCTGGATTCAGAATGAATAATAAGACCATCCTTTTATGAGATAGTTTCTCTAACATATGGATTTCTTATACCGGTATTCTTGAAAAGTCGGACCAACTGTCTACTGCTGCCTATCACCGTCGCCTTTACCATCGCTCTCACTTTCGTCACCCACCACTGTTCGTGATCATTGCGTAGGCTTTTTATTAGCCTGCGCTTAAGTTGACTTCGCTCTTACTCATGTCCAGAGCCAGGTGGAATGAGCTTACGAGCACCTATCTGTTCGGTGCATGCTATTGACATCCACGGCTTCTAACTATCTTTATGGTTTACCTTACTAGCAGATATCACTGCTGTTTCCACAGCTTTTTGGTATCATTTGAAGCTGCCTCAGGGTGGGCATCACTCACTAAATGTTTTCCTAATTGTTTCTGAAATATATTCTTAGCTTCATTACCATTAAGTAGAGCCCTGAGAGGTTTCCTCGTGAGACGCAAACAAACACGCCCTCTCACTAGGGGATGATCTGAATCTAAACGTGTACCCCAGAACGAGAAACAGCCCTCTATTAAACCACTACATCGGTGGCTGATGGCAATGTGATCTAGTTGGGTCCAGCTTTGAGACTACTTTGGCGCGACATCATAGGATCCACCCAGGTGTCTTTACTTTTCACTTAGTCTACCCATTTGAGTATGAAAGTCACCAGCCATTATTACTATATCAGAGTGCTTAACCTTTTGGAGGAGGTCCGAAAGCTTCCTGTACAACTCATCTTTCACCTCGTCTGAACTGCCGTCAGTGGGAGCGTAGGTAGATACGACGAAGAGGCAACAGCTAGTGTCCCCGTCTTTGCGAGCCCTTACTGTCCCGTTCAGTCGGACAGCGCACAATTAACTATCAACTGGGATCCAGTCTAAGAGAGATAGTTCTGCCCTACAACTCAATGCTATACCTAACCAGCGAGACCCCGGGAAGCAGCATCAGGGCTACCAGATACACGAAGAGTAAATCGGGCTGCTTCTTTGTTTTGACAAGGTGAAATCAGATTAATGACTTTACTAGGATCCTGTATGTGCGTTTCCGAGACGCAGCATACATCGATGGCGCGAGATTCTAAAATCCTAGCTAATGAAGCCTATTGCCCTACTGGACACAATGTCCGTACATTAAATGCCGCAACATGTAATTTAGAATGGAGTTTCAGGAGACCAAAACTAACGTTTCGTAAACTCGCATCGTTTGCATTAGCGGTGCTGTGTGATAAAGGGATGTAAGAAGAGTTGGCCGTGGAGATGAGAGATATGTTAGGGGGTGTAGTAAGGGTTTGATTGTGACCAATTCGGCCTTGTGTGCTTTTATGGGTATGAGGACGGATGTCACTTCCCGACTGCCCACGCCGTGGAAGTGTGTTTCTTGAGGAACCTGAAAAGGAAGGTAGATTAGTATTGGTTTTAACGACCGCAGAGTACAAGGGACAACTGCTTGAGGCCGGTCACAGACGGCCTTTTTATGAGAGGATTTTAGAGTTTTAGCTCCGCTCTTGTTTAAAAATCCTTACCACCGGAGACGGAAATCCATGAGGTAGGGTGAGGTGTGACATTTTTAGGGTCAACCTTTTCTAACCCCTTCCATCCTTGTAAGAAGGCAGCATCGTTGCTACTGCTTGTTGTCCGAAGCAACACGCCATAGTATAGCGCTGTTTGTAATATATAAATCCAGTTAATCATAGTGTTATTAGTGACTGAGAGTAATCAATGATTTAGTGACTAAAAATATTTAGCAATTTGACAGGACCAGCAGAACCTAGCTCTTCTTATTTAGCTCTGAACAGCCAGGTAATTATTATTAATGTTTGTTTACTAATTAAACTAAAGAACATCTAACAATTCAAAGCATAGATGACAATCACTTTCAAATTGTATAAAGCATTTATAACTGTCAAGTACGCATTTTATTATTTCAAATATGCAAAATTGATTTGTTATTCTTTCTCATAATCACTGATTTAATTATTGTTGATTGAACCTTTTATTTTATATGTTTATATTTTGTAACATAGAGATATGCTTATTATATAAATAAAGGTATACCAGATTTTATGCTTGCTCCATTGCCTAATGAACTGTGGGAAAAATTACAACAATACTTACCGCTACGTTTGAAATTGAAATGGCCAACTCACTTAGATGATTTACGACAAGAAATACATGATTATTATGTATATGCTGTAAAAAAATCTATCGGTAAATAATACTCTCATATTTTAAATAATTATTTGATTGATAAGAAAAAAAGAATCTAACTAAGTTATTTATATTTATATAATTCATTATAATTCAATTTCAAATGGATTGGATAATAATCCGGTTATTGGTATTTATGATGGAAATTTACTGAGTCTTGATTAGTCTGTAAGCATCCTATCCGGATTGCCTCGATCTTATTTGTACATAGGATAGATAGAATGTGACTAGCAGATCGGACTACAAGAATGATCAGTTGAAATATCAACCACAAGATAATGCAAATCATTGAAAATTGAATTACACCTGATACATTTTGCACAAGTGAAGAATGGTCACCTGATCTTAGTTAGTAGCTAATTGAAGATGGCGTTCAAAATGAACGATACTGGGCTAAAGTCTCGAAGTGAACACCAACTCTGACATACAGGCACATCTAACTACAAACACTTACAAAATATGATGAAACATACTTCCTGGATTCCATTGCTAGTCACATTCTATCTAACATGGATATTAAACATCATTTTCAATCCTCATTACTCTAATTCCTTGCATCATCAATGTTAACTGCTTCACATTATATCACTCACACCTCAATGCTACAGTTTATTGTATTTATAATTGATGAGAAATCATGAAATAGAATGAACTCATATTATTCTGCTTCAATTGTTATTCTGGATTTATTTAAATTCCTTAAGAGAACCAATTGCATAAACCATTTTTCTCATGGAACAAAAACATTTTTATAAGTAAGCAGTAAATGAACGTCATTTGCTATTCCAAACAAATGAAGTCGTTAATAAAAGTGTTAAATAATATGATATTGATCATTATTATATAATTAATTAATGTAAGAGTATCACAGTTGTAGAGGAGGTAAGTTGCGCATAAGTCAGAATACTGATAATGTTTATAACTAGAATACTGGATAACACAAATTCAAACCCAATCCAAGAGGAAATGTATTCCATTCGGCTTGTTAAGTACTTCGTTCTAATAAATCTTCTTCTTCAAAGTATTCCTTTTAGCAAGCTTTTAACCAAAATGATGTTAAGTAATATGAATATTGTTTTACAGAAAAACTCATTTACTATAATGCATTGTTTATTCTTTATTCCTTAGTCGATTATATCCTATTTGATCCGGAAGAAAGGAAAAGATTATTTATTGAATGGTTACCTATTCCATATCCAAATTTTGTAATTCGAGCTCCTGTTCCATGGCATACAAAACGTAAAAAAGCATATGAATTCTGTAAACAGTATTTACTTACAATTGGTCCAGTACCATTAGCACTACAAAACATTTGGCGCACAGAGTAAGTAGACTAAAGATATTTAATTTTTTTAAAAAGTTGTCAGTAGCTAGCACTGAAATCCGGGATGCGCTTTTCAGCCCATTAGGGACTCGCTAGGATGTACATATGTCAATGACACTGGTTAATTCCTGTCTTAAAAATCAGTGAAAAGATTCAAACAAGCAATACAAATGAATTAGTCTTCACTGTATTGCACAAGAGGGTGGCTATCTGGACTCAATAGCTAAGTGAACAGCCAGATGGCGTTTGAATCTTAAAGCACTGATTTCCAGTCCCAGAGCGAATATCAACTCTGTGTTGCAAGTACATCCGACCGGCGAGACCATGACTAAACGAAACTCGCTTCCTGAACGAAAACAGAAATATGGAGTATTTATTCAGAAAATAACAAATAATTGGGACAAAATACACAGAAAATCATGTATTATGAAGGATGTAAAAGACATCTGTATTAATTCTACTCATTCTGGAACACATCGCCTAAGTGTTTCACCGTTGGACTTTGAACATCACTCACTAGGATGTCTATAGGTTCCAACAAGGTTTCAACCGGTGATAAATGATAAATAATATTGATTCGGACTTCCTTAGACTTCTTTCTAGGAGAATAGTTATCTATCAGTCATATTTCAAAGCATGACGTTAGTTTATTGTCGTTGGCTTGAAATGTTTGCAAATTAGAAATCATGTGCCTTCCACAATCATATTACTTTGTCAGGTAGAAAAAACTGCGCCTGGAGCCCCTCTATGGTAACCGCCAGGACCCAAGGTCGGATAAAGGTGCAGGGTTGAGCATAGTGTTAGAGACAACATCCCGTAGAAATCCAACTCGTTAAAAATGTTAACCAGAAGAAATAATTCGCTGGCCGGCAGCCTATGCTCCATTTCGGTTAACAGGCATAAGTAATTAAGTCGGGTAGAAAACGATCCTTTATCTCCTCATCACAAAGACCGCTGACATCAAATTTTCATGCCCTTTTTATTTTCTTAACTTATAGATTTTCTCATTTACGTTTTGTAAATTATGATGAATTAGCAAATCTTTCAGAACCTTTGGAACCAATGGAATTTGAACGACTAATCACTCAACAATGTCAAGCAACGAGAGAAATATTACGAAAAAAGTAACATTTCTTGTGTTGTTTTTTCTGTAATTATCTATGGGTTTTTTTTGTAAGTTAACAATTTACAAAATAGTAAAACAAATACGCTTATCTATCTTCATCTCATCTGTATACAATGCACATTTCAACTTCAAAAGAAAATGAGAAACAGAAACATACACTAGTAAAAATTATTTCAACTCCATAGAATACGTGACACGTGGTGACTAAATGTTTCAATGTTTCAACTGATTGAAATTTGAACATAGGAACACTTCATAATTGCAGCTTATCTATATTAGAAACAACACATTTATTTAGAATCATCAAAAATGATTGAATTGAACAATTTAATGTTCTGTGTGAATAAAGTAGATAAAATAACTGTAAAAGTAGAATAAAAGTGAACTATGCTCTGTTATGGAAAAATGAAGTTAGTCGTTCATTTTATTAATAATAATAGCATTAGAAAACTGTTTCATTCTAGACATAGGGATTCTCAACAATGCACATCAACAACTCCGAATACGGGGATTGAACCTAGAATCTTCAGTTTCGCTTGCAAGCGTTTAACCACTAGATCACTGAACTGGCCTCCAATGGAGGGTAGCTTTCTCACAACCGACACAGACTGATCTCTATTGATAAGCTAGGAAAATGATACATAAACGCTAAAGCTAGTTTCCAGAGGAAGTTTTCGGAGTTTCTATGCGAAGCCATGACCAGTAGTGTTCAATTCTTGTCAGTTGTGAGTTATTTATCCACCATAGGCTAATGGACGATGGCTGGGCAAGATCATAAATTTATTGAAATTAGATATTAACACTATTGGATGCCAGTTCAGTGATCTAGTGATTAAGCGCTTGCAAGCGAAACCGAAGATTCTGGGTTCAATCCCAGTGTTCGGAGTTGTGGATGTGCATTGTTGAGAATTCCATATATCTAGAATGAAACAGTTTTCCAATGCTTTCAGTCTTTTCTAATGCTGGTCTACCTAAGATTATTAGTTCCGAATTTCAACTGTGAAAGTGATTCTTTTTCCAAAGATCACCTATACTAGCAACTTACATATAATTATCTCAAGATAATTATCTTAAGATGTCAGGCAAATATAGCTCTATGTTTATAGAAAATTCGGTATTGAAGAGCAACATAAATCTGAAATCACTGAATGAAAGCGATAAGACAACTGAAGATTAGTATAGGTTTTACAAAATGCATTGGACCAGTGTTGAGTACTATCGGTTTTTGAAAGCGTGATAATGAGAAGAAAGTTTATGCAGATTTGTGATGGTACTCCTAATTGTTGTTTTTAAAATGATATTCTTTTGACTACTTATCAAAAGTAATTTCAACTGCTACATATAACAAATTTATAATATCTCAGTTTATCTGTTCAAAACATGTTCTGTTGTCCACATGGTCCATTTAAATATTTATGGATATCATGATACTAGGAAATTAGAATGTGCAACGTTTGTAAGGGACACTTAAAATGGCTTAAATTAAGTTTCTAACCGATTTATAGTTGACCTAAGCTGATTTTCAGATGGCGTTACCAAAGAACAAATGACTGAGTGGTTAAGGTATTAAAAAAGCATATCATGCTACTAATAACAAAGGGAGTAATAGTGAGGTTAAAACTACAGTTCTGGTTAGTAGTAGTAAGCTAGTTAGATAAGGCTTCAAAGTGATGTAAATCTACCTTGACAAACGTTACCGGCTAACACAAAAGTAGGTTAGAAGTAAACTAGATGTAACCATGTGAAGTCGTGATGTTAATTTACGAAGTTACTGATCTTCGACATGAACACTGTAGGAAGATGTAGGCCTCCAGCTTGAATTGCTTTACATTGAAATCATGAATCAATCATTGTTAGATCACCATTAGAAACCTGCAGGCACTGGAAGTCTGTTTCATCCTGGTATGAGAGTCTTCATCAGCGCGCATCCGTGACTCCCCGTTTCGGCAATCCAACCCAGTAATTTTGGTTTCGTGCGCTAATGCTTAACCTCTAGACCAATGATTTAGGGGCATCCAACGGTGTTAATGTCTAACTTTGATCAGTCTAAGTATGTTGCGCAACATCATCCACTGTCTTTGGAGGTTAACTGCTTACAGACGACACGGCTGAACTGAACTCTACTGGTGACGGCTTCTCGTTGAAACTCCGAGGATTTCCTCACGAAACCAGTGAGCACAGTCATTTACAAATTCAATGTCAAACAATCTCCACGACTCGATGATGAAAACTTGAATTGTGCAGGATACTTACAGTCGATGAATGAATGATTTTGAAACGAGAGTCATAGGGCGCTGGTAAAATCTAAACCATTATTTATCTTCATGTAACTCTTCAGATTATCATTCTTGCGCAGTGGTTCTAATTACTTCCAGCCTTATATTTATGTCAAATAAAATGTAGTTTGATGTTTAATCACTTAACGTACATTTACTTTCTTGACAAAGAATTTAATTTCCTTAAGAAGTAAAATTAACTTTTTATTTGTTGAATAACAAATATTAAAGGAAGTAGTTATCCAATGAACTCATTTTAAAACAATAAACTGTATGAACTGATGATCTGTTTCTTTTTGGTTAATTATGCCAATTAATAAAATGTATGATGAGTAACTATATACATCATTTTCAATTTTTTTCACTTTAGTTGGATACCAATATGTGCTAAAGCTATTACTGAATTAAGTACTACATGGTCTCATCTACTCCCTGTTAGGGCATCGGATTCAATGGAGTTAGTCCGATTATTTTTTGCAGGTATATCAGCTTTAATGTCTGGACAATTACGTGATATTGTAAATAAATCATTACAAGATTTACTTAGGGTATTACAAATTCATCAAGTAAGTATTCTAACTTATCGGTTTCCATACTGATGTAAATTGATGTACACTTATGTTAGACTTAATGTTGCTTACAACTGATTGTATATTTACCTAAATATAATTACTAGTCTAATATAATTTGAAATAGTTTGAATTATTCCGTTGTTGATATTTTTCACTCAAATTTGATCCATTTTTGGTTAGTATATCAGCATTCTATGCGAATCGCGTCGATAAAGAGCCATTACGACACAAGTTTATATCGAATAGATAGAATGTAGGCTACAGTGTGATTGATCATCAACTCTAAGATGCAGGTACATCCAGCTACAGATTGGTCCCTAAATAGAACGAAACGCCTATCCTATATTCCATTACTAGTTATATGCTATCTATTCCATTCAATTACTTGTCACTTAAATACAACATGTTTATTCTTAGACTCTTATTGCCAATCGAAATGACTGAACAAAAAGAATCTTTACTTGTGGCATTTAGTTGTTAAATAACAGTGACACCATGACGACCACTGTTATTTTAATTCAGATTTAAAGTCTGAATTACACTGAAATACCAAAAGGTTACTATGATTGGTAATATTTAACTTCACGGTTAGTAGTAGTCAGACAACAAAAATGAACAGTCTATCATCCTCAATATCATTGCATACAGAAAGCGAGTGAAAAACAAACTGTAGATTCATGTATTTTTGTGTGAATAAAAAAAAATATAAAAATGGGAATTTCTTGGAAACATGATAATCAAACCTAATAGAAAATATTTTCGGGCAGAGTTTTGGGTTCGAATCGGGTTCGAATCCTTCTAGGTGTAGGAGTCGTGGAAGCGCACTTCTGATGAGTCCCATAACAGGACGAAACGGCCGTTTAGTGCTTCCGGGTTTCTAATGGTGGTCTAACAATGACTGACTGAAAATTTCAAATGTGTAATAGAAAATATTTAAAAAAAAACTAATTTCTAAAAGAAAATTGAAATCAATTTTTCCAGTCAAGAATTTCGCATTGGATTTTATTGATTTTCATATTAAAATACCTTGACAAGTATATATGTGATCAGATTGTTAGAAATGTATAGCGCAAATACATCACATCTTTCCGGTCAACTACGTCTTTTCATTGTTTTCTCAAACTAAATCGAAAATACAACGAATCTAAGCGACTAAATACGTTAAAGGAATTATATGAAGCGATGTCACTTATTGAACTGTGAAAACAGCAGGTGTCGAGAAAACAATCCATCAGTCACGACGATCGCATATACACACATACACATATACTTACTGACCTACTTACTTACTTACTTACTTACTTACTTACTTACTTACTTACTTACTTACTTACTTACTTACTTACTTACTTACTTACTTACTTACTTACTTACTTACTTACTTACTTACTTACTTACTTACTTACTTACTTACTTACTTACTTACTTACTTACTTACTTACTTACTTACTTACTTACTTACTTACTTACTTACTTACTTACTTACTTACTTACTTACTTACTTACTTACTTACTTACTTACTTACTTACTTACTTACTTACTTACTTACTTACTTACTTACTTACTTACTTACTTACTTACTTACTTACTTACTTACTTACTTACTTACTTACTTACTTACTTACTTACTTACTTACTTACTTACTTACTTACTTACTTACTTACTTACTTACTTACTTACTTACTTACTTACTTACTTACTTACTTACTTACTTACTTACTTACTTACTTACTTACTTACTTACTTACTTACTTACTACTCACTTACTTACTTACATACTAACCAACTAATGTCTGTTACCCCTTATGGAGTATACGCTACCGACCAGCATTATTTTTTCTGATTAGCATTTTTTTGCAGCTTACTGAATTACTACGGAACAGGGTCGCTAACTCAATCCAAACCCTCCCCCTTTACCCGACCTTGGCATCGTCAGAAACTCCAAAAGGGCTCCCTACGGAATCGTGTTAATTACCAGTCATACTAAATGTATATTAATAAGTCGATTTTGTAAAAAAGATGAAATCTTGCATTATTTCTGAAATCACTCCGATAAAAAGTCGAAATGCATAGATTTCAAATATAGACTGCTAATAAATTCAATCAGTGATAGATAATTCAGTTCTTTTCTAATCATGGTCTAAATATCATATCTGTTACATAAGTGACTGGATAAAATGAATAGGATGAAATGAGCGCCCTAGATCCGACTACTGGCCAAAACCCATTCATTTTTTTGAATACTACAAGTGTTAGCCATTTATTGTGTAATCATAAATCAATCAATGTTAGACCATCATTAGAAACCTGGAAGCACTGGACAGCCGTCTCCTCCTGGTATGGGACTCTTCAGTAGTGCGCATCCACGACTCCCGCCACTAGCAGGAATCAAACCCAAGACCTTCAGTCATGTACGTGAGCGCTTAACCTCTAAATCATTGAGCCGGCATCCAACTATGTCAATGTCTAACTCCGATCAATCCATGGTTTTGCACAGCCACGTGCACTGTCTTCAGTGAGCACTGCTTCACACTTGAACCGGATTGAACTCCACTGGCCGTCTAGTGCTTCCAGTTTCATAGTGATCGATTCATGATTTCAGAGTAACTCATAGATCTCCAGAACCCCATGATGCAAGTCATTTATTTGTACATTTCTTAAATCATGAAGTAAGTTATCCGAATAGCTTTAGTTTTTTTTCTTAATTTTCATGAAATAATAGAAGATTAAAATAAAATGCTTTGGGTTATATGTCACAAACTAGTTTAAACCTGAATGATCGACTCTTGCTGACTGACTGACTCATAAAAAACATAAAATAACACTCTCACTACAAAATTCAACAACCGACTATGACAGAGAACAAACCAACTTCCATCTGATAATAAAACTGGGAGAAGACGCTGCTGACGGATAGGATATACACTGCAAAAGTCACCAAACTGAGTCACAAGGTAAACCTTAATTTCAAATCTTCAACGACAAAGAAGGAAAGTAGGAACACTGAAGAACACATTGCACCAGGAACTTAGAAGTAGACCTCAAAAGAAATAATAGCACTTAAGAACAAATGGAAAGCAGAGCCCATGAAAAAATTGATTATATACACATACCAGGTCAACAGCCTATTATGCACAGGCGTTAGAACAATAAGCACAATTCTCAATATAAACTTGTTGATACATCCAGATTCGGGATGAAACAATTTTCAATTACATTTCAGTTTATATTGAAAAATCCGTTTTACATAAATCTTGTTTTATTGTTATTGTCATTATTATTATTTAATTTTTATTGTAGAATGAAAATAAATTTGAAGAACAATATGATGAATTGAAATTTTTACATAAATCACCACTTTTATTAAAATTACATATATCTGATCCAAAAATTATTTTTATACCGAGTTTTCAAGAAACACGAGATTGTTTATTGAATTGTTTTCAAGCAATCACAAATGCTGCAGAAAATCTACCTAGAGTAAGTGGGTCATTGAAATAGGATATCGACTAGATTTGATTTGATTTGATTTTTACTAAATCTCGATGCACGTTTATCCTTTCAACAACTCAAGGCCTGTGTTACACAAGAAATACGTACATTGGCTAATTAGGGTCGCTGAAAATTCAGTCAAGAATATCAACAACCAATCCACACAGATCTATTATTCAACTACAGTAGCAACAACTGAAGAGAAATCACCAAATCATCTGCGTACAAACTTTGTTCAAGTGAGCGAAGACACACTGCAGCACATCAACTGAAACCATCAACAGAAGCGGCATCAAAGGAACCAACAAACGGATCATCCTACCATATATAAAATACATTGGAAATTGCAGCACGACTACTGAAACCATATTTAGAACACGTGTAGCACACAATCCAACAGAATCTCTTCAATCACTCCTATGTAAACCATAGGATAAAATGACAGAAGAAGAAAAACCAAATATTATCTACAAAATAAACTGTTCAAACTGAGAAGAAAACTACACCGAACAAAGTGGACATCACTTTCAGTGAACACCAATTAACAGTCAAGCACTATGACATTTCTTCCCCCAAATCAATACATACGGACAACTATGGACACACATTCGATTGGAACAATTTTGAAATATTGGATAGAGGGAGTACAGAGATCAGTGCAGAATATTTATAAGTTTAGCAATCAACAAACACACAGACAAACATAGGGTCAAGAAACAGATCAAAAGGGGATACGATCAAAATAAACAGACAGACAAAGACAGGTTTCAGGTTAATAACAATCAATCACTATCGAGGTCAACAGAACAAGCTACGAGTTACGTGGAGAAATTCGAATACGTCGCTTCTGAAATTTGCGCTGATGATGTTGTTCAGGAAAACAATGAAAGCTCCACAACCAATAAATCCAGCTCAGAGAACCAAACCCCACCACAATAGTGATCACCATTATTCTCTAATCAGTATTAACATATCTTTCGACCTTGTAAACCGTTCGCTTATAATCTTAGTTGTTTTTTTATTTGAGTGTGTGCGCCGCTTACTTCGCTAATTACAAGTCTGGCTTATCTTTTTCTGACTTTGAATACTTAATTATGTCTAATCGCATTCAGTTGGCTCACTCGCCTTCTCCACTTCACTTCGCTTTGCTTTTACACTTTGTATTCTCATGTCTGTCTCTACGAGAACGAGTGCCTGAAATGGATTTATTGGCACAACCGTATTTTGCTTCTTATTACCACCGTCACACGAACCGTGTTCGCTTAGGTATGACATACAGAAACGGAAGACAAGATTTAGTTCACAACATACTCATTCGTTTGTCTAAGCTGGAGTCAGATCGCTGGCCACTAAAATCAATGAGCACTATTTCGAATTCAACGCCGCCAAGAAATTTCCCTTGTATCTATTTGTTGGGGATGTTAGATACCCAGAACTCGCTTGATAAATATCTTTATTTTGGATTTATTTCATGGACCGATCAATTGACCTTGAGATCACATGTCTCACCCGGAAAATCCTTGGCTGTGATTGGTTACTGTGCTATTTGAGTGTGCTATTTTTGTGACTGTCCCAGGGACGTATCTATAGAATTTTAATAAACGCAATTTGAGTGCTTGGATTCATTGTGTGCTGGCTGGGTGTTTGTAGAATAAAATTTCTACACTATATCAAGACTTCTGATGCAATTTGGTCAAGGGATCACAGTAGCCTACCTGGATGCTGGTTCATTGTTTTGTTCTCGTTATTCGACTAAGGTGAACTCGTAATAGTTTAAGCATACCTACAGACGAGCGTAACACTATTACATCATTAAACTGTAAGAGTATCATAGGTTGATACTTTATATGCAGTAATTTATTTCAACTAGAGCTTTTAGCAAATTCATACTCCTGAGACATAATAAATACTCATTCATACTTGTAATCATATCATGAACTGACATGACAGGTTGATCATGAAAACCTTAGATTGACTGGAACAAGAAAGCCTTGTGTTCGAATCCTGAGAGGTGCACGAGTCGTGGGCGCGCAGTGCTGATGCTTCACATAACAGGACAGGAACTAACGACCGTCCAGTGCTTCCAGGTTTCTAATGGTGGTCTAACAATGAATGATTTATAATGTGCAACAATATGCAGCAAACACTGATCTCCATAACTTTAATTGAGAAATATGTATCCGTTACATGCGTCATTACAATCTTACTGATTTGATTGTTTCAATATTCATATATATTTAACTGTGTATACATTTTTTTCTACGAATAGTTGTGAGTATATTTGTTTACTGTGAACCCGATTCATTACCTATTTGGAGAATAAGTAAACTTTTTTAAAAAAAATTGCTACCAAAAGTACATACCTTCAAGACATTTCCTATTTGACCTCTAATATTGCATTGTTTAAACGTAGTCAGTTTAAAAGGTATCTATCTATTCAGAGTTAAATAGAATCGATACTATACTGAATAAAAACTGTGCAACCATTAAAAAAAATTCTCTGTAACTTCTTAATAGTTAGGAACTACAATAGAAAAGTTGCGCTTCCGAATTTATTCTCTGATTTAACAAACAACAGAACATGAATTATGGATTTCTATTAGTATCAT
>OX103979.1:3945147-4085224 GCA_944470395.2 Schistosoma turkestanicum | reverse complement strand
ATAAACATATAAAATAAAAGGTTCAATCAACAATAATTAAATCAGTGATTATAAGAAAGAATAACAAATCAATTTTGCATATTTAAAATAATAAATAATTAAGTAAAAAAAAATAGAGTTAATGAATGCGTACAATGTATACAATTTGAAAGTGATTGTCATCTATGCTTTGAATTATTAGATGTTCTTTAGTTTAATTAGTAAACAAAGATTAATAATAATTACCTGGCTGTTCAGAGCTAAATAAGAAGAGCTAGGTTCTGCTGGTCCTGTCAAATTGTTAAATATTTTTAGTCACTAAATCATTGATTACTCTCAGTCACTAATAACACTATGATTAACTGGATTTATATATTACAAACAGCGCTATACTATGGAGTGTTTCCCTCGGACAACAAGCAGTAGCAACGATGCTGCCTTCTTACAAGGATGGAAGGGGTTAGAAAAGGTTGACCCTAAAAATGTCACACCTCACCCTACCTCATGGATTTCCGTCTCCGGTGGTAAGGATTTTTAAACAAGAGCGGAGCTAAAACTCTAAAATCCTCTCATAAAAAGGCCGTCTGTGACCGGCCTCAAGCAGTTGTCCCTTGTACTCCGCGGTCACGCTTCCAGGTCGTTAAGACCAATACTAATCTACCTTCCTTTTTAGGTTCCTCAAGAAACGCACTTCCAAGGTGTGGGCAGCCGGGAAGTGACATCCGCCCTCATACCTATTAAAGGACACGAGACCGAATTGGTCACAATCAAATCCTTACTACACCCCCAAACATATCTCTCATCTCTACGGCCAACTCTTCTTACATCCCTTTATCACGCAGCACCGCTAATGCAAACGATGCGAGTTCACGAAACGTTAGTTTTGGTCTCCTGAAACACCATTCTAAATTACGTGTTGGAGCATTTAATGTACGGACATTGTGTCCAGTAGGGCAATAGGCTTCATTAGCTAGGACTTTAGAATCTCGCGCCATCGATGTATGCTGCGTCTCGGAAACGCGCATACAGGATTCTAGTAAAGTCATCAATCTGATTTCGCCTTGTCAAAACAGAGAAGCAGCCCGATTTAATCTTCGTGTATCTGGTAGCCCTGATGCTGTTTCCCTGGGTCTCTCTGGTTAGGTATAGCATTCAGTTGTAGGGCAGAACTAGCTCTCATAGACTGGATCCCAGTAGATAGTTAATTGTGCGCTTTCCAACTGAACGGGACAGTAAGGGCTCGCAAAGACAGGGACACCCGTCGTTGCCTCTTCGTCGTGTCTACCTACGCTACCACTGACTGAAGTTCAGACGAGGTGAAAGATGAGTTGTACAGGAAGCTTTCGGACCTCCTTCAAAAGGTTAAACACTCTGATATATTAATAATGGCTGGTGACTTTCATACTCAAATAGGTAGAGTAAGTGAAAAGTAGACACCTGGGTGGATCCTATGATGTCTCGGCTCAGAGAACATATAATACTGACCGTCTGTTGCAACCATGCTCAGATAACTGCTTATTTCTAGGAAGCACTAACTTTAAGCATAAGGAAAAGCATCTCTTGACATGGAGGCCCCCAAAGTAGTCTCAAAGCTGGACACAACTAGATCACATGATCATCAGCCACCGATGGAGTGGTTTAATAGAGGGCTGTCGCTCGTTTTGTGGTACACGTTTAGATTCAGATCATCCCCTAGTGAGAGCGCGTGTTTGTTTGCGTCTCACTGACGTAGGAAAAATATCACGAGGAAACCTCTCAGGGCTCTACTTAATTGTAATGAAGCTAAGAATATATTTCAGAAACAATTAGGAAAACAGTTAGGCGGCCATATAGTAAGTGATGCCCACCCTGAGGCAGCTTCGAATGATATCAAAAAGCTGTGGAAACAGCAGTGATATCTGCTAGTAAAGTAAACCATAAGGATAGTTAGAAGCCATGGATGTCAATAGCATGCACCGAACAGATAGGTATTCGTAAGCTCATCCCACCTGGCTCTGGACATGATTAAGAGCGCAAGCTGATAAAAAGCCTACGCAGTGATCGTGAACAGTGGTGGGTGACGAAAGCGAGAGCGATGGAAAAGGCAACGGTGATAGGCAGCAGTAGACAGTTGGTCCGACTTATCAAGAATACAGGTATAAGGAATCCATATGTTAGCGAAACTGTCTCATAAAAGGATGGTCTTATTATTCATTCTCAATCCAGGAGATCGCATGCGTCGATGGGCAGAACACTTCAGGGATCAGTTCAACTGGCCTTCAGCCACACTTCTGTTGCCCACGATCTCCAATTTGAATGGCAAATCGACTAAGTCCTCAGCGTCTTTATGAATTTGAGAAAGCGATAGGAAATCTGAAGCGAGGGAGAGCAGAAGGACCTGATAGATTGACCCCTGAGATTTTTAGGGATACTGGTCCAGTTTTTAACAGTTAGATTTACTGAGCCTTTAGGTAGAAGCTGGGAACTGGGAGTAATCCCATCTGACTGGTCTCAATCACCGATTGTCTCAGTCTACACGAAAGGACAAAAGTCCTCTTGTGACAGTCACGGGCGAATCAGTCTAACTAATATAGTATCTTAAATATTGGCCTCAATAATACTTCGACGCCTAACTAGAGCTCGTGAAGAGCAGACTAGAGAAAACCAGGCTGGTTTCAAACTTGGACGTGGTTGTATAGAAGACATATTGACACTACGTCGGGTCCTAGAACAGAGACACACGTTCATATGCTCCACAATAGTTGTATTTCTCGACCTTAAGGCGGCATTCGACTCAGTTGATCGTGAGGTTCTGTGGCAGTGTCTGTCATCAAAAGTTGTACCAGAGAAGTACACTAAGCTTTTACAGGCTCTCTACTCGAAGATCACCGGTCGTGTAAGAGCTTATGGTGAAATGGTTAATTGAAGTGGTAGATGTACGCTACCTGGTAGGGGTCCGCGAGACGAAAGTCATCGATGGTTAGAGAACTTGAACGACATGACTCAAAATCCTTTGCAGTGGCGCAGGTGCATTCACATTTCTTGTGTTCCCACAAATTCTAACCTGAATCCCTCATCACCTCTATCTTTCTCTTCCAAGATTTATCTCACTGAATTATTCTTCTCAAGTCATTTCTTCGTACCCTAATATTCTCCATTACTGCTAATACTTCTACTATCGCTACCACTGTTGGATTTGAACTGACATTTGCATCTCTGTGCTAATGCGGTGTGGCAACCTGAGCTGATATACTTACTTCCGAAGTTCTACGTCGTAACTGACGTACTGACTGATTCTGGAATGATCAATCAAATAAGTTTCTCATACTTTTTTGTCAAAGATAGCAACAAAATTTTCTGGTTAAAGAAATTTGTGGGTTTTATAAGTTCGTTCATCAAAGTAAATGTTTGATACAGAATGAGGTTGAGATAGATTTTTGACTGAGGTTGGTAGTAGGCTGAACATTTTAAAGACTCATGATATTCGAAATATCTCTAATAGCAATGATGATAATTTGTAATTTAGATGACAGATTGGCCTTAGGTAGACGTGGAAAGTCAGAAAGCACCGGATATCTGTTTGATTTCCGAACGGAATTGTTTAGTAGTGTGTATCCACTACTTCACAAGGGGTAAAACTCGGGTGTTTCACGGATCATATGATGAACTGTCAACCTTCGGACTATCGAGTTCAGACTAACCTGAATAGATTATCAGCTTTAACCAATCCACGATATTAAGCAGTTGTTCTCCAATGCAGTTGTTACATTGCTGACTACAACACAATATGATTGAACCCCACTAGCCATGGCTTCTCATTAGAGCTATTTAATTGTGATCCGATGGTTCAAAGTCTAGGGACTAAGGGTCATGGATACAAACTGATTAAGATTCTCGTTTCAGGAAAAAAGAACTATATAACGCTCCTTAGTTTTCAATGTTAATCCAAATGACGTCAATCTTTAACGAATACAGCTTACGGATTATGTGAATAGAAAATATTTTTATCAGTAATACTTATAAAATCATTCTGTTACTTCTAGATCTCTCTCTGATGGTTTCTGACGGTTGACATTTCTTTCTTTCTCTAATGTTTTCATTTGATTAATCTGCTCTTCTGGAGACACAGCTCTAGAATTGTCCCTAAACGAAAAAAATGAATTAATGTAATATTACGAACGTTTAAGTAAGAGATCTAAGCACTGTAAAACCGAATTCACTTTATCATGGAAAAAATAGATTACAGCTAGTAGTGAGATCCAGGAGACTCATTGTGTCTTGTTTAGGACCAATCATCTGAATGAACTCGCAATCTAGTTTTTATTTTTGTACCTAAAGTTAAAACCAGTAACAGTTCTAAGCACGTTTTGTACTCAGGAAATAAAACTTTACTATAGTCTAACACTGATCTACTGGGTCCAAAGAGCCAATGTCTTATTCAGAAATTATAATTTTTATATAATTAATAAGAAGAATTTGATATACCCCGTTAGTGGTATTCTTGATAATCTCGAGTCAGTAGCTCAGAAAACAGCTTTCTGGGCACTTGAAGCTAAGGGAGAAGATTTCGAGTCCTGAAATGAAATTATTCCTAGGTTTATTTATCACGGCAAACGGTAAGGAATGCACATGTGTCAAGAGGGAGTGAACAAAATCAAGTCAAAAACGTCGATAACCGGATATTTTGGAATATTTTCGACAGTAATATGAATTTATTTTATTTAACCAGGTTCTTATCAGCTGCCTATGGACTGTAATAGTTTGAAATCAAACATATAGTAGAAACCGACATACTTATACAACTAGAACTGGTCAATACGTTATCATGGAGTAGTAAATGCAAAGAGCAAGAGGAAGCCGTGAAGCATCCGGACAGTCATGTACACCATAGACTACCGATTAAAGGTCAGATTATGATTCCCAAATGAAATGAAGCAAAAATTAGTAAAACGTTTTAGATCAAGTAGTTTGAATCCCTTGATTTTCCACTTATTATTGAAATTCTTATCTGCTTTCTCTTAACAGCGATGAAAATCATATTTATTTGCTGTTTATTAACCTTTGCAATCAAACAAACATGTGAATGGATTCTGTGCAATGGTTAATTTATACTAGTATACGACCAGAAATTAGATCAATGCAGTGAAGCATCTAAAGGTTGATCTGCATGGCTGATCAAAGATACTGAACAAAAGTAATTGGGCGATGCCTAAAGCTGAAATTGTTGCGTTTCTTTGTTCGCGTTACATCATTTCCAGTCTCAGTTTCCAAAGTAAACTGAATAAGATCTGAAAGCCGCTGAAACAATACGTGACATTATTTATTTTGCTGTTCGTGTGGATGTGTTGTCTTTAATATCCCAGAACGATGGGTACCATAATTTGCTTAAAATCAGTTATGAGTACTTAAACGAATCCAGTGGCATATTTATGAAAATCCTGAAAATAATATGAGGGAATTTTTCACTAGTTGTTAGTCTACTTTAAATTTAAAAACTAATTCTTTTAGCACTCTTTTTTAAACCGTTGATAATCATGAAGGAATATTTGTGTCGTTCTGTCACGAGTCATTAATAAGGAATTAAGTTCGTATTTTTATCCATTATTTAGTTCATACGTATGGACAAGATGGAAATACTTTGAGGGTGTTTCTAGTTTAACTTCTTAAAAAAAGTATGAGACGTTTTAAAGTTACAGATCTGTTTTGTTTGTTAACACTCAACATGCTCAAACACCAAGTCTTTGGACCTCATATCAGTTATCTCAAACTTTTGCATTCAGAAAATATCCTCTTACAAATCTACGTTTTTTGAGAGGTTATTAGATCAACTAATTTTTATTACAACCATCTAGTTTAGCTTAAGATAAAAAGTATGTTGTGGGATACTTGAAAGGAGTTTAGAACTTTTAGTTCTCTGAACAAGAGAAATAAACTAGAACTTATTTGAAAATAAATCACATGAAAATTTTATTAAACCTGTAATCATTCATTTTACAGGATATCATTCTTATTTTTTTAAATATTCGTTAAACATTTCGCATACCCAGGTATTTGAATTTATAACGAATAAACTGATGCCAGGTAAGACGACTGAGATAGGGAAGATAGGGACTCAAACTACATAATGTATTTCAATTATGCTTTTTAAACAGCAAAGCTATATAGTAATTTAAAAGGTATTAAAATGCCTGTTAGAGTGAAGGAGCCATTATGCATCATCGTAATCTATACTGCTTTCTATTTGTGCTTAGTTATCACAGGAAGTATATTACATGGGACGTTTTTAAGCATCTAAACGCGTATTCCCCTTTGGATTCTATGCATATGTTGACCGACTTATAACGATTACCAGTTAAGGAAATGTCACTTGTGAGTAAACTTAATGTATCATAAGTCATGAGCACAAGAGCACCCCACTCAGAAGGTAAATTTCACTAGTATACACTCAAGTAATTTAAATTCTATGCGAAGAGATTAAACACGCAGAACAAAAACGAGATTGCTTTTGTCTGAACAGACCTGTAGAGTTAACATATGATTTTTCAAAAACTAAATAAGAGATTTTTGTAAGTCTTAAGGTAGGGGATCGATGATTATTCAAATAACCGAGTAGATGCTGACAAGTCATAAAACGTACACAATCGAGTAGAAACTTTGTGGTTATGAGATACAGTGAGAAGAATACCCTGCTGGATGAATGATATTAACCTCAATACTTGCAGCCCTTAGAAGGAAACCCCATTCTTGTTGTCTGGGTTAACTGACCTATTATATTTGAAACTGAAGACTGGTAAAAAATTATAAATATTTACAAAAATTTAAAATTAGGTCTTGATTATGCCCGAGGCATGTCGCGTTTCATACTTGCTCTTAGATTCATCTTTTTTCTTCGTTAGCTTTGCTCGAATCTTAGATATTTCACCAGATTTAGTTAGATTTTGCATTGATAAGTTAGCAGCATTTGGAGAAAAATTGTTTCCAATGGAGTGACTTGGAGGACGACAGTGTTTTTGTTCCTTGAATGGCGAAGCTTTTGTCAGGGTAGAAGCATTCATTAAGGGTGGATGAACAGCATTTCGTGTGACTATCTGGATGTCGAAAAGTAAAATTCATCAAATAATTTCACATACAGTGTAAAGTGAGGATGGAACTTCGGGCTTCAAAATCGGTGGAAGTGGAGGTAATCTTTCAGTTGAACTACAACTGAAAGTGGGCGTTGACAGTCTCTTTAAAAATATAAATAAGTATATTTTAGTGTTCTTCAGTTACTTCAACTACATCTTCATATTTCTTTAGTGACCCGCTCATTTGAAAACTCTCTTGTGGCTGTTACAATAAATTAATGAAAAAAGTATTACCCTATGATAGTTAAACATTTTCAGGACATAATAAGGAAAATAAATTTTGAAAATTTAAATGGCACATTTCAGTACGATTTCATAAAATCAGCGTTGCCATTCGAGATATGTAAATCGATTCGGTATGATAAAACAATGGTGCATCCAATATCCAATAACTTTTTCACAAGCTAGTATAAACCTCACGATTTCTTTGCGCTCGATTCTTGTTCTTCCGATACAGTTCTTGGTTTTTAGTAATGTCATGATGGATGAGGGTCTAGCCACTCGACTGTCTGATTCTAGACAATTGGCATCTGGTTGTGAGTTTGAATGTCCCGTGATTTGAATGAAAACGTTTGTTTTAGGGTAGTAGGGTTTCTGGATACCAGTATTTCTCACATAACCAGATCGGAGATTAGTTAGTTGTAGTGTGGAGAATAATAAGGAGAAAAGTATAATGTTAATAAGATTTCAGAACTAAGTAAATAACGAGATGATTTAGTTTACTAATTGGTAGTGAATATTGTGGTAGAGGAAAGTAGTGTAAGAAAAGGAGAGGAAACGGAGATAGTGGGTGAGATGGATAAGGATAGCAATCTGATGAGATGGCAGTAATAATAACTAGCAGGTCTCAAGACATGTATCAGGTACAGCTTGTCCACGAGGGAGTTGATAATCCGTATGTGAGTACGGAGTAGGCCTTTTCATAGTTTAGAAATATAACGTGCACCGGTATTTTCCGGTCTAACCAGGATGTCCAACTGTCATGTGAGAGGATTGGATGCGCTCGACCTGCCTTTCTCAAACCCGTGTTGAGCTTCATGGAGTATTTTATTCTTATCCATGTACTCCCTCATATGTTCGTTCAGCAGACATTCCGTTTCCTTTGATAGTATCGGTAGTAATGCTACTGGTCTGTAACAGCCTGGTTCCTTCGTATCTCCTCCTTTGAAGATTAGAGAGAGTAGCTTCTTTGTAGTGAATGCCTGAACAGGTCACATATTGGTGAAAACAGGGCTTCTTCCTATTGTTTCAAGTCTATGTTATGAATATTGTCGAGGCCTGGTGAGATTCCAGGGCGTGAGGATTTTAGTTTCTTTAGTACTTAGTCAGGAGTAATACGGATATTCTCTCAGCAGTCAGCTGGCACTGGGTTTGCTCAGTACTCTGAACATGTGGTGCCTAGTTTAACTGATTGGTGAAGTTTATATTGAAAATCTCAGCCATCTATAGATCGGTGAAATTTTCTCCATTTACAATTTAGAGGCAACACATATTCGTAGTTTTTCCTTATATCATGAACCTAAACAAATGCTTATGGTGTAGAACCTTTTTCGGAAAATCCCTCCATGTATACATTTGTTACATGTACTTATTGACTCTTTCTGTCATACATTTTGTTGGTCTGTTTGATCCCATTTTGGGATGTTAATATTTGTATTTTGTTATCGTTTCTTCCTGAACTGTATTAAGTTGTTTAAGTTGATACTTACTTTCATATCGAATTTCGATTCTCAGGCGCTGGATACATTTATCTGGTCTGGAAGGGTGCAATTTGAATCGAAATTTGGAGTCCCTTCCAGAATTGGAGACAATTTGTGTTATTGCGGAAGGAATAAGGTGTAATATTGTTTAGGTAATAAATTGTACTTGTTTTATGATTGATAACAGAACCGTTACTTGCCCAGATAAATTGTTTTCTCTTTGGATTAACTGGGCAAGGCGCGTATCTCAACTTCCTGAACCGTTATTCCTAAATCCAAACCTGATTTGGATTTAATATATGGTTTGCCTGCATTGTGGCAGCTAGCTTCATCTGAATGCCTCTCCTGTCGCTTCGAACTTTGCTATTGCATCTGTCTCTCCCTTCTGTGTTGCCGTATGTCTGGTGATACCAGCATGTCGTGGGAGCTAAGTATTCCCTAGGGCGTGATCGACTTTTGTCACAGGGTCTAATTTGTGGCTGTCTTTGTGGTCTGTCATTCTGAGTCAGATTCGTCAGCTTTTGGCATAAATTACTAAGCACATTTTTAAACTCTTCGATTTCATAGTTTACTGATGTGTGATGGATCTTTGAACTCGGTGTTTTCGTTCTTGGATTAATCCTATCGGCTATTCCTGCCATATGATCTATGTCGGCTATCCTCAACCACGGGGATCGGCTGCACATTCGGAGGGCGTCGACGGAGCCATAACTAATAAAAAATGATTCTGTCTATCTTCCTGTCCCCTAGTAAGCTTCTCATATTATTCTTGTTGAGAAGCTGTTCGACTGCTTGTTTGTCGGTTAACAAGACAGATTTTATTATGGCCTGTTTTACCACATCATATGGCTTTACAGCAACCGGTTTAATTAGGACCTCTCGTACATTATCTGCTACTTTGCTTGAAAAAAAATGAGCATGCATAGACGAATTTGTTTCGTTGTGAATGAATGTGGTTGTCCATAAAGTACTTTTCAATTCCAGTAAACCAGAGCTGTGCGTCTTTGATTCTAAACAGAGGAATAGAAACAATAAGGGACCTCATGGATACCACTTGTGGAAAACTTTTATCGTCAGCTGAAGACGTGTTTATGAACAGTAATTATTACAAAAATTGATTAACCAATATAAGGAGAGGAAATCAGATATAAAGATAATAATGCTAATACCGAATAATGAAATGTTATAACATAGAACAGACTTACTAAAGTGCAGTAGTATAACAAATGTATGTATAATGACGTTACTTGTGACTAGTAATATTGTCAAAATACGTTCAAAAATGTTTATAAAATAATTAACAAGTAGTGAAAATGCGATAATAATAAATCACAGGTGTTAAAAGAATCAGAAGAAATTAAACGTTTTCATGAGATCCGTGACATAGTTAAGAAGCATTCGAGAGTAGGGTTTGTACTATACGAACGGTGTGTGTTCCAACTTAAGAAATATTTACAGTGGTAGGAGTAAATGAAATGTTCGTTAGGCACTAAGGGTCCGAAGTTAAGAACTATGGTAAAAATATCCCAGTAAAGAAAAAGGTGTTTGGATATAAAAATATTGCTTACGTACACCGTTGACTTTGAGTCACAAGACTGAAGACCGACAAAATGGTAAATAACGTGAAAAAGTTTTCAACCTTCGGAGTTCGAGGCTGGCTATTGAAAGAAATCGAATACATATGGCCTCAGTAGGATTTGATTAAAGACAAGCCACTTTTTCGTCAGACCGTCTGAAACACTTCTTCGAAGAATTGCAAAGAAGCTAATAAATGCTAGCGAAGTCCTCTCCACCAAACTTATGTTTGTTTAATGGTTATTGCGTAGCAGACTACATTTTAGAATATCTAAAAAAACAACTGACAACCATGAATAACAAGTGACAACAGTTCTGGTGCAATACTTGATAGCTTATTAACTGCAATGTCAAGGGCAAAGATTCGCACCCGACTGTGAATCTTTCGTATTCTGATGAATGGGCAAGAAATGATCGAGATCAAGAAAAAAGAAAACATTCTTTTACTACTGCAAAACCCAAAGAATTGAAGAGCAGAGTTAATGAAGTATTATTGTGCGGATATTGAAATAAAGGTATCAAGAAAGCTGCAATGTCAAAATTACCAGAACACAATATTTTTGTGCTCACGTTTCGGTCCATACGAGACTATTACAAAATAAATAGGACATATCTGGTTGTTACCAGTCTGTAGAAGGAATACAAATACTCCAGATTGTCAATTGTGATAAATTATCTTCATCCAGCGATCTTTTGCAAGAACTGATATTTAGTGTACTGATCTAATCATCTAGTGAACATATCGATATTCTACAGTCGCTATCTCTGTCAGTAGTACTGATAGTTGAACTTCTCCTATGATAATCATAATATGACCAGTATCATGCCTTTTATGATCAATATTTGTCAAATTACTTTCAATATAAATGTATGTGCTTGCACTCTACATTATTTTCATCCTAAATCAATGCATACGCTAGTTTATTTTGGAAACATCTTATATATATATTGTTAGATATTTTATAACTAATTGTAGTTATGTCATAACTAAACAGTCAGATTGATTAAGCGCTCACCACGTTTTCTAGTCTGACCGGTCTGTGAAATTTCTTTGTTGTGAATGACATATCGATTGAAAGATGTTATTATTTTATTTTATATTGATGTGACTCATGTTTTTTATTCATTTTCTAAAGACACGCTATACTGGCCGGTACGTCTGCTCATCTTACTTGATAATTGTAATTTCCCTATTTATTGTATTAATTTAATCTTTTTTTTGTTTAGAAACAGATCAAGTTTAAAACCAAATTGTCTCCTATTAACTATAGCTTTACCCTTGATTCTGTCAGCGGCAGTATTGCGTTTATTGTTGTAGAATTACATCTGTAGGAAAAATTAAATCCTACATAGTTTCGACCAGTGGCCCATCAGAAGTTCATATACTGAGTACTTTCAAATGTCTACGGAGAATCATAAAACTGATCAGATTCCTGAATTGTCTCCACACTATTCAGAAACTCATAGCGAAGACCATTCTGCAAGAAATAGCTTCCGAATGAATCCTTTGTTAGAATTAGAATTAGCTAAAGTACGTTTAGTTCATATAGAAAAGGAAATTGAGTTAGAACGGTTACGGCAAAGAGGAAGAGAATATTGTGACCAAATCCAGGATGAAAAGGTTATGTCGTACGAATCTACATTCGTTTAACGTACAGTTGATAATGCGGGAAAGGACGGGGTAGGAATGATATCTAAAGCTGTAGACCTACCCAAGCGAGAAATCATAAGGTTTGATGGTAATCCTATGAACTACTGGAGTTTCATACGGAATTTCGAGGATTGTTTTGATAAAAGCGTCGGAACTCGATCTAAGTTCAACTACTTGATTCAGTTAATTAACTAACTAACATATAATTAACTAAGTCGCCTACCGTTCTATCAAGTTTTGCTATAGCTAAGAAAGACATTCCGTCTGATTATGTTCTCGGATCAAATATTTCGTCACGCGTTGTGAATGCTGATATGGTGAAAGATGCTTCGGTTGATTTATGGACATCATCATCTACAAGTCATGATTCTGCTTCGCGTTCTTCTACTACATTGGCTGAAGTAGTTACAGCTTCTCAGACAGACTGTAAGGATTCGAAAAATCTAGAGGATCCTGCTAAGGAAGTAGTTGAAGATAAACGGAAAGAAACTTTAACTTTAGCGGAAGTCGACCTAGTTGCTGGTGAAAGAGAAATGCTAGTTATTCGACAGCATTGCCGAGCTCATAATTCCGATGCTAGTAAACAAAAGTGGAATAATCTTGGACCTTTCCATTTCCAGTGAAATGATATACACAACAACAGTGTTGAAGAGAATAACGAATCTCTCTGCAGGTCACGGATAGTTGTACGCTTAGTGTATAAAGGCAGACTGTTGATTAATACTCTCAGTTGGTTACAAATGCCGGCTGCTCTAGTTGGCTCACGAACTTTGAGAATAGGTGCAATTAATGAGGCGGGTAGTTATGTAATGGCTGCATGGCACAACGACTTCGAATATCTTGCTGAGGTTCTAGCCCATCGTCAGCGACATGGTACAAGAGCAGAGTATCGCCTACGTTATATTTGGGATCGCGTTGTAGAATGGACACCCGTCAGCAAGTTACGCAAAGCAACTCAGTACGAAATCGATTGTGTCTTAAAATTCTATAAAGAGCTAGGTACACTCTCCACAAATAAAATCCCTAGTAAATTTGATCTGCAGTATTCATGTAGTAGTAGCAATGATTCTGCATCAGAAACATTTCAAGCTAAAAGAATAAGGACAAATGTGTCAGAAAGCAAGTCAATAAATCGCACTTCGAATCCTGACACACATCGCTATCGGTCACGTCCTACTCGTGTAAGTAAAAGTGGTTTTTCTGCCTTAGAAGACAAAAAGTCTCTTCTTCCAACATTATTTGATGGAATCATCGAACAGGATGGGATGGTTTGTGACAACAGTGTTTTACAGTTTCACGAAGCCTGTCGAAGACGTCGTGAATTGAAGAGAAAAGCTATCGAAGAGAACGACACATGTCCATATGGATTCGACAGTTCTGTATCTGTTTTGAGTCAAACATCCACCATTAGGTCAAACCAGAACAGGCGTGGTCTTAATTCACAACATAATTCTATAAGAGCCGAAAATTATACAGCGGAAGCTATAGTAGCATACCCACAGGTATCATCGATTTCATCTTGCCAGAAAAGTGATAAAATAAAGGGAAACATTACCCTATGCGGATGAAACAAGATGAGTAAACGAACGCTGGGAGTAGAGCAGAATACCCGATCGGATGAATCAATTTTCAGAGTACATGAGTCTCCTGGAAACCTACTCAGAAGGAATATTTTGTCGTTTATAGCATTAGTCTTTGATCCCGGAGGCGGTATATGGAAAAATATTATAAAGTCAATGAGAAGGAATCCACAGCATGGAGACGCACTGTTAGTAAACAATACTGGCTTGCTCAGAAATCTTTGGGTGGAAGCTATAGTAAGATAGGTCAATCATGGTCCGGATGGCCGAGTCAGAACGATTCGATTCAAGACAGATACAGTAGAGATCAACGGAGATATACGAAACCTATGCGTACTGGAAGAGGTGACAGCAACGAGGTCTGGACGTGGTGACCGCTTCGGGTGGAGTGTTAGTTATTTTATAACTAATTGTAGTTATGTCATAACTAAACAGTCAGATTGATTAAGCGCTCACCACGTTTTCTAGTCTGACCGGTCTGTGAAATTTCTTTGTTGTGAATGACCTATCGATTGAAAGATGTTATTATTTTATTTTATATTGATGTGACTCATGTTTTTTATTCATTTTCTAAAGACACGCTATACTGGCCGGTATTATATAATTATCAGAAAAACAAAACTCATTTCATTTAGCTAACTATCTTTCATTTACATATTCCATAAATGATTCAACTAGTTAAACATTCTCATTCATGAACAATTTACTTCACAATAAAAACTGTGAACGCATTCAAAATAATACACTTCGTGCGGATACAACAATCAGAGAAAATGATCAACTATGAGGTGAATACATCAATGGTCATCAGCATGAGAAGCTGAAGAGAAAACAATAGAGAAAATATAGCTTGAAAAGAATAAATACAATTGAGGCATAAGAGAGATGAAATAATGGTAATGAAACTCAGGCCTGGATAAAAGAGAAGGGTCAGGCATGGGGTTGACGGCGCCATCCCGTAGGAATTCAACTGATTTGAAAGTATGTCCTTAATATAATCCCCTGATTATTGTAACTTTACAAAAGGATGTTATTAAAAGCACAAAGCACAGGCCTTTTTCTTCTATATATGAACTTGGATGACTCTGCCGGTCTCCCAAATTGTGTGAACATTTCATATACCTAAATTATTCGTTACTCTGGTACGACTTCGTCCTGAGACCTTGAGTTTCTGCTTTTAGTCTCAACATTCTCCAATCGACCTACCTGGCATGGTATAACCTACAGGAACATGTGTTTCAGCCAATATGGCCCGGTTGGATCATCACAATATGCAAACCCGACCACTACGACAATGTAGCAGCTACGGTCGGGTGACGATTGCATGACATGACGTGCTATAAAATAAACGTTTCATTTTATCTCCAAGTATTAATTTTAGGTGAATCCGGTCTGCGTGACGGGGGTAATTAGGGAGTCAAAGGCAGATTGAGTTGCACGAATTGGTTCATGCGTTAGTCAACACAGACAGATATGATGATAAAAAGCGAAAAATGAGGGCGAGTGGACCAATTCAAATCCATGAGACATGACTAAGTACTCATAACCAGACAAAAATAAGCCAAAAATGTAAGCAATGCACACAAGCACTCAAGTAAAAACAACCAAGTTTATAAGAGGGTGGTTGAAAAGGTTGAAGGATGTGCAGGTAACTCAACAATGAATTAGTTAGTTTAACCAGAGGCTGAGACAAGCCATGTGGGGTCGATATATTATTGCGCACTTAAACGCTATACCTCCACAGTATATAGTATTTAGTGAAGCTAGAAACATGATAGTAATGGTACTCAACTTTAAAAGTATGTAGTACTCCTCAATAAAGAGTGTCTTCATGGAGTATTTTATTTTTATCCATGTACTCCCTCATTTGTTAGTTCATCAACCCTTCATTACCTGCGACGGTATTGGTGGTATTGCGACTGGTCTGTAACAAGCTGGTTCCTACCAATCTCCGTCTTTGAAAGGTCACATATCGGTGAACAGAAGGCTTCTTCCCACTGTTTTAAAACTATGAGGAGAATATTGTCACAACCTGGTGACTTTCCTGAGCATAAGGATTTTAGTCTCCTTAGTACTTCAGATATTCCCTAAGCCATCAGCTGGCACTGGGTTTGCGTAGTACTTTGAACATGTGGATTTCAAGGTTAATTGCTCAGTGAAGTTTTTGTTGGAGATCTCATCCACCTTTTAGGTTCGTGAGGTCCTCCCCATTTGGACGTTTGAGGGAACACAAACCCTGAATCGTAGGTTTTCTTTTATTCATGAACCTGGCACTGATGTGAATCTACTAAGGATGCACATCACGGTAGGATATAAAAGCAATGCAAGTAATTATAGTTTAGGCAGCAATAGGAAGGATTAGGTGTCAGAGAATGGAATTTTCGGAAATACGGATCCACAGAATAAGCGTCATAAGATAATTGAGATACTCAGAACCCAATGTAGTACAAAATATGAATTCATCTTTGTCATTGCCAGGTACGAAGGAAGCGAAAACATCAACCGGTTAGTAAGCATCTACCTACACAATTCAGTTTAACAACCGATGACATTCCGAACAAATGCCACAACTTAGTTTGGGCCCCCAATGTTCTTTTACCTACGCCGCCGTCAGACATTATCGCGATTCCAGACATGCTATGGTTAATTAGGCCTAATATGTCCCAAGCACCTTAATTGATGAAGATTTAAAACTTCGTCAGCCGATTTCCTATATTCATGTTGTTAACTTGATGATCCAGATATATATTAGCGCTCCTTTGAAGGCATATTATAACCAAATATTAGTGACTTACGAATGTATTCTAGTCCTATGAGCCACATTTCGCAGTTGGACAGAGTAAAATGCGTCGAGACGTGCTATTGTTACGTAAGCCTAATATGCCCCAACCACCTTAATTGATGAAGATTTAAAACTTTGTCAGTAAATGTTGTGTTGTTTCTTGATCAATTTCTTGAAGTCTTTCTTGGGCCTCTATACGACTACAGTGTCGGATGCACCAATGGTGAGGACGCATTGTAATGTAATTACACGGTATCAAACCCGTTCAACCTTCCTGCTCAGCAAGGTACCAGTTAGGATCGTCTTTCACACATAGTATCTGTGAAAATGAATAATACATATGTAAGGCTGCTGAATAACTTTTAAATGTTTAAAGTTGAGGTTAGTAGAGATGCGTGCAAAAAGGTAAAAGGAAACTGGTTTAATGGTTTTATATGATATCTAGTTACGAAAATAGGCTATTTACGGCACACAGACAAGACCAGTCTTAACTGTTTATCAGGTAGAGTAACAACTTGCAGTCCAATGATCTGACTAGGCTGCCCATCTTCGCAGTCTCAAGACGTATAAAGTTATCCACGTTTGTTGAAACAAATGGCTTTATTTAATTTTTTGCAGTTGTCTGACTGTGATTAATCCCATACATTAGTTTTTCAAGCCATTTCGAGACTCACGTTCACTAAGAATTGATCACCTAGCAACTATTTTTACAAGTTCTTGCAGTTCAACCGCCTCACAAGTTGTTGTGACGTAGATTCAGATAATGCAAATATATAATTCAAACGACAAAAAAGAAGTTAAATTTGTCGATGCTCATGATAGGTCCCGTAATAATGTTAAAGTTGCCTTAGTACTTTCATAAAGGTCAAAGGATGTTTGATTGCACACGTGAGAAAATGGTTGCAAATAATGACCAGAGGGAATTTTATATGACGTTTGCAACTTGGGTCAGAGACACTATGTTGCGCAAACGGCAACTTTTGACGTTGTTCGAAAAGAATTTTTACCGAAAATTCTGATTTAAATAACTTGACGTAATCCACTGATTTTAGTAATGGACAGTGGTACAACCCTCCTCCTTTATCCCGGCTTGGGACAGGCAGTAGCTCCAAAGGCTCTACTGGCGGAGTTATCTACAAACAAAGGGAATGGAAAATACCAATTAATTAGACATAACTGATAATCGAATGTTTATTAAAATAGAGCGATCCATGAGGAGTAAGTATCAGCGTGTACATATTACGAGGATTAGTAAGTGAACAGATACGAATAATCAAATGATGATTTTGTGGTTTCAAGAGATTTGTTTGCATTCGACAGTTTTATCAGCTAATTCATAAGTCCAAGATAACTCTGCATGAATAGCTTTAAATTAGTGATAATAATCTTGAATTGAAGTTATCATTTCGCATGTAGTGTATGTTGACGATGTTAGATCCCCAGAACTCGCTTGATAAAGGCTTTATTTTGGATTTCACCTTTGTGAGCATGAGCTGATCAGCTGACCTTGGGATTCCATTTCCAACTAGGAAAATCCATGGCTGCGATTGGCTGCCCTGTATCTTAGGTTGCTATTTTCGTAGCTGTCCCGAGGGCGTTTCTATGATGTATGAATAAACGAGATTTGTGTGCTTGATTGCATTGTGACTGCTGGGTGTTGTAGAATATACTTTCTACGCTTACCAAGACTTCTGTTTTGCAGTTTGGGATTCAAGGTAACCTACCTGGTTGCTGGTAATTGTCTCGTTTGCATTATCGACTAAGGTGAACTCGTAATGGCTCAAAGCGTACCTAGTAACGAACGTAACACAAAGAAAGACTGGAATGCTTTAAACTACTTCTTTTTCCTCGTTGTGATCTATTATTGCCTTACCGTACAACGCAGGACAGGTTCGAAAGGAATATCCTACCATCTTCATATACCTCGAGCTAACTAATTAATTCAGACGCTATTATAAAAACGCGTAAATCCCAGGTGTGAGTGATCGGCTACTGTAAATTTTTACGACGGTCCATATTGCGAATAGAGTTTCCTACTGTCATATGTCCTGTGAACCAAACTCAGAAATACCTTCGCCGTTTTTACACCACCTGGATTATATGGGGCCATGGAATCTGAGCAGATGAAATCTCACTCCTGACACCAAATGCAGCGTTTGCTCCTTTAGTCTTTAGTTTAGTCTAATTATACGTTATATATCAGGAGTGATCAAAGAGATAAGAGTGTGCACGATATTCTGAAATTTAGGTTGGAGTGATAAGTAGGCTGACGACACCTTCGACACATACAAAGTGTGACTACGACATCTTTTTACAAGAAAATGAGAGTCTTCAAATCGAACTGGAAATCCGTCACACATTTATCTCACTATAATACAAATGTTCAACATTTATTCAGCTCCCTTGTACTCCTCTCACGCCCAACGTGCAATGTCTCCGATTTCTTTCTCACAAGCTAGTTTTCGATATTTATCCCAAGTAAAAACCAGCGCAAGTGGCCAGGGAATATCAATTTTCACACTCAAAACGTGACTGAGGAATATAAACAATCTTCAGTAGTTACAACTATCCCGCTTTTACTTTTTATTGACTTTGTAGCTAAATATTTCCTGGCAGGTTGTTATTTGGCTTCGGAATGGAGGCTGGGGTTAGCTATGATTTCGTTGCCAAAGCCGAAGATAGACTTGGATTCAAAAAAGTGAGTCGAATAAAGGTAAATAATATTTGATAAGCAGATAGCGCAATATGATACACTTCACTAGACAAGTCCTCCATATCCACTGGTTCAACGCATGTACCAGATGTTTGTTTCCCGCTGTACTCCCATCTGCTTGACGATCATCAGAGTTAAAACGATATGCGACAGGTTATCAATCAAAATTATGAGTTTATAGACTGGAGATTCATTGTGTATTTCAGTCTGTACTGAGACACCCGAAAACACCACTGGTAGATAATGTACCTATTATTTGTACTTTACGAGTACTGGAAAGGTAAGCCCAGGACAGAGTACAGTGGAAAATGCTGCTCAGAGGCCTATTCTTCACTGAATTCAAAAGTCGTAGTATGTAATGTTCAGCTGATATTTGTCCTTTATTGAAAAATGAATTCATAATTATAGTCAATAATTACTTGAAAATCAGTCTACTATGAACGATTAATGTTTATTACACTTACGCGTGTTGCTGTCGTAATCGTTCCTGGAAATTATTATATTTCGATAAATAATCTATTCTTGGAAACATTTTAGCTGCATAAGGCTAGTAATATCGGTTTACTTTGCCGTATCACTGTAATGATCATGATATTATGAACAAATTATTCCTCAGGTTTATCTAAATATTTCAAATTTTAACCGATACAAGGAAAAAGGTTAACGAATGAGATTATGGTAAGATTTAATTCTTCGACAACAATGATGGTTAGCTAACAGGCTGTTAAAGATTCACCCTAACATACTATCTACTGTGTCAGACGAAGGATATAGTCATTTTAGTGAGGGTGGAGATCGTGGTAACCAAAGCAACCTATTGCTACGCGTCGATTGCTCAAAAGGTTTGTGATTCCACCATTTTTCTGCACAACCTGAAAACTAGTAAATGTGTGAAGCTTCCTTAAGATAAACAATTGTAGACGCTTGGGCTATCGCGTCTTCAAATACGTCCATTGCTATCACTGACTAATTCAGTAGCTGAAGCCAACGATGAAGACCTCAGCAGTATTGGATGTGATATTTCTTACACTCAAGGTAAAATGTCTAATTATTTGGAACAAAGATCATCCACAAACATACGGAGGATATTTCCTAATCATTCAGCGTGATTTATTTCCAGTCTCAAGGCCATGAGAAATATTGTTGGTCCGGGAAATGTTTAATTTATTATTCTCATGGTTCATCAACTATTCCTGAACCTTGCGGCCCATGATTTCGATGAATGTGCATATGAAAACAAAATATGGTTAAATCTAGCATCATTGAACAAGCGAGTTTCTATATGTATTCAGTAAATTTTCAAAAAGTTACTAGTCAACTTTTCCCTTACGTGTGATGATTTATTATATGCTTTTGGAATTCCGCCTAACTCCTGAATTTAGTGTTTCCAAACAAGTGGGTTGGTTAAACAGGTATTTTTTTACCAAGAAGTACGTGAAATGATTCTGAGTTTGTACAAATGAAAACAAACAATTGATCATCTGTAATTAATTTGGCTGACGACACTTGTTCCAACAGCCACAAACAACAGCAACACAGTCATTGTTGTGTGAACTCTCGTAAACAACCACCTAAAATGAGGAGGAAAATGAGGATGAAAATTTGAATTACGATAATATTTGCTCGATTATTTTGAGATATCTTGTGGGAGATGGCATTAAGTGATGAATTATTATTATTTTCAGTAATCTATTTAGGAGTTGGTGGCCGATATAAAGAATCGGTGGATCATTTAGAATTATTCGAGGTAAAAATTAGTAATATGATGGATGCATCTAGGTGTGGTTGTGCATGGTTCACCAAAGCATGAAGGATGGGATAATTCAGTATGAAAATAAAGGCGAACCTACAATTGAGGAGATCAGCATGGACATCAGACAGATCAAGAGTGGTAAATCTGCAGGACCAGACAACATTCCAGCAGAGACAATGAAAGCAGATGTGTAAGCAACTGCGAACATATTTCACATCCTATTCAAGATGATTTGGGATGAGGAACGGGTACCATCAGATTGGAAAGCAGGATATCTGATCAAAATACGGAAGAACGGCGATCTCAGCAAGTGTGAGAACTACAGAGGCATCACTCTTCTTTCAATACCAGGCAAAGTCATCAACAGGGTATTGTTAAACAGAATGAAGGAGCTCGTAGACGCACAACTTCGAGATCAACAGGCTGGATTTCGTGGAGAAAACTGGTGGGCGGCCTATGCTCCATTGGGGGTAACAACCGTAAGTAAGTAAGTGATAATGAAAAAGGAGAGTAATATAACAGAGAGTGAAATAGTAATAAAAATTTTAATAAAAACCGTTGTGACCTGATGATTAAGGTTTTTAAAAACGAACAAAGTGTGAGGTAGAACGAACTTATCAACAGTGGGAAGTTGCAGTTTTCGGTGACACTAATTATTTTTACTGGTGTCAGATATGTAATGTCATTCATCATAGTGGATACATGAAAAGGTTGTTTTATATTTATTGACTTTAGATATTTATTTATATGCACACAAAACCAGACAGCATAGCGCCATTAGATAGAAGTTAACAACTTTGTGAAAATGAAGCGAAAGTGACTGTGGCTAGAGGAGATTATATATACTGAATCGTCAACATAACAGGAACAGTAAATTGTCTGAAAATAATTTATAGGTCAACAGTAATCTAAACAAAACAGGAAGGTATATGCTAGACATTTAAGTTATTTGATAGATAAACAATTAGATTCTTTGGATCGATAGTCCATGTAGTAGTTGCGAAGTTTACTACACTTTCTTTTTCACTTTTAGTTATGAAGATATTACGTTTTTTACGAGGTTGTAAAGATGGTTCGCTTCGGTTGCAGTTATAACCTTATAACCTTATTCTTTGTTGTCACGCACGGAATTTCCCCCTCTTTTATTTCCTTCAAAGTCTCTAAAGGTATGAGATTTTCTTCAGCTTGCATTTTCTACCTTTTCCAATCATTCAAGATAATAATCATATATTCATTTTTGCTGAGGCTTTCGAATGTATACAATTGCCACCTTTCGTACATCATCTATTCAGGTACTTGGTCTCAGGTTGAAACTTTGTTTTGAGTAATAAAAGTGTGCTTATTCGCTTTCTTACAGTTCTATTTGTATTTGTTTTCTTCATGTCAAATGTGATTATTTAAATGCAAAGATATTTTTGCCTAATTTAACATCATTATTCAGGAACTCCCTGCAGTTCTCAGAGAAGCACGTTTTCCTGCACGATAGAATAAACGTTACGTTTTTGGATCGTACTCTGCATGCAGATCGCATATTAGAGCACCGATCGTCGCATCTGACTTGAGATTAGCCGTTATCTCACGAAAGTATCAGTAACTACATTTTACCACTCTATGTTGATACCCTAGAACTCACTAAATATTTGGTATAACTGTGCAGCTTAGTCTTTACAAACAATCCTCATATCAAATTACTCATCAAAGTTTGACTCTAAGTTTTAATACCCAAGAGTATATCCTAAAAATCACTGAAGAATTAGTCACTTAGTCTTACGCGCTTTTCTCACTCTTATTTGTATAGGAATGGTATCCAGACTATCCATGATTTTTGTTAGTGCATGCAGCGAACGTTCAAGAAATTTTAAGAGATTTAAGGCGCGCGTTCTGAATACAGAGGTGTTCCTAAAGTCAGTCGAGCAAGCCATGAGACTGATGTTGACAAAAGGCAACGGAGACACAGAGTAGCAAAACTTCTGAGCAATAATCTTGAACACTGACAATCATCCTATAGCAATTCACTTACATTTGTATTTGTTCACGTCTGTGAGATAAGTAATGTAATTCATCATCAGGGATACACGGAAAGTTCGTTTTACATTCGTTGACTTTCGATAATAATTGTTATGCACACAAAACCAGACGACACCGCACCAGAAAATAGAGCCTAACAAATTATACTCACGTTCATCTGAGCTTGTGTACATTTTATTTGGTCAAGCCCTTTTGATTAACTTATTTAACAGACAATCATTTTTACTCACATCCTACACACATATTGATGCTACTCCCGAATAATTCAATGAAAAATTCATTTTCTTACGTATTTATGTACATTTTTATCCTACTCACTAGAAAACTCACTGACTTGCCCACAGGCCTACGGACTCATACCCTCGCTAGCCATATTTGTCGCTCTCCCTGGGACGTTTTTATCAAATATAAATAAACTCGATTTGTTTGCCTGTCATCCTAATGCTTTCCATGCTTGTAGAACATACTTTCTATGCCATATTAAAACTTCTTGATTTATTGGACGGGGTGGGAGACAATGCAACCAGAATAGCCTAACGTGTCATTGCATTATTTGTGTTTGCAGCTGTTTACCGAACAAGTTGAAATAGAACTGTATCTTTGATCCAATCTCGTCCTCAATAACACATTTTTTCAACTAGCACTAGCTCTCTTCTGGATGATGGCTTTCTTAGTTCTCCCTGTTTCCGCTCCATACAGTAGAACTGTCTTGACATTTGTATTGATTTTGTTTTTGGTTGAAAGTTGTTTGGAGTTCCAGATATTGTTCAGTTGTAGAAATGCAGCCCTTGCTTTGCCAAATCGCACCCTCACCCTCACACTCACAACTGATCCACCTTGGTTGTCGATGATGCTGCCCAGATATGTAAAGGTGTTAACGTCCTCCAAAGAATCTGCATCAAGAGTGATTTGGTTGGTGCATGTTGTGTTGCATCGATGAATCTTACTTTTTCCTTTATGTATGTTGAGACCGACTGCTGTATAGGCTGCTGCTACACTGGTTGACTTTTCTTGCATTTGTTGTTGTGTGTGCGATAGAAGAGCCAGGTCATATGCGAAGTCCAAATCATCCAGCTGCGTCTCAGCTGTCAAACTGAATACGGTGCCTCCCTCCAGATTTTGACGTCTTCATAATCCAGTCGATCACCAGGAGAAAGAGAAAGGGTGAGAGTAAGCAACCTTGCCTGACACCGGTCTTCACCTCTAAAGAGTCTGTTAGCTGTCCTTCGTGTACGATTTCGCAGTTGAATCCATCATAAGAATTCCGTATGATGTTGGCTATTTTCTCAGGCACACTGTAGTGTCGAAGAAGCCTCCGTAGTGTTGTTCTGTCCACGCTATCAAAAGCTTTCTCTTAGTCGTTGAAGTTGATGTAGAGTGGTGAGTTCCATTCAATTGATTGTTACACAGTGATCCGTAATGTAGCAATTTCGTCAGTAAACGATCGACCTCCACGAAATCCAGCCTGTTGATCTCGAACCTGGGCGTCTACGAACTCCTTCATTCTGTTTAACAATACCCTGTTGATGACTTTGCCTGGTATTGAAAGAAGAGTGATGCCTCTGTAGTTCTCACACTTGCTGAGATCGCCGTTCTTCCGTATTTTGATCAGATATACTGCTTTCCAATCTGATGGTACTCGTTCCTCATCCCAAATCATCTTGAATAGGATGTGAAATATGTTCGCAGTTGCTTACACATCTGCTTTCATTGTCTCTGCTGGAATGTTGTCTGGTCCTGCAGATTTACCACTCTTGATCTGTCTGATGTCCATGCTGATCTCCTCAATCGTAGGTGCCCCAACATCGATTCTGAGGTCCTTGGATGCTGCTTTGATGTTGCGTGTGTTCAGCGGAGCTGGTCGATTCAGTAGTTCCTTGAAGTTCTCTACCCACCTATTTCTCTGTTCTTCAGTGTTGCCGATTACTTTGTATTCCTTGCTCTTCACTGGTCGTTCTGCATCACTTGCCTGTTTGCTTCTGTGTATGCGGCTTGGGCCTTAACTTTCTCTGCTCCTGTTCGGCTGAAATCGACTGCTGCCTTCTTGTTCCTCCTTTCTTCAATTTTTGCAAGAGTACCAACAGAGATCCATTCCTTGTGATCCAGAACTTCGTGACATGTTGAAGGGATTGCCTCCTTAATCCCTTTCTAATTGTTCAATAATGTTGCGTCCTCTCCATTGAATATATCGTGCAAGGCCTTGAACGTATTGATGAGGGCTATCTTGAATTCGTTGAGTTTCACGGTATCCCGAAGAAAGGCCGAAATAAACTAGTGTGATGTCGTCTGTCCCGTAGTCCAGCGCTTCTTTAGCTTCAGTTTCATTTTGGCGATCAGCAAATGGAGATCTGAGGCTATATCAGCTCCTCTCTTGGTTCTCACATCCTCCATGGTCCTTCTGAACGTTTTGTTGATACAGATATGGTCAATTTGGTTTTGAGTAGTGTGGTATGGTGAAATCCATGTGGCTTTGTGTATGCGTTTGTGCGGGAATATTGTGCCACCAAAAACCAGTTTGTTGAAGGCACATAGGTTTGCAAATCTCTCACCATTTTCGTTTCTTTCTCCCAGTCCATGTCGTCCCATGATGTATTCATATCCAGTGTTGTCTATGCCAACCTTGGCATTCACGTCTCCCATAAGAATCGTCAAATCCTTTGGTGAACATTTCTCGACGATTGACTGCAGCCTTTCGTAGAGTTGATCTTTAACGTCGTCATTGTAGTCATTGGTAGGTGCATTAATTGGATGACGTTCATTGTAATGTCCTCTTTCTTTGTTTTGAAGGATGCTTTGATGATCCTGTGTCCATGAGATTCCCATCCTATTAGTGCCTTTTGTGCATGTTTGGACAGCATCAGTGCAACTGCTTGTGTATGTGAAGCATTTTCCTCTTCATGACCAGAGTATAACAGCAGTTTTCTGAAGCTAGTCTCATTTGTCCTACCTGTGTCCAATGCGTTTCACTGATGCCGAGCAACTCGAGGTTGTAGCTTTTCATTTCTACCGCAACTTTAAATAGCCTTTTAGTCTCTCACAATGTACGAACGTTCCATGTAAGTAAAAAAATGGTTGCTCTGGTTGTCAGAAGAGGCATCGGGCCCGTGACTTCTGAGGGAACTTGGCTTTCATCGCGCGACGTCATAATTCTTCTTCCAACTCCCAGGACAGAGTTAAAGTGGTTTGAATAATTTATCTGGTTAGCGTTTTTTGGCAAGTTAGTTTTTTGGTGTGATGGGGTCGCCAACATCAACTTCATCGATTACGAGAAAGCATTCGATACCGTGGACAGAACAACACTACGGAGGCTTCTTCGACACTACAGTGTGCCTGAGAAAATAGCCAACATCATACGGAATTCTTATGATGGATTCAACTGCGAAATCGTACACGAAGGACAGCTAACAGACTCTTTAGAGGTGAAGACCGGTGTCAGGCAAGGTTGCTTACTCTCACCCTTTCTCTTTCTCCTGGTGATCGACTGGATTATGAAGACGTCAAAATCTGGAGGGAGGCACCGTATTCAGTTTGACAGCTGAGACGCAGCTGGATGATTTGGACTTCGCATATGACCTGGCTCTTCTATCGCACACACAACAACAAATGCAAGAAAAGTCAACCAGTGTAGCAGCAGCCTATACAGCAGTCGGTCTCAACATACATAAAGGAAAAAGTAAGATTCATCGATGCAACACAACATGCACCAACCAAATCACTCTTGATGCAGATTCTTTGGAGGACGTTAGCACCTTTACATATCTTGGCAGCATCATCGACAACCAAGGTGGATCAGTTGTGAGTGTGAGGGTGAGGGTGCGATTTGGCAAAGCAAGGGCTGCATTTCTACAAGTGAACAATATCTGGAACTCCAAACAACTTTCAACCAAAACCAAAATCAGGATTTTCAATACAAATGTGAAGACAGTTCTACTGTATGGAGCGGAAAGAGGGGGAACTAAGAAAGCCATCATCCAGAAGAGAGCTAGTGCTAGTTGAAAAAATGTGTTATTGAGGACGAGATTGGATCAAAGAAACAGTTCTATTTCAACTTGTTCGGTAAACAGCTGCAAAGACAAATAATGCAATGACACGTTAGGCTATTCTGATTGCATTGTCTCCGACCCCGTCCAATAAATCAAGAAGTTTTAATATGGCGTAGAAAGTATGTTCTACAAGCATGGAAAGCATTAGAATGACAGGCAAACAAATGGAGTTTATTTGTAGTTGATAAAAACGTCCCAGGGAAAGCGAAAAATATGGCTAGCGAGGGTATGAGTCCGTAGGCCTGTGGGCAAGTCAGTGAGTTTTCTAGTGAGTAGGATAAATGAGTAGGATAAAAATGTACATAAATACGTAAGAAAATGAATTTTTCATTGAATTATTCGGGAGTAGCATCAATATGTGTGTAGGATGTGATTAAAAATGATTGTCTGTTAAATAAGTTAATCAAAAGGGCTTGACCAAATAAAATGTACACAAGCTCAGATGAACGTGAGTATAATTTGTTAGGCTCTATTTTCTGGTGCGGTGTCGTCTGGTTTTGTGTGCATAACAATTAGTATCGAAAGTCAACGAATGTAAAACGAACTTTCCGTGTATCCCTGATGATGAATTACATTACTTATCTCACAGACGTGAACAAATATAAATGTAAGTGAATTGCTATAGGATGATTGTCAGTGTTCAAGATTATTGCTGAGAAGTTTTGCTAATCTGTGTCTCTGTTGCCTTTTGTCAACATCAGTCTCATGGCTTGCTCGACTGACTTTAGGAACACCTCTGTATTCAGAACGCGCGCCTGAAATCTCTTAAAATTTCTTAAACGTTCGCTGCATGCACTAACAAAAATCATGGATAGTCTGGATACCATTCCTATACAAATTATAGTGAGAAAAGCGCATAAGACTAAGTGACTAATTCTTTAGTGATTTTTAGTATATACTCTTGGGTATTAAAACTTAGAGTCAAACTTTGATGAGTAATTTGATATGAGGATTGTTTGTAAAGACTCAGCTGCACAGTTATACCAAATATTTAGTGAGTTCTAGGGTATCAACATAGAGTGGTAAAATGTAGTTACTGATACTTTCGTGAGATAACGGCTAATCTCAAGTCAGATGCGACGATCGGTGCTCTGATATGCGATCTGCATGCAGAGTACGATCCAAAAACGTAACGTTTATTCTATCGTGCAGGAAAACGTGCTTCTCTGATAACTGCAGGGAGTTCCTGAATAATGATGTTAAATTAGGCAAAAATATCTTTGCGTTTGAATAATCACATTTGATATGAAGAAAACAAATACAAATAGAACTGTAAGAAAGCGAATAAGCACACTTTTATTACTCAAAACAAGGTTTCAACCTGAGACCAAGTACCTAAATAGATGATGTACGGAAGGTGGCAATTGTATGCATTCGAAAGCCTCAGCAAAAATGAATATATGATCATTATCTTGAATGATTGGAAAAGGCAGAAAATGCAAGCTGGAGAAAATCTCATACCTTTAGAGACTTTGAAGGAAGTAAAAGAGGGGGAAATTCCGTGCGTGACAACAAAGGATAAGGTTATAAGGTTATAACTGCAACCGAAGCGAACGGACTTTACAACCTCATAAAAAAAGTAACATCTTCACAACTAAAAGTGAAAAATAAAGTGTAGTAAACTTCACAACTACTACATGGACTATCGATCCAAAGAATCTAATTGTTTATCTATCAAATAACTTAAATGTCTAGCATATACCTTCCTGTTTTGTTTAGATTACTGTTGACCTATAAATTATTTTCAGACAATTTACTGTTCCTGTTATGTTGACGATTCAGTATATATAATCTCCTCTAGCCACAGTCACTTTCGCTTCATTTTCACAAAGTTGTTAACTTCTATCTAATGGCGCTATACTGTCTGGTTTTTTGTGCATATAAATAAATATCTAAAGTCAATAAATATAAAACAACCTTTTCATGTATCCACTATGATGAATGACATTACATATCTGACACCAGTAAAAATAATTAGTGTCACCGAAAACTGCAACTTCCCACTGTTGATAAGTTCGTTCTACCTCACACTCTGTTCGTTTTTAAAAACCTTGATCATCAGGTCACAACGGTTTTTATTAAAATTTTTATTACTATTTCACTCTCTGTTATATTCCTCTCCTTTTTCATTATCACTTACGTACTTACGGTTGTTACCCCCAATGGAGCATAGGCCGCCCACCAGTTTTCTCCACGAAATCCAGCCTGTTGATCTCGAAGTTGGGCGTCTACGAACTCCTTCATTCTGTTTAACAATACCCTGTTGATGACTTTGCCTGGTATTGAAAGAAGAGTGATGCCTCTGTAGTTCTCACACTTGCTGAGATCGCCGTTCTTCCGTATTTTGATCAGATATACTGCTTTCCAATCTGATGGTACTCGTTCCTCATCCCAAATCATCTTGAATAGGATGTGAAATATGTTCGCAGTTGCTTACACATCTGCTTTCATTGTCTCTGCTGGAATGTTGTCTGGTCCTGCAGATTTACCACTCTTGATCTGTCTGATGTCCATGCTGATCTCCTCTATTGTAGGTTCGCCTTTATTTTTATACTGAATTATCCCATCCTTCATGCTTTGGTGAACCATGCACAACCACACCTAAATGCATTCATCATATTACTAATGTTTACCCCGAATAATACTAAATGATCCACCGATTCATTATATCGGCCACCAACTCTTAAATACATTACTGAAAATAATAATAATAATTCATCACTTAATGCCATCTCCCACAAGATATCTCAAAATAATCGAGCAAATATTATCATAATTCAAATTTTCATTATCATTTTCCTCCTCGTTTTAGGTGATTGTTTACGAGAGTTCACACAACAATGACTGTGTTGCTGTTGTTTGTGGCTGTTAGAACAAGTGTCGTCAACCAAATTAATTACGGATGATCAATTGTTTGTTTTCATTTGTACAAACTCAGAATCATTTCACGTACTTCTTGGTAAAAAATACGGGTTTAACCAACCCACTTGTTTGGAAACGCTACATTCAGGATTTAGGCGGAATTCCAAAAGCATATAATAAATCATCACACGTAAGGGAAACGTTGACTAGTAACTTTTTGAAAATTTACTGAATACATATAGAAAGTCGCTTGTTCAATGATGCTAGATTTAACCATATTTTGTTTTCATATGCACATTCATCGAAATCATGGGCCGCAAGGTTCAGGAATAGTTGATGAACCATGAGAATAATAAATTAAACATTTCCCGGACCAACAATATTTCTCATGGCCTTGAGACTGGAAATAAAACACGCTGAATGATTAGGAAATATCCTCCGTATGTTTGTGGATGATCTTTGTTCCAAATAATTAGACATTTTACCTTGAGTGTAAGAAATATCACATCCAATACTGCTGAGGTCTTCATCGTTGACTTCAGCTACTGAATTAGTCAGTGAAGGCAATGGACGTATTTGAAGACGCGATAGCCCAAGCGTCTACAATTGTTTACTACCTTATCTTAAGGAAGCTTCACACATTTACTAGTTTTCAGGTTGTGCAGAAAAATGGTGGAATCACAAACCTTTTGAGCAATCGACGCGTAGCAATAGGTTGCTTTGGTTACCACGATCTCCACCCTCACTAAAATGACTATATCCTTCGTCTGACACAGTAGATAGTATGTTAGGGTGAATCTTTAACAGCCTGTTAGCTAACCATCATTGTTGTCGAAGAATTAAATCTTACCATAATCTCATTCGTTAACCTTTTTCCTTGTATCGGTTAAAATTTGAAATATTTAGATAAACCTGAGGAATAATTTGTTCATAATATCATGACCATTACAGTGATACGGAAAAGTAAACCGATATTACTAGCCTTATGCAGCTAAAATGATTCTAAGAAAAGATTATTTATCGAAATATAATGATTTCCAGGAACGATTACGACAGCAACACGCGTAAGTGTAATAAACATTAATCGTTCATAGTAGACTGATTTTCAAGTAATTATTGACCATAATTATGAATTCATTTTTCAATAAAGGACAAATATCAGCTGAACATTACATACGACGACTTTTGAATTCAGTGAAGAATAGGCCTCTGAGCAGCATTTTCCACTGTACTCTGTCCTGGGCTTACCTTTCCAGTACTCGTAAAGTACAAATAATATTGAAACGAAGTCTGTAGCCTACACGAGACTGTAAGCTTCTAGCCAATTATGTGACCTTTGACAAATTAAAATTTTATCCATCCTGAAAAAGGGGCGAGTGAATGATCAACTTGCTGGTCTTGACCCAAAGTACATGAGATTTCCATTTCAGTGGGAATAAAAGTACACCTATCACGTTTTTCTGGTAATAAAAACAACTATTTTCACGAAAAAAGATCAGTATTTCTGAGCCAACTTTCTCAGTTACCGATTTCGAAACAGAAAAGAAACAAATAATTTAACGAAAACATCATCCAAACCAACGTTTGAAGTTTCAGCACAATTATAATATCCAAAAACAAATAAGCTTTTGTTATTCATAGTGTTAGTATATAGTCATTTATTAACTTTACTTGCTCCCATTACATTGCATCCAGAAAGTGTTGTGATTATTATTATTACTGGAGCAGCAGCTGAAACTGATGCAGATGTTGACAGACATGAAGATTTCCCCTTCCACACAGCCCAGCTCATCTAATGCAACCACAGCTCCATCGGTCGGGGGCATCGCAAATAGCATAGCTGAATTTCATTATGATCCTGATGCAAATGTCACTTTTGACATGTGGTTTCGGCGTTATGAAGATTTATTTAAATTTGATTTCGCTAACCAAGATGATGCTTGGAAGGTTCGGCTGCTACTTCGAAAGTTGGGCGCGAATGAGCTGGATAAGTACTGCAATTTGATCCTGTCTTTGAACCCACGAGATTGTTCATTTTCTGAGACTGTTCAGACTTTAAGCCAAAATTTTGGCGATAACTCGTCACTGTTTAATACTCGATATCGATGTTTGAAGCTAATTATGAACGAAGATGATGACTTTCTTACGCATGTGGGCGTCGTCAACCGTGAATGCGAACGCTTTCGGTTGAAGTCTTTGTCGGTAGATCAGTTCAAAGCCCTTATACTCATCTGCAGACTCCAGTCTAGTAAGTTCAGTGTTATTAGAACAAGGCTACTAAGTCGTTTGGAGCATGATCCAAAGCTTACGCTTAATGCAATGGCTCATGAGTACCAACGTCTCACTAACCTACAACGAGACTCAACGATAGTGCAGAGTGGCAGTTCATGCCGATCTGAAATTCAATTGGTACAGCAGCCACCTTATCATAATAGTTCTGCCCATGCTACACCCAGTCCATCCCGCTCCAATTCTGCCCAAACTCAAAATGAATCCCCATTCTGCTTGCTGGCACTGCGGCTCATGGCACTATGTACGGAACTGCCCATTTAGGCAGCAGTGAAGAATAGGCCGCTGACCAGCATTTTCCACCGTACTTTGTCCCACGGCTACCTTTTCAGTCGGTGTGATTATTAATAATATTGAAACGTAGTTTCTAAACTACACTAGACTGAACGTTCTGGCCAGTGATGTGATTTTTGACAAATTTAAATTTGATCCATCCTAAAAAAAGAGCGAGTGAATGATAAAATTGCTGCTCAAGAACCAAAGTACATGGAATTTGGATTTCACTTGTAAAAAAACAGACCCATCAGAGTTTTCAAATACAGAAATGAGTATTTTTTCCTAAGCAAAATTTCTCAGTTACCGAAATCGAAACAGAAGGGAAACAGGGATTTCAGGGAAAACATCATCCAAAACAACATTCAATGTTTCAGTGGAATAACAATATCCAAAAACGAAGAAGTTTTTGATATTCATAATGTTAGTATACAGGTTTTCATTAACTTTGAGATCCTCCTATTACACTTCATCCAGTAAGTGTTGTGGTCAGCATCAGTTAAGAACATTCACACATCCGTTATACGTATGCTACAATTATAACAGCTCAGTATTCATAGTTAGCAGTGACATTGAGACTACCAGTAAATATGATGCGGTAGTTATCGTAAACATCCGAGTTTAAAGAGACATTCGTGATTCATAAATGCGGATATTTTTTTACATTCCAGATGCAACAGTTAAATAAATAATTCAAGCAACAAATCCTTTTGTTCAAATTTGTAGCCGATAGAATTGAAACAGTTAGATGAAAGTGGTCAAAAATGGTGTCGGTTTATCTGATCCAGACTTTCGCAGAAAGATTGAGATTCTTTGAACTACTTCTTTTACCTCATCGGAGGACGTGAGGTGATCTATTGTTGCCTAACCGTACAACGCATGGCAGTTTTGGTAAGAAAATCCTAACATCTTCATACACCTAAAGCTGACTAATTTTAAAAGTCGCGTAAAACCTAGGCTTGATTGTGCAGCTACTGTAAATTTCAACGATGGTCTTTAGTGGTGATCGGGTCGAGATTCACTATGATCACCACCAAATTCTAATAACTAATCCTACACTCAAAATATCAATAAATGTAAAGTAAAGATGTATTTGCTGGTGATTTGTCGAAAGAATACAGAAATTACACCAGGAAAGTAGGCTGAATTAAAGAGCAGCTGCAGGAAAGATCGCAGCATCACCCTAACCCTAACCCTAACCCTCATGAGGTTTACCCATGAGGTAAAATGATTTTTCCAAAAATCCATATCAATCACTTTAGGTTCAGATGGTTTTCCGCCTAATCTCATGGACCATGTCTTTTTCAATAAGCGAATCTCCATATAAATTAAACTATTTATCTGACACTCACTGCTTCATTTATTTGAAGACACTTAGTGAACACGGTTTAAAACAAATGAACTGATTCACGTAGATTATATTACTGACAAAATATTACGTTTTATGTTACTTACGTTGTTCTCTCATTCGAATTAATTACCAGCGATAGTGGGGACGAAACAGCATTTTATCATTTCTAAGGGTTTAGATCTAATACAGTATTAAGTGATTGTAGTTGCACTAACATTCAAATGCGCTTATAACAAAAATCAAAGAAACAAGAGACTTCATATGGCAATAATTTGTTCAGAAAATGATTGCGCTGTGATCCCGTGCATAATGTTGCGCAGTGTTTTATTTGAACCGAATCTTAGGTTCCATATATAACTTCATGATTAATCGGTGAAATTATTGAATCTACAGTCGGAATCATTTCCAGATATATCTTTTGAGTGGATTCTTGATTTATTATGGTCCATCTCTTTCGTTGGAATACTTTCAGTAACATACATATTTTGAATGTCACAATCCAGTCTGCACTAGACATTAAGTTTCCACCCAAAACTCATTACAGAACCACGTTTGCGGTTGCTTCAACATGGGAAATAGCTGCGTCTAGACTGGTGATCTAAAAGTGGTCTACGAAAACTAACATGTATGACATACGAAATCGAACTCAAAGAGTCCAGTAGAAACTCAATAGTGTAGATAAACGGTGTAATCAATCGAATTTAGAACTCAGTACTGAATAATGTGGCTAGCGGTATTTTGGAGACACGTCTGTCGAAATGTATCTCACTTTCAGCGCACAGTCATAACGTTTCTTAGCATATTCCTAACTAAGTTTACAAAGTCACAAAATTGCTAAGCTTCATTTTTCGTAACTTCGTTCATACAGAATTTAGAAGAATTCCTTACAATACATGCATAAGGCTGATTGCTGAATGCTGCTTATTCATATTTTCCGATTGACGCTCATCTGAAAAACTGGAAGGCGGGAGAATACAAAACCTTTGGAGTAACACAACCATTGAGTATCCAACAGGATGTCATGAACGTGGACATGAACAACTCTGGATAAGAAGCCTAAAGTTCGTTCTGAACCTTTACTTCAAGCTGCTGTACAAACCCATATACTACGTCAGTAGTGTGTTTGGAAGATGATTGCGCTGTACTCACCTGTATTCTGTTGCACAGGCTTTTATTCAAACTGAATCTTAGGTTCCAGGTTAGACCTCATGATTGTTCGGTGAACTTATCGAGTTTGCAACCGAAATCGTTTCCACGTGTATCTTTTCGAGTGGATTCTTGATTTAATATAGCTACAGATTTCATAGTTTTCGTGTATTTCAATGCTTTACTTCCATATAACCGATTAAGGAGGGTGTAGTATCACTGCTTATATTTATGCGCTGATAGCAATAAGCTTCAGGAACAATGAAAAGTGGTTTCATAATGAGACATTCCATGCCTGATTTCCATTGATTCCTAATGCAAGGACCTAATCGATTTTAATCACTTAATGAATGCTTGAAAATTCGAGAGTGGACTGAAAACGTTGACGGCTGAACCACAGATCAAAATACATTGGATTCTTTCCTTGACCTTCTCAGTGCAAGTCTAACAGTCAAGGAACAAAATGTAGCGTAGCAATAGTGAATCGATCTCACTAGAAAGGTTTTTTCTATCAATCGGTGGTGTTTATCAACCTACTAGCCGATGCATCAGATAAGACTATTCCAGAACCCCTACTCTTACATAATTGCTGTAATGTCTATTCAGATAATAAAAATGGTGCATGTGGAGAAGAACAGAATGTCTTTCTATAGGTTCACCTATTAATCACAATTCAAACTGATGCAAAGAAGAGAACAACATGTTTATTATGGAAATTTTTATTTGATCAGTAATCTAGTCTAAGTTAAGTGATTCACTTGATGTAAACATGTGTTCGCAGAGTATCTACAATTTAATGGAGCTAAGAAAGTTACTCTGACAGTTTGGTTTATTACGAGAAAATGTTCGTCGAACAAGACACAATTCATTAGAAGAAATGTTTGTGATTAGGGAAAAACAAAATCTCACGTAAAAAGGCCAGGTATCATATTTCGTGAAAGCAATTATATTATTCCGAAGTTATGTGTATTATCATACAACAGTAATTACTATGTATTAGTGAATTCATTTGCTCCTAATAAATGTATTTCAAATGCGAACGAATCGAAGTATAAACTTTTAAGTAATGGGATTCTTGCAGCGTTGTGCACTCCATATCTTGTCAGTGCATTACTTAAGCGGATGTGTAGAGATCAATTCAAAATTTGATTTGGTTTGAATTTAAATTCCATGACTTGACTAAATGATTTGTCAAACATCTGATAAAGATTATCTATGACACCTTATATGGAAAGCGAGAACTATTGTGTCTTTGCAAGTAATGTCTATATATTTCAAGGAGAATGGTAAATTATTATTATTTATGATTGACAGTATTACAAACACCAAACCCAATGATATGAATTTCACCTCATAACCTGATGGAATAATATAAGTGTGTAGCAGCTTGTGAAAATCATTTTATGATGTTATATGAATAAATAATCTTAGCTATACAACCAATGAAAACGTCGAATTGCTGAACAGCTGTTTCGTTTGACAAAGTACTGTTCCTAACTCTTTGAGTCAAACTACCATAATCACTATTGCATGAGGAAGCCTAAAATTATGCTCATAATCTGGTCGTACCACAATATATACGTTCAGCGTAAGCCGAGAAAATGAACAGATAATTTTCAAATTATTTATTTACCTTATATTGGGCTCGTCCTTGTTCGAACTGAAACATGGTTATAAATATCATTTAGAAACTCGTCAAGTGCAAACTCCATATTATTACACTGGAAAATAAGATATCAGGTGACATTCATAATAAACTCAAAATTTAATAACCAGATTGTGAAAAGAGATTTCAATAACTGTAACTTAGACATATCTATGCTAGCATCTGAATAATAGTGAACACATCTAAGCCACAACCGATCAACTGCCCACGAATAGTTATCGACATAATATGATCGATACAAAGCTGTTTTTATTTTAGGTGCGTACAAAGCATTTGGTACTTGAAAGCTTTCAAAGGTGGATACCGCTTGAACAAAAGGTGGGAAACAGTCCATACGCTAAAGTAGAATTTGGGTTTATCACAATTTTCAAATACTTTTGGAGTTATCTAAAACGTACCCTGATTTCGATTTTGTACATTGATAACAATGTTTCTTACATTTACTTAGGATTGTCGACAGTGGAAACTAACTGATGTTCTCTGAATTTGATAGTTGATATCAGTTATTGATACTGTCCAAATAACAGTTGGAAACCATGAGGCCATGAACAACTGTTTCATTCAAATATTTGTGGCCAATACGTTTGATTATGTGCTCAGGGAATCATTTATTTACAAATATCTGTATTAGTAACTCATTAACAAACAACCCACTTGGACGCCGCCGCGGTTTTGCTGTTATACATTATTAAGAAAAAGGAAATGCCTTTAGGTCAGTGATAACAGTCACTCAATAGATTACTCATTATTATTGATAGTGTACTTTCACTACACCTGGGATTAGACCATACCATACAAAATTAACTGGATGACAGAAGGATGGACCAGACATCACATATATAGTTCTTGGATGAATTTTAACTGACAGAACATACGGCACACAGATTTTATGCCAGTTGTGTGCACTATGAGAAGCTTGCAATACTATTTTCACTGCATTTCAACTTCATATTCTTAACTCTATTGTGATGGCTGCTCATATCTACCTCAACCGTTATTTTCTACACCGTCTATTTTACATTACCATTCTTGAACATCTAACTAGGCTAATTCGAACGACGTTATTACATAGACAAATTCGTTTCGAATTAAACAAGCTGTGGCTGGTAATCTTAACCGAAAATCAACACATTTTTCGAAGTGTGCAGTTCACTAGTCGAAACTACATTGAACTCAATCAAAAAATAAATTATTACTCATTATTGAACTTCCCTACTAAGTGCAGCGAACCATTTGATCAACAGTTCATATATATTACCAGTCATAAATGGAGTTCGAGCACACAATACGTAAACATAAAACTTACAAAATAGTTTTTCAACGGCATCTGGATTGTAGTATTATGTAGAATTGTTTAGATTTTCAATAATTAAAAGGAGTTTGCAAAATGACCCTACATCTGATCATCAAAATTATTCAGTCATGTTTATAACATTTTAAGGCCACTGGTTCCACTACATCTCACACATTATGAAATTCGTTCAGCATAAGCTGAAGCTGTTAAGAACACTCAGTGCGTTAAGCTTATATCAAAAAGCTGAAGTCCATCATTCGAAGGCATCAGAAAATCTCTCAAATAGTGAGTCGTAACAGTATAAGTGAAAAAATGATCGAGTTATTATGTAAAAGAATTAACAACGCACTAAAAATTTCTTCGAAAAAGTCACTGAATGTGGTTTCTGGTAAAAGAAAAACAAAATACACGCTTATCAACAATGATTTGAATTTCATATCTTAGTTTCATTGTTAGAAACGTGTCGGTATAATGTTTTGGCAATTTAATCCTGCTACTGAAAACGTCCTCGGCAAAACTTCAGATAGTATGTGCCCTTTATGGTCATCATAAATTGACAAATGGCTTATTCTGTCGGACGTCATCTCAACTGATTGTTCCTGACTTTTATCCTCTCATTTTCATTAAAATTGTTTATGGAATTGCAGGGATTCTTAGAATTTTTAGGAGGGTTAAACGGTTTTATTGAGATTCCGTATCGACTCATTATTCAGCATTAGTTCGATGAAAATCATATTTATCATCATCGGAGCAAATAACCAGGAAAGCAATCAAGAACAAATGAATCATCAGAGTTCAGATTGTCATCAAAATCCCCACGGTAGGAAAAGAGCAATGAATTGTCAATCAACGGTTTCCTAATCGACATCACTTAGAATTGCCTTCTTCTAAATCGTTGTTAGGCTCATCGGCACAGGATTGAATATATTGGGTTCGATTAACGCTTGATAGGTCAAAAATTACTCTGATAATGAGTCTTATAAGGAGACGAAATAGATCATCAGAACTTTCCGTTTCGAAAAACTTTTTAAATAGTGTTCGGTTTATGAATAAGCACTTTACATATAACAATACATGGTCGTTTCGTACGTTAGTTACCTTTGTATAAATCACGGACCGGTCGACCTGGAAAATTATACAAATTATGATCAGTCATTGCGTAATTGAGTGCATTGGTGGAGAAACATTGATATGTGACTCTGTTTGCCATCCTAATTAAACATCAATCACTATGAAGTATTTTTATCAGACCAAGCTTACCATCTATGTTGTAAAACACCATGGAGTATACATCTGGAAATAAATTAATGAACATGACCGAATGTAAAAAAATATTGAGGTAAGAAACAATTAGGTTAAGCAAGAACATCAGCAGACTTTAAAATTTGTCGTCTACATTTGAAGTAGGCACGTGAACATCAGTTAACAATGAGTAAAATTTGTTGACTTTCAATAATTTGCTAAAACAGAAATAATTTCGACAATTTGGTAAATTTTGGCTGAAGAGTGATTCAGAATACAAACGAATTGCTCGTTTAATAACTAATCCTGATGATGGGAAACTGCTTGATCAATTAACAGACCTAATGAACTTACCATGTAGAACTAAAACATGAAGACGCTGTCAGTAGTCACGAAAACAGCAATTCTGCATCATAGAAAACATCTTAAGGGCTAACACAAGTTGTATAGAATCTTTGTCAATAAATGAGGCATTCACACTCACTATTGAACGAAACCAAACTTGTCCACTTACGGGTTGACATGGTCACCAAAAATGCCAAATAGAATAATTTCTTGACGGGATTCATGTTCTTTATAATTCTTAGTATTTCGTTTCTTCCGTTTAAATAGATTTGAAACGCCTATGCTAAGAACCAAATCAAAAGCCTCAGGAAGATTCTTACCACAGGATTGGTTGAAAATCAGTAAGTGCATATCAGTAGGTTGAAATCAATATTTCGCCGACAACTTTTAGTTGTTTGAATATTTTAGTTGTAAAATCAAGAATAAATTAACAATAAGCATGTATCAGATTTCATGTTGATAACAAAGCCATATATATGGAAGTTGAGTCATAAATTATTCCTTTAACATGTTATAAGACGTTGATGCTTTTAATTGAATGGATCTTGAATTCAGTGATAAAATATTTTTCTCACCAGTCATTTAAAATTTTAATGGTTGTGTATGCTACTGCATTGAACAAAGATATTCGATATAATTAACCTGTAACTACTGTACCTCAGTAATTTGATGATAGTTTAGAAGAAAATCTCTCAAAGAAATGAATTTCTCAAGGTCATACAAAATTAAAGCTACATGGTTACGTTAACTCATTCGTGTGTTAGTTTGGCTGTTTATTACACTTTTTGTCATCCATTCGAGAAGAATGAAAAGCACCTGAAAATTAAAAGAATACATTAATAATTTACTAATTGTTCCTAATATTATGAAAATAGACGAATAAGCAGAAATATCTGGTCGTATTCATGGAAAAGTAGTTTAAACTCAAAACCTATTTGAATGTGCTTATCTGTTTCAGTGATTTTGTTATAATTGTTATAATTGAGATAAAACTACGACGTTGAGCGAAAACCGTCATTTTTACTGACATAAGTAATCAAACTGAAATAAAGATTTAATTTTCTTTGCTTTGTAATATATCAGTATAATCATGAATCAGAGGTGGAAAATAAATTCTAATGCCATTAGTTGTTGTTTAATTTTTTTAAAATTATTTCACGCGCAGATTCAGTTTACGAAAACACAAAACATTAGAAAGAAACAGACGGTACTCTCACCCTTGTTGCGGTATCCATCCATTCGATTCACGTAACTCGATCAGTAGGCTAGATGACCACAATCGAACCCATTATTCTTTGTTTCTACTTTTTACACTCTGGAAGAGTATGGCATAGATGTAATTTAACAAATCTGGATTCACGTCAATTGGTGTGATTATGTCGGTACTAGAAAAGATGCTTTAAAAGGCAGTCATTCCATAACTCTTAACGGATCATCTACAACATCCTAAAGCGAGTGTAGTGTTGCCAGAAATGATAAAAAAATTCTATTTGTATTTTCGCGGTTCAGTTCTTCATTGATTTACGATGATATTGTAACTTTAATCTACTTTCAAAATGAAAACCGTGTTAATTATTTTTTTTTCTTTTGTATCAATGTCCCATTTGTCAAATAAATCATTAACGTTTGCTGTCGTCAGTCATTGATAGTAATTAAACAGTCTACCTATGCTGTTTATAGGGTGTGAGTAAAGACAGTTTTTAAGTATTGGTAGATCTGCTTCACCGTTTTCTGTGGGATGACAAAGATAACAGTATAAAATCAAGAGTAAGGGTGCGTCTAGTTAGATCCATCAAAATGACCGTATGCAGCTATGCGGAAAATTATTTCGTGCTGCTTCATGTGTACCGTAATATAAAGAATGAAGTAATGTAGGACACGTTGTGAACCGCATTGGAAATGTTGACGTTTTATCTAACCTGAGGTTCCATAGAATATAAAAAGATTCATGTTTTATTTGGTACTCCTGATGCGCATAGGTCTTTCAGTAAGTGTCAAAATGCACAGAAAGACATTTGCATTGATGAATTTGTTATAAGTATTAAACTTTGTAGTCGTGAGATATTTAAAAAGGAATAGAACACAACTGTTTTTTTCATTCTACGAATCATTCAACGGCAAGTAACTTTTTCAAATGTTTGTACGGCGTTAAAAATCGTCCAAATATATCTACATACATGTCTCTGTCCGTTTTTATACCATGTGGAACAACCATTTGGGCAGTTCTGTAAAATATAATGATCACATAATAAGAAAATCAGACGCCTTATTGATTATTTCTCCCTCTGCACAATTTTGTAGGCAGGAGGAACATTTTTGGCAAATGTCTTTGAAATCTCTGCTGATTGAATGCCGGTGAGTTTAAGTTCTAGTCCACAATTCAGTCTCATTTATTCCAGGTCGACAACTGTGAGATTGTCAAGGTAGAATGTATTGTGGTTATTCAGGAACAGCAACCTCATTCCAGAATAATATACATAAGTCCATATTCATCAGTGCGTCAATTCTTCGAAAATTATATAAGTCGTCTTCACAAACAATCTTCGTCATCTCGAATGACTTTCTGTCAGATTTGAAGATAATTGTAGTTTATCTAATATTATTAATTGGTTTTTATTGAAATACCTAGTTGAGAAGATAACATCTGATATTTTCCTATCAATACATTTAGACGTCGTACAGTTATTTCGACAAATCTCATGTGTATAATACTGTGGAACAACATCAACCCAGTCTACTAAACGCTGTGGTAGAACTGAAACATCTGAATAAAGAGGGGAGTGAAAATGATGTTGGTACTCTCTTAAAAATTACGTGATGACTTAATTCCGCGTAGTAAACAACACGCATTCGTTATTTACATTGTCAATAAGAATAAACAAATATTCTGTTGGAGTGATTTTAGACCGAAAGTAACGGAGTTACTTTTTAAAAATGCGTCTCCTGCACCAAGTCGAACACATGCGAAATGACAATCCAGATATTACAGGGAGTTATCTTCTTCTCAACAATTACAGTGACAAATACGAGAGACTATGGAGACTCTGAAATCTATAAACTTTTATTTGACAAAAATGATTGAAATTAGGTCCGAACACTGTGGATTTATGACGCAGCTGCTGACTAACAATCTGGTTCTTTGTAACAGATAAGTGTAGTTAGGGAGGAAAATCCTACAGAATCGTTATTGTCTAATCACATGACGTACTTATTTACTTACTAACGGCTGTTACCCCCAATGGAGCATAGGCCGCCCACCAGTTTTCTCCAGCCAACTCTGTCCTGGGCTTCCCTCTCCAGTTCTGTCCAATGTTTGTTCATTCCTCTCATATCTTTCTCTATTTCTAGGAGTAATGTATTCCTTGTTCTTCCTCTTTTCCGTTTGCCTTGAGGGTTCCATGTGAGGGATTGTTTCGTGACGCAGTTGGAAGCTTTTCGTAGTGTGTGTCCTATCCACTTCCACCGCTTCTTCCTGATTTCCTCCTCCACTGGAATCTGGTTTGTCGTCTCCCACAGTAGGTTGTTGCCGATGGTGTCTGGCCAACAAATCCGATGTACTTTGCGTAGACAACTGTCAATAGACACTTATGTTTTCTGGATGATGGCTTTCTTAGTTCTCCCTGTTTCCGCTCCATACAGTAGAACTGTCTTGACATTTGTATTGAAAATATTGATTTTGGTTTTGTTTGAAAGTTGTTTGGAGTTCCAGATATTGTTCAATTGTAGAAATGCAGCCCTTGCTTTGCCAATCCGTGCCCTCACATCTGCATCTGATCCACCTTGGTTGTCGATGATGCTGCCCAGATATGTAAAGGTGTTAACGTCCTCCAAGGCATCTGCATCAAGAGTGATTTGGTTGGCGCAATTTGTGTTGTATCGCAGTATCTTGCTTTTCCCTTTATGTATGTCACGACCTACTGCTTCTGGGGCTGCTGCTACACTGGTTGACTTTTCTTGCATTTGTTGTTGTGTGTGCGATAGAAGAGCCAGGTCATATGCGAAGTCCAAATCGTCCAGCTGCGTCTCAGCTGTCAATTGAATACGGTGCCTCCCTCCAGATGTTGACGTCTTCATAATTCAGTCGATCACCAGAAGAAAGAGAAAGGGTGAGACTAAGCAACCTCGCCTGACACCGATCTTCACCTCGAAAGAGCCTGTTAGCTGTCCTTCGTGTACGATTTCGCAGTTGAATCCATCATAAGAATTCCGTATGATGTTGGCTATTTTCTCAGGCCCACCGTAGTGTCGAAGAAGCCTCCACAGTGTTTTCCTATCCACGCTATCAAATGCTTTCTCGTAATTGATGAAGTTGATGTAGAGTAGTGGGTACCATTCAATTGATTGTTCCGCAATGATCTTCGTAGTTTCGTACAATCGTCTCAAGTTTCCTTCTGTTGCAGCCCTTTCCGCCGCCATTTCTAGATCTTCCACACATTTTCGTTTGTCAGCTGTGATGCTCTTCCTCACTTCCCTGTTTGCTTCTGTGTGTGCAGCTTGTGCGGTAACTTTCTCTGCTCTTGTTCGGCAGACATTGATAGCTGCCTTCTTGTTCCTCCTTTCTTCAATTTTTGCAAGAGTATCAACAGAGATCCATTCCTTGTGATCCAGAACTTCGTGACATGTTGAAGTGATTGCCTCCTTAATCCCTTTTCAATTGTTCTCCAATATTGCATCCTCTCCATTGGGTAGATCCTGAAAGGCCTGAAACCTATTGGTGAGGGTTATCTTGGATTCGTTGAGTTTCACGGTATCCCGAAGAAAGGCTGAATTAAACTTGTGTGATGTCGTCTGTCCCGTAGTCCAGTGCTTCTTTAGATTCAGTTTCATTTTAGCGATCAGCAAATGGAGATCTGAGGCTATATCAGCTCCCCTCTTGGTTCTCACATCCTCAATGGTCCTTCTGAACGTTTTGTTGATACAGATATGGTCAATTTGGTTTTGAGTAGTGTGGTATGGTGAAATCCATGTGGCTTTGTGTATGCGTTTGTGCGGGAATATTGTGCCACCGATGACCAGTTTGTTGAAGGCACATAGGTTTGCAAATCTCTCACCATTTTCGTTTCTTTCTCCCAGTCCATGTCGTCCCATGATGTATTCATATCCAGTGTTGTCTATGCCAACCTTGGCATTCAGGTCTCCCATAAGAATCGTCAAATCCTTTGGTGAACATTTCTCGACGATTGACTGCAGCCTTTCGTAGAGTTGATCTTTACCGTCGTCATTGTAGTCATTGGTAGGTGCATTAATCGGATGACGTTCATTGTAATGTCCTCTTTCTTTGTTTTGAAGGATGATTTATTGATCCTGTTTCCGTGAGATTCCCATCTTATCAGTTCCTTTTGCGCCTTTTGCAAGTTCCGGAGACATTTTGTTAGTGCTGCAGCAAGAGGTTAATGCTACACTGTTTCCCAAAAAACCTTAAATTATCAGTGCGTATCGTTCAGGGCTAACTACCTTTCAATAACGACAACGAAAATGACAAAAGTCAGGTGTTTGAGAGGCTACAAATTGAATTTCATCAAACATCACAAATGTATCAGGTAAAAACTGTTTATTTGTACTTGGTCCAAGTACGGTCTCCCAGGTAGTGGCAGTTAAGAAATCGCCTCAGTCATTTTCTGGGTCTTAGTATCTTGAGTTGGCCGCCAAATCTCTAAAATCAAGCATTTTGTGCCATTTGTGTGGAAACAACAGCGATATGTTTCTGTCTCCTTAATTATTTAAGTCCCGTATAATTCTACAGCTTTAAATAGCTGTCAACGCATAAAGCTTATCCGCTTCGGAATAGTGTCGTGCTATGCAAGCTCACTTCATTGTCGGAAGATAGCCGTATTTACGTTGAGGATAAGATCTCCAGAACCATCTGAAAACTTATATACCTGATTTCTTAGTCTTAGTCCAATTCATTTCCATAAAAGCAGTTGTTGGTTTGTCCCATCAACTGGTTCACCTCTTCAACAACAGAGTTGCATATCAGTTGCCTGAAACGGGTTTGGCTTCACGGTTGTTGCCTCACAGATCGAGAAAAATGTACAGACCAATACTCCGTGGTGAAGTCCGTCACATTTTACTTCAGGTGCTTGAGTTTAATCTACCAATCAGTTCTTCATGTAATAAACTATCATACAGGTTCTGTGTTGGGTTCTGTGTGACGTCATGGCTGCTGGCCGTACTGGTCAAGGTTTGTCATACGTAGCTGGAATCGTTAAGAACAACCTATTTGAATGCCTCTGGCATGTGACAAGAACATCTCCGGCAAGTCGTGCCGTGTCTTATAGTGCCCCTAGCTGAGATATGTCGGTTGTTGTTCGTTGAGGATTTTTTCTATGCTAATGCCTATTTTTATGTTTGCGTGTATCCAGTGACTTTTACGCAGGTAACGTATTTGCGAGAGAATTATTGTGTGTTTGCTTCCAAAGCAACTAGTGAAAGCAGTTGATCAAGACAGGTAGACCTACTATACAGTGGTTCTGACTGGAAATAATTACGATTTTACGCATCTGTATTTTGTTATTCGTATCTATGCAGCGATTAGCTTCGCTCTTTTCATTGCGAGATCGATTACCATACCCTATATGATCACTCACGCCACATATGGGCAATGAATATTCATGACATCGAATATGAACTGATCCGTGTTTCCAATAATAGACGACGTTCATTTTCAATCTGATGTTAAAAACATTTCAAAGTTATATTACTTCGTTCGCGAAAAATTTAAACTGGATTCAATCGTTTAATAAATCCTCAAATCTGACTTACTTGACTGGCTTCATATGATATCGCTGACTAATTTAGACAAATATACCAAGTGCGTAAACTTCTCTTTCTTGAAAAGCTTAAAATTGTTCACGATAAATAGATGCGTTCTAATTATTTTTAGGTGCTCATTATCAGAATCACTTCAAAAATGTAAGTATCTGTCCCAATAAAATTCAAGCCCCAAATTTGGTTTGTTTTCAGGCGAAATCATTGTATACGATGTAAAAACCTTTATCGCACCACTGACTTCACCAAAGATTCTATTGTTTTCAACCACTTTTCATTTCTGTATGAAGCAAAGACAGAATATTTAATGAGTTTTATAAATAACCATTATCTTCATCTCAAGTAGTTAGTTTCAGTAGGTAACAAAATGACACATTTGAACTTCAAAGACGGAAGCATAGAAGTAGCGACACAAAAGATCTATGGAGAACGCTTTTGTCGGTAAGATGAGGTCATTAACCTGAATAGCATATTACAATTTTGCCGTCTATTAGTCACATACAATTAATGAAACGCTTTGTCTGAATATGTTGAACAATAAACAGTGGGTGGACACTTATTAGTTTTGGCACGCAAGAATTATAAAATATCTCTCATTTATTTTTGAACAACTAGTCGCTTCTAATCGATCAAATCATACTTATATTCAGAATGGTGCAGAAAATCGTGGTACACATGAAGACAAAACATCTCACTCTTTCATAAGAAACTAGTATTAGAAGATTCTCATCGCATTCAAAGTAAATTCCAGATGAAAATACTTGGATATATTTATTGGTCTGAGGAACTTATGTTCTAAATGAAGGCTATTTGCAAAAGTTATACTCTCTTCATTTCGGAATATCAGTCTGAGTGTTCTTCATCACAGTTTTTCAGTATCGATCGGGTATTATTATGTTGGTGTGTTACACACCGGATTTCTAAGAGACTCATTGTTTCACTGGGATCATATCAGTTGCGTTTATTCATCGAAGAAGAGAGTTTACTTCAAAACTCACTTGGTATATTTATATATGACAAGGGAACCATTGCCAGACACGTGATGAATTAGCCAGCTTTTACAAACTGGTCAGACCAAATTATATGATACTCACTGTGCTTAACCACACGTAACAGTTAAAAAAGAGCAGAATAATGGCTAAGAATTTTAAAAATATCATTTTAGTCCAACTAAAGCGTCTTAGATTTATGGCTGAGTAAGAGTTGACGTTCTACAAAGCTTCCAATACCTAAAGTATTTAACAATGACGTTGTCCAAAACACCAATAGTTTCAAAAATATCGTAATAGTTATATGACATAAAATCCGAAAATAACGGGAGATAATTTCTAAACAAATTATCCCAGTGCATGACAAACCACTTCAACAAATCATTCATTCATAAATACAGAGACTTTAAACACAAACAGCACTGTCTTACCATCGTACTGTAGTATATGTCTGTTGTCTATGCTCAACAATCACGTCATCATGTAATTTGTAGAAAGGGACCAGCCTCATCTACAATCTGTTTCATTCAGATATTTGAGACCCTTTTACGTGCGAATCAGTCTGTATTGATGCAACGGATCAGTATTTCTTACATGAAATTATGTGATACTTATTCAGATCTCGTAAGATAATGAGTGACAAAATTACCACGAGGAATTACATGAAACTGCACCACACGATTTAGTACTCAGAGCGCAAAGCTAGTCCAATTATTGCAGATACCCTGATGAAAAGAATAAACTACGCAGTTTCATGCATCGAAGGTAAACGCGATTCTTACTTAGTGTGAAGACAACTTGTTTCAATCTCTCTGTCTCTTCAGCACATGCGTATGGCAACATTTTGATGTTCTAATAGTTTTCGCACTCTTCGCCTCAGAGCTGACATCGATCGCCTGAATCGAGTGCAAGCACGAGCAAGTAAACGTTTCAAAATAAACAACTATTCTCTCCGATATACATGGTAGTCAGAGGTGAACTGGGAATAGTAGACCTAATCACACCAGCACTGGATTATTGTACAAACATCCTCACCTAGTGCTTTGAGGAATCCAGCGACAAATTCACACCATGGATCGAGCATATGTGTCCAGGCACTATTTTCCTCAGTAAAATTCGTGGCGGTTCGCAAAGATTTCAAAACAGAAGTGACCAAATGAATGGCTACAATATGTGGCTTCAGAGTCATGTAATCACATAATAATAAATATTTCATTCCACAATTACAATATGTTACTTGAGGTAGGCCAATTTATAATCAAAAGAAAGAGGTGAGTAGCGGAAGAGAAGTTGTTCAGTTTTCTAGCTGGGTCATGACTCAGAAGATAATTTTGTCGGATAAAACAAATGCATGATTATTCAGACTTATCTTTTTCTGTATTATAATAGCCACCTGTAAGGTGACAACGGCGAAAATAAACTTTCGAATAGAGGAGACACAAAAAACTAAATTGGTGGTAAATTAGTTGAAATACAAAACATACACACACATAACTTATATTTCTGTTTTCGATTAGCAAACGGATTTATCGCCTACGCTACTAGTCAAGCAATTTGCTCCATGCAAATCACTTTCACCATTATCGAACTAACTAAATTTATAACATGGTTTTGAATTTTTGGTTTCATTAAGCACTCAAAACGTTCCTTCATTATTGCGACTAAATAATCTCTCGCTATGTGATATAATGTCATATTGTATTTCGTAATTTACCAGCGTCGAAACGAAAACATTCTCGCAAAATACAAGGCATGGAAGTTCAACAACGACTGCCGACATGTTCCAGGAATATCACGTCGCTAGACTATCAATCAGTTGACATAACCAAGGACATAGTTTGGAACCGCAAAAATACGCGATGGGCACTAAAGCAATATCTTAGGTGTGCTGATGTAGCAGCTCATTTTAGGAAGGACCGAGGTAGCCGATGAAACATTATAATTAATTGAGAACCTACATTCCTACGTTCCATTTTGTGAATTTCATACTCTTGATTTCTTATTGCATTACTCTGTGTTAAAAAAACAAGGTTTAGAACATGAAAATGGTATGCCAATTCCGTCGTACAATGAAGTACTATTTGTGTTTTTATTCAACTCGTTTGACTTGTCAAATGTGTTGTACTAATTTGTACTCATTCATTGTGACAACCCCCTATTAGAGGGCGATCTCCAAATATGTTTATAGTTTTGCTGCATAATCCTCAACAAGGTACGTCAACATAAACAAGTATTGCAAAACAACTTGACATGAGGACTAACTAGAAGAATGTTTTTTGGGCAACACGACCTCTGATTTTAAACAACAAACCCTTAGAATTGCCTCTAATATCTGGAAGACCGGATCAGTTGTCGTAGCTTAGTTTTCATCTTTACGAAAAATATCTATTTCTTGCCATATGTTACTTCACAGACACTGCTTGATCAATAGCAAAATTTTAGTAGCACAAATAAAATTCACAAAAGTAACCTGTTTCTGTATGCATTGTACGAGTAAAATTGACAACCAGTTTTCAATGTTTTCCTAACAAACCAAATCGACATCGGAAAACTTGATATTCATTCATTTTACTTTACACTGATTAAGCGTAACCTATAGGAAATTTCAACTTAATGAACCTTGATTTCGGAAACAGTATGAGCAGTCCCAGTCCAAATTCAAAATATAAGTTTCTGGGTAATAACGGTTCTATTATTATTCACAAAAAGAATACAGATAATTGTGTAAACAATATTATACTGTTCCAAACAGAAATTAACATAATGAGTTTCCAATTCTGTGAGAATGCGTCATTTCAGTCAAGAATACGACGCTACCGCAAAAGTATCAAATAAGATATGGATGTAGCCATATTAAGTATCATTTTAAACAACACATTTACAGTTCAGAAGGAAACATATCAAATTCAATAAAAGTAAAGAAAATAGTAAAGAAAATATAACAAAATACAAACATTAACATTATGGGGTGGTGAAGATTGTTAAGTAACACATTTTTGAACCCACGGTGTTATTGTCTAAAGTGAACAATTCACGGAGTTGTGCAACCTCATACACAGTCTTCGGTAGTTACTGTCTACAGCCGAGGAGGTTGAACTTCACTGGTCACGTCTTACCACTATAACTCGAAGAAGATTCCTCACGCAGCAAGTCATCAGTGAGCACAGGTAATTTACATTACGGGATTGTGAAGATTGTTAAGTTACACATTTTTGAAACAATGAATCGATCAATCTTAGACCACCACGGCCGTATAAGCTTCATCCAGTTTACTCTCATGAACATGTAAGACACGTCGTAGGGCTGGTAAAATTCGGGATTTACTCTCCACATTATAAGGAGGATCTACCACCACCTGCTCCGAACGGCGAATGCGATGAAGTCAGTGATGCCGAACTATCAACAGTAAACCTTGACCCATAATTATTACGCAAGGGTGGGACGTCCAATTTTGATATTTCCTCGTCTCTTGAAGACTTTAAGTGGCATAATATAGGAACAAGATTTAACTCGCCATTAGTATCGCTATTCGAAACCAATAAACTCACTTGTTTTTCTTCATTTTCCGTTTCAGAAAAACAAGCCATGTGCACATCAATAGCATCGTTGTCATACAACACTGTAGACTGGCTGTTATCATCAGACACCTTCTTCTCATCATCACCCGACTGACAGTCAACCGGAGTAGAAGCAGTTACAGTTGCACAACCTAGTGCATCTTCAATCAACTTTACATTGGAGGCAGGGTTTGATGGCGACAAAAAACTAGAAGGTTCATTCGAAGAAGTAGATCAAATAGTCACTATAGGTGGATTGCTCACACGTTTTGTCTCTTTACCATCGCTGCTACTACTACGATTCTCATGACCACTATCATCATTGCTAGTCACAGCATCCGAAAGAGAACGAAGTTTACGCTTCTTAATCGCAGTAGCATCATGTCGTTCCTCCTGCTTCTCACTCTAGTTAGCAGTACGTTAGCGTAATGTTAGCTCACTTCGATGTCAATGAAAGTCTTTCGATGTCCCTTGATCACTAATACCTGCAGGAGTATTATCAACACTCTTATCCCAATTAGCTGCAGCTGTAGAGGTGGTAGTACACTTCTGATGATGTACATTCAACTCATACACACTGTCCAACTCCACTCGATCAACATTACTTTCCTTACTAGGAATGCTCTTAACCTATTCTGTCTTATCACTGTTGGTAGTGCTTATCCCGAAACTTGTAGTACAAGTCAATGATGGTGGACTGAGACAGGTGGACAGTTCCATGCTTGATTCTTCATGCTGCATATTCAACACAACAGCAGGTCCATGAAACCTAGATGCCTCCTCACTGCACCTAGGGCAATGAATGTTCGCCCTCTCAGTACTGCCATCACTGTGGCTAACGTTATTGCCACCGACGCTTACATTCTCCACGCTCAAACATCCAATTTCGTCATGAAGTGAAGTACTATATGATGCCAAATTAGGAACAGCAACTGAAGAAACTGCACTACTCACAGTGATTCCACTCTTGCTGTAATCACCTTTATTATTCACATCTATCACACTATTAATAGGCAAATGAAATTTCACCTCAACCCTGACGTTGTTGTTGTCCACAATGATGTTCCGACTCTTCACAATTAGTGACGAGTTGCGAGATGGTTGGCATGCAGGCTTTAAAGCTAAGCTGCCACTGTTGCCACTTATACTAACACTATCAATATTGCTATGACCATTTGGACTAGTATCCGACCGTCCATCAGTTGATTGCAAACAAACATTGGAAGGGCGCGCTAAGCTGCTATTATCTTTCACTTCACGATTGTGAAACTCCGTATGACTAGACACAGCAGCCCGCAGACATCCTGATCACGCTGTCACACTGTTTACGCTTGCTATGCTAGGCTCAGCTCTAGGTCATGGCAGATAATTTACCCTACGTGAAGGGTTCGGAACATATGCTTCGTTCCATACAGTCAAACCTGTTTCGTCCTTATTTTTATTCACTACACCCAATAAATTCTGTTTGCTCGAATCCAAATTACCATTCCTTGCATTTCGAGCAGCTAGGAGACGTCTACCATCACATTCCTCGGATCCATCTTGATACATAACCTTTCTGCATTTTTCCATATTACCTATCCTCAAAAAAGCAACCTTATCTACTACAGATACTGACTTCTCACTAGGATAGATGTCAAAAGGTTTCACATCGTACGGTTTATATTTTTGGTCTTCAGGAGGTTGTACCTTGCTAACACAATTGACAACATTCTTGAGTTCCGGGCGTGGGGTAGGTGCAAACACATTCAAAGCACTCCCATGTCCCACACGCAGATGACTAATCGCTTCTATATCGTGTCCTGTTTTTTGGGCGATTAGCTTAACGTCCAAATCTACTACTAGCTATCCTTGCACGGGATAAAATAAACTGAGTCAATTCATTAAACGTAGGCTCCCTATCCTCTTCATCCCATTTAATTTCCCGCTCTGCCCCTTGGACTTGCACACGATGAGGTAGAAGCCTTACTATCCTCTCCAAAGTTACCGAGGAATTCAACTCAGAGATACAATTTAGCAGCTCTAATTTCATAGAAGAATTCTGCATTCGAATGGCTAAATTCGATAAATGTTATGGATCGTTGTAATCAACATTTTCTGGCTTAGACAATTCTTCCAACGTTTCCCCGGCTGTCAAGTGCGATTAACCGAAAAGCTGTTTTAAAATGTCTTTAGCCTCAGGAGGCTTCCATCATGATGCAACCTTCAATAGCAGCTTTTGCCCTGCACTTGCAATAGTGGAATAAATACAGTAGACGCAGAGTGACTCTAGAATCTATATTAGTGGTGCTCATGCGTTAAACCTGCATAGATGGCATATCTTCAGAGGCAATGAATCTCTATAAAACGGGTTCAACGATTATGTCGAATTAGAACATATTTGAAGAAGATAACGTGTTTGATATAGAAATTCATATTTGTACAGTAAGCAAATCTGCATTATCTATTGAACATGATGAAAAATGTGTTCACAGAGGATAGTCATTGAGGAAAACACAGAATGTCATTCAAAGAAATAAATTTATGACACAGAAACGTTCATCGAACAAGACGAACTTCATGAGAATTATAGTTACTGAAAAAGTAAAAACACAACACTATCTAAAATAATCACATATTGAATTTCTGGAAAAACGTTATGTAACAATAGTTTCGAAGAATTACTGATCTCACCAATAATAATATTGACTTTGCAGTACTCATACTATATTGTGGTAACAGTAAAAAAATACAAATCAACATTTGCGATCAGATTTACGTATTTAATCCTCGCAACTACAGGACATCTGTTTTTTCACAATCTCACAGAAAAGTGATTGTTGAAAAATAGATTTTGTCTATGTATCACATTCAATTGCTCAAGTAGGTTGGAAATGTTAGTTAGCAACTTTATTTCGAATCGGTTATACGACCTGAAGTTCTTAAACGTTATCATTTACATTTTCAGTTTTCGGAAATACGAATGATATCAAGTGAATGTAGTGAATTGATGCTTGTCAATATGGGTATTAACAATTTGTTTGTGAAGACATTCCCACGAAAATTATTTGTTAGTTTCCACTGACGCAGTGAACAAATTATTGTCAAAATGCCGCTTTAGCCTACTGACTAACTATAAATAGCTATCTAAATGATAATTAGCTCTGTCCATTTGGCGAAGAAGCAAAGCTTTGAGACTTAAAGCAAAACAGATAATTTCTGATGCAATATGTATTGTAAACAGAGATAGTTCCTGATTAAATTGATGACATATTTAGCGTATTTAAAATTGACTGGATCCGAACCCACATTCCCAAATAGTTTCTTATTGTGATACGAAGATGCATGAACAGAAAATTTTCAAACAGATGATAGAACCATAAGTGCTTCACTGCAGAAAACTTTTTCAAGCTAATATCACTCGAATCGACATTCTTAACAAGAAATCCGCAGTTACTCTTTGCAACTGCTGGTTATTTAACTCACGTGTGTTTCTACACGATTTTGCAGAAAACATGTTGACAAAAACTATATTTTGTTTACGTATTCGATTGACTAGCCTTGGTAGGTTAGAATTCTCAGTGATTAGGCACTATATTTAAAAAAGTTCATTCAAACGACAGACTTCATTTAAATAAGAAAAAGTTGAAATTCTAACTGACACATCTTGAAAGATTTGGTAGTGCTGCACTACAGGGAACGGTTTTCTCATTTTCAACATCCAGATCGATATTTGTAGTCCTACCCTTGTAGGAGACGTTTTCTATTAACACAGTGTCCACCCGAAATTCTTCGTAAGCACTGTAATGTACCTTTTAAAATTTCCCATGAATCTCTTCTTATGAAACGCTAAACATTTTTGACGATTTTTGGCATACAATTTCTTCCGGTGACGCTTCATAGACAAGTTTATTCACGCGTCGCATTTTGTCACACCGTATTTGTCTTAACAGCAGAACGTTTTGTAAGTGATAATTTAAGTGAAATTACAACATCTCTGCTGGCGGAAAATGTTAAAATAACTTACAAATTAAGACACATCAGCTGATAAAGTCAACAGCAATCATACGCAAAGACTTTGTAACCACTGAATCCTCTCCTAAGTTTTTCCAGATAGGTGTTTTAACATGTCGATAAACAACAATTTTAGATTTTCCGTTCCATACACTTGCTTAAGTAGGTTAGAATTGTTAGTAATTATGGGATGAATCAATAAGTGTACATTCACCCCAAAACGTGAATGAAATGCAGTAAACCATTATCCAGCATACCGTCGACTGACATTGAACTGCGAAAAGCCAGCCAGTTCCAACTGTATGAAACGCTTTTGTTAAGTCACACACTATTACATTATCGCACTTTGCTACTGAACGCTATGTAAAATGTAACTGCAAGTTCGTTTCCAAATACAAATCATGATATATCCGCTAAAGGAACGCAGCATCTGACATTAGTTTCGCCACTACTCACTTCGCACTAATTTTACCCTGCAAAGTATAGGGTTCGTTACTTAGTATGCTTGAGGCTATTACGATTTAACCTTAGTCGATAAACGCGAACGCGACTTTTACCAGGGTACAGGTAGGCTACCTTGACTCCAAGGCTGAAGTAAAAAGGCTTTGTAGGCGTAGAAGTAAATTCTAAAAACACCTAGCAATCACAGTACCATCAAGCATACAACTCTCGTTTATTTATACTACATAGAAACGTCCGTGAGGCAGTTGAAAAAATAGCACACTAAAATACACAGCAGCCAATCATAGCCATGGATTTTCTTGGTGAGAATTGAAATCTCAAGGTCAACTGATCAGCCCATGCTCGCAAACATGGAAACCAAAATAAGGCATTATCAAGCGAATTTTGGGGATCTAACATCCCCAACACTACTATCCTTTTTAATAGCGTGTTCTCCTGGAGTCGGCTTGCATGTTGACTGTCGTTTGACGCTATCTGAGAGGATACCTTCGGGGACGAAGAACGGCTTGCTGATGAGTTTCTTCTCGTGGCGGGACTGCCGGTAGGTTGAAGGTATGAAGCAAGATGCCAAGGGGAAGGCTTTCTGCTCTTGATGGGCGATCTGGGGCTAACCGTCTGCGTATCTAATTTCGATGACGTGACCATTAATCACCTCCTACCTCTACTTCGTACATAACTCGACCAACCCTTCTGACCACTCTCGCTTCTGCCCAAGGACCGTGGTTCGTTCTGTAGTCGCGGGCAAACACAGGGCTTTTCTTCTTCGTAAGCGGATTGTCGTTGCTGCTTTGTCTCTACTGATGAGGGTGCATTATTCGGATGCATCAGGCTGTGGATCGTTTTCAATCTTCTTCCCATCAGGATTTCAGCTGGGAACTTTTGCTCCGGTAACAATTCATTTGGTGTTGTCCGACAGACGTACAAGAAATTTTGTGACGCGTCGGCTGGTGTCCCTTCCTCTTTTGACTTAACCAATGCTCTTTTAAACGTATCCACAAACCTTTCCGCCTGCCCTTTCGATTGTGGGTGGTATGGTGGCGAGCGTAAGTATTTAATGGCTAGTCGTTGACAGAAAGTCTGGAATTGGGAAGAGGTGAATTTAGAGACATTGTCAGATACGATCACATCTGGTATGCCATTTCGTGAGAAAATTTCAGTTAGGAGCTGTATAGTCTTAGTTGGAGTGGGCGGCATAACAGGGCTGATTTCTGGCCATTTTGCGAAGGCATCGGCGACAATTAAATACATAGTTCCATTTATTAGGCCAGCGAAGTCGACATGTATCCTGGACCAAGGATGCTCAGGTTTGGGCCATGAAACCGGCGGAATTTTGGCATTCATCTTTGCCGCCTGCTGACACCGCATGCATTTTTCAACCAACGGTGTGACATTCTGATCCATGTGAGGCCAGTATTCATAACTCCTGGCTATGGACTTCATTCGTTTAACCTCGGGATGACCAAGATGGAACTGTCTCAGAACTTTTGCACGAATGGATTCTGGAACGACTACTCTTTCACCAAATACAAAACAATCGTTCACGATGCACAGTGAATCTCGCCACTGATACAGTTGCTTCTTGTCACCTTCAAACATTTTCGACGGCCAACCGTTAGTGAAATATTTCATCGTCATATCATGATGGTCTCGTTTCTAGAAGCATTCTGTATGTCTTTCGCAGACACCGGTAATGCGCGAACTGCGGTTGTCAGATAACATTCTGCGTGGTCTTCTACTGACAGAGATGCAATCACCATGTTTTCCTCAGCCGCCACTTGATCATTAATGAGTCGTGACAAAGCGTCTGCTTGACCGAATTGTAGAGTACATCGATATTGGATTTCGAAATCATACCCCGAAATTACCAAGGCCCATCGCTGAAGACGATTTGCAGAATGAGCTGGAATGCCAGACTTTGAACCAAATATTGCTAACAGAGGCTTTTGATCTGTGAGGAGCGTGAATCTCCAACCGTACAGAAACTTATGGAAACGGCGAACAGCAACACAAGAGCAAGAGCTTCTTTCTCTATCTGGCCATACTTCTTTTCTGCTGGGGTTAGTGTACGGCATGCATGCATAACGGCTTTTTCTGACGCGTCTAGGAACTGATGTGAAATAACAGCACCCAGGCTATGTGCTGAAGCGTCTGCTGCTACGATGATCGGCATGGATGTGTCGTAGTGTGTTAATAACAATTCCGAGCTTATTATAGACTTGAGTTTATCAAAAGCCTTTAGTCCAGTTTTATGTGTTATGCTTCTGCAGTAGACAATTCAATGGAGTGCGAATATCACGCATCGAGGGAACAAATGCTGAATAATAACTGATTAGTCCGAGAAAAGATCGTAATTCTGAGACATTAGTGGAAGTGAGCATCCGTTTGATAACTCAGGTGTTCTCAGGATCCAGTCTGCGACCGTCGGCATCAAAGATGAACCCCAAATACTTTACCGACTTCAATAAAAACTGGCATTTCCCTGTGTGTAACCGGAAACCGTTGTTACTGATACTTTGTAGTACCAATGTCGTGCGTTCCCGTAGCTGTTTTAACGTCTCCGCAACAATTAAGATATCATCGAGATAAGCTGCAACCCCTGAGATATCTGATAGAAAAATATCCATTAGTTGTTGAAAGATAGATGATGCAGTCTTAACTTCAAAAGGCAGACGGTTGTACTGGAACAAACCAAGATGACTATTGATAATAAGCAGCTCCTTTGATGCTTCATCTACTTTCACTGGCAAATAAGCATCAGCTAGATCGAGATTTCCAAAAAACTTTCCAACATTCAGCATAGTGAACAGATCTGCGGAAACTGGCAGAGGATAAGGATGCAGTTCCAGAGCTGCACTGAGACCTGTGGAGAAGTCAGCACATAAATCTATCGTGCCGTTGGCCTTTTCGATAACGAATATAGGTTCCGTTCAACTAGAGTAAGAAACGGGAGTAATAACTCCTTGTCGCTGAAGGCGATCCAACTCTTCATCTACTGTTGCTAGTGTTGTATAAGTTACGGTTCTATTTGGACGAAAAGCTGGCTTAGCACCAGATTTCAACCGAAGTCTTGCTTTCATGGCAGTGTTCAAAATGGTTGAAAACTCCGTTATCAGCTTCTTCGTATATGCTTCGGGGTCATGTGGTTGTGATACCAGGTTGCATATAGTATTTAACCGGACATCAGCCAACTTCAGCTGGTCGAACCAATCTAATCCAAGTAAATTTAGATCAGCTGGCGTTACATAACAAACCCCATACGAAACTCGGAAAGAAACTATACATTCCAATTGTCCTAACAGCCGAAGATAATTACCACATGCTGCACGAGGCTTCTGTGTTGTGTGCTGCAGGCTTTTGCTAACCGATTTGGTCCGATTTTTGCGTGAGAGGATAGTGACATCAGATGCAGTATCTATTTGCAATCTACACAAATGCCCGTTAATATTAAGAGTAATAAATTTCCTCTCACCTGGTGATGAGCTTTGGCAGGAAGATATTAGGCTCAATGCATTGGTACTGGATCTAGGAACAGGCTTCTTAGCACTTCTGGATCGGTTTGGCTTTTTCTGTAGGAAAAAGCCATGCTCGCAAACGTGAAAACCAAAATAAGGCATTTATCAAGCGAATTTAGGGGATCTAACATCCCAAACTGAAGTCAACCAGTGAGAAAACTTTTCAGTACGATAATTGTGTGATTTAGCTTTCATCAAAACTGCTGTATATTCACACAATTTATTTCGATCTCGAGCTTCTCGACCGTTGAAGAAGTACTCAAACTAACAAAGCACAGAGACAATAAACGCCTCTAGACGAATTATTTATTGTAATATTCAAAATGTACTCAGTAATGAGGTGACATTTTTATGATTCAAGCTTTTTTGAAATAGATTAAAGCAGCACACACTTTCGCGGTTTATGTTTCATCTTTCTGATAAAGATAAAGAAGAAAGTCTCACTGACGCGTCTTCAAACATATGATACAATCATAATAATAATAATAAAATATTTATTCTCAAATAACTACGTTACAAGAGTCACGCCAGTTTACAGGCTAGATCGAATTGTCACAAATGCTTTCACAATTACTGTAAAGTTATAGCAGTTAAATTAAGTATAAGAGTCATTCTCCGATTGCATATTTACACCATGTCACTGACAGAAAGAGTATTATACAACCACATTTTCAATAGTAGAGTACAAATAAGGAAGGAAGGTGCACGATAGGTTCTTTTGGCGATTTGCCGAGATCAATAGTGAATTTGTTGGGAAAGGTCATATGGAACGCGCTTGATACGAGCTGTGATCCAGACAGTCATGTACCTTGGGTGCATGTTTCCTAGAGTCGTCAAGGATTTCCCACCGTGAATGGGGTTCTGAAAAGGAGAAGAGAGAGAGAAAAAGGCAGCAGTGTGGCAAATGTATATATATAACCAAAGCACTACCTAACTCGTCATGTTGAAGTAATCAATACAGTAGTAAGTCAAGATAAAATGCATACTGACCACTTATATTAAAGTAAATTATGGGAATATAAAAATATAACACACAGATAAAGGAGTACATTAAAAAGAAGGAAGAGTTGTGCAGTGTCAGGTGGATAGAAGAGAAGTCGAAGTAAGAAGCTGGATTTATGTACGTTGAAATCGAAATTGTAGTTGAAAGAGTAGAGTTTGTAAAAATAAAACTATGATGAACAAAATCTCGCACTGTCTAACTGTATTTTTTTATTATTATTATTGAATGCCAACCTCTAAGTCATACTGTAAGCGCCTGAGTAAGAATGTTGCGGGTGTCTCGACAGAATAGCGACCTCAGCATAGTTTTGGAAACATGAACCACAGAAGTAGCAAGCGTATAAGAGCAACCTCAGTGTTACTGATTAGTCGTCTCATCAATCTAAAGAGCCGAAAGCAAACAAAATGTTCTGCCCCACAAACATGGGTTGTTTGAAGTTATCGCCCACACCATCAATGTTTGCTGGTCAGTAACTCCACCCTCCCTTCTTTTGTGTTGTTAGGCTCATGTTAAATGTTTAAAAGAAGCTATGAGTTCTACTTGGTGTTCTATGTCTCGCATCCTGTTGAGAAACACTATTTCTGCAAGTTCCTTTCACATACTCGTCTGGCTGTTATAACTTATGAACTATTGGTTAGGCATCAATGCTATACAGTTAACAGTTATGGAGAAATACTAAGAATTTTCAAACAAGATATAAGCATTTAGAATGTAGTGGGGAAGATGTACTTAACTAGCTAAGCAGGAGATATAAAGAGTATCACGGTTAAAAGTTGAGCAATAGATAACACTAAGGGGCCAAGATAAGTCAATAGCGTGTAAGTGAGAACAGTATAATTGATAATAGGCAATGTGGAACTCACACAGTTGTAAGTGTTGATAAGGTTGCGCCCAGGAGAGTAGAGTGCATTCTAATCAACCAGTTTACAGTTGAACAATGTCGATCGACCCAGTGAATAGAGTAACCTGTCTATTTCAAATCAATAAGAACAATGATCAAAAAGATTATCTTCTCTCAAATATCAACAAGTTACATAAGACATGCTAATTTACATTCAAGAATAATATGATAAGACTGCTAACCTATTTTTTGTGAAAGGTTGTTAAGTTACTGAAATATTACATCAGTTAAATTGCTTCCATATAGATGCCTAAAAATTTATACATTATAGGTAAGTTTCCAGACTCCGCAAAATGCACTGCAAGTAATTGTCGCGAGTAACGACGAACCGCTAATGATAGCCAAACGATGCTAGGTGAAACCAGATCTGCATATAAAAATAATTGATCAGGTGAAATGTGCTACGATGACTTTGATATTCATCTGCTCTGAAATTTATAGGCTCCGAGTATAGTAATCAAGTCTTCAGCAAATATCCAAAAAAAGTATAAAGATTTGAATTAGGTGCTGTAAAAGAGAATTAAACAGAAATGGTGGAGTAGCGAAACAGAAAATATTCTTGCTTAAAGCCGAAGCATTACTCTTCAGATGCGTTTTTTAAATTAGAACACCAACTGAACAATTCAGAAGGAATATGCCGTATTGGCAATCAATCTTATGAATAAAGGAAATTCGCAATAATGTTGATTAAAAGAATATAGAAATGAGACACAGTGATCTGTTGCTTTTGCAGATATTGATTTATTATTTTAGTTTGTAACTCTGTAGCTCAAGAAGTCTTGAGTGAGCTCCTTTTCAGTAAAATTGTCCAGATCTACTTGTAAAAGGATTGCATGTTTGGAAGTTTAAGCCAAACATGACTTTATCTTTAGTAGAAGCTATGAACATGGGTCAGTAACTTTGACCGTGGGGTTGACATATGTAATCTTCCAGTCATTAGAGTAAGACTGTGTAGTGGTAAATAGTTTATAAACAATAGCAGCCAGATCATTGCTCCGGATTTTCAGCATGCTGGCTGCGACACTATCTACTCCTTCAATGTAAGAGTTGTTCGGTGAACCTTTCGTCTTAGAAATGTTATATACACTGAAACTAATACTGGAGATTTCTAAGAAAATTATTCGAGTTAGGTGTTATTAAAATGCTACGTTTACCGTCAGTAATGTAGAATAAAACGTTTTGATAAACAGATCTTAAGACTTTAAGGGAATAATATACTAAGTTGTCATTAATAAATATGCCTCCTCCTTTCACTTCGGAGCATTTAAGTTTATTGTAAAGTAGTTACATAAGCGCAGAAGATTCATTCTTTAGCTAGAAAGCCCGCTTCTCCTTCAAATCTCCAAGCATTATATAAGTGATTCAGTTAACCTAGGTCTTTAGTTAGGGAATCAAAGGATTTCAGTGGTGTTGAAGTCCCCACAAATAGTTCTGCCTTTAAAAGGAGGGGATGAGGAAAACGTGAATACTTCTGAAAAAAATGCTAGATCCCCTTCTGGTGCGTTAGGCTAACGGTAGACACAGCCAAACAAAAAGGAAATTGCATTTGAGGGTTTCAGAACGATCTACGATCTGGCAATGTGATTAGTTTCGAACTCTAACATAATAGTGATTGTAGGCTAGAGTGGGCATCTTTCACCTCGTCCTTGTAACCTACCACTCCCAAACTCGTCACTAAGTTCATATATTTTCCAAATGATTTAAACTTGAGGAGGGTTTGCCCAGCAGAAATGCCAGCTGGTATAACCTTTTCTAAATTCAAAGTTCATGTTTATCAGCCGGCTTGGTAGAGCAGGATTCATCTAGTTTTCAATCCTAGCGGTCTTGCGAATAAACTCCTAGGTATTAAGGATAGAGTGTGGGGTGAAAAATCGTTTAATTTCACGATCACTAAGATTTTCAGGGTCTTTTAGTTGTGCAGTGTACTCTGATTTTGATAATTATTATTTGTTTGCGTGATCAGGTGTTGGTCTGACATGTTCCAAAAACTATCAGTCTTGAAACGTGGTGAGTCTAAAGGCACAGTAAATCACATTACGGAGGTGAAGTTATCCATCGTAGCTAGAAAAGTCACAGGCAAGCAGGTTAGAATCCTACTTGATTTTTATCTGACCAAAGATGACTAAAATACGTCATGATGGTGAGTGAAAAACAAATTTCAAATATTTTGTTTATGTACCAAGCCTCACCCGCAAACAAGTAGATTATTCAACATTTTGGCAATAATGTTACTTCTGAGTACTTGATCTGCAACTGGGTTTGATCTAAATGGTAACTAATTGAATTTCATTCTAATTTGACAGTAACAGACCAACAAAATAAGGGAAGGTTATTGTTGAGTGAACTTGAGTGGAAAATGATAGTTGCGGATGTTAATATGTGACTGGTTTTTGTTCACTGAAAGCTTATCAAAACTGATCATCATATGACGGTTTTTTATTGATTTGTATCAGATGAAGTTTAGAAACATCGTGTAGATCTGATCGTTGTATCCTTTGTCTTTCTTGAAAATTATTTCTAACATTAGTTTACATGCAATAAGTCCCATGCCATTAAGTACAAGCCATAAGTGACTGCTAAAACGCATGATTTTCTAGGTGACGGCCATCGAAACAGCCTTGGTTATGTAGCAACAACCAAAATGAAATCCGTTCGAAAAAGTTGATGATAATTAGGTGGGTTTTCATTTTTCGTGCACGATCTATTCCATAACACTACGTTTTCATTGCCAAATCATTTATCTTATAACCAAAACCTTCTTTAAATGGTGCTATCAACTCAACCTCAATGAAGAACTAATGCAAACACATTCATGCATAAGAGTGAATAAGAAATAAAGGGTGAAAATGCGGATGATAAAAGGAGACCGGTAATGGGTTCGAAAATTTCAAGTGTAGCTTGGCAGGAATAACCTAGGCATTGTACGAGGAAAATTTAGTCATCGGGTACTATCTTTACACTTGTCCGCATTGATCATTCAAGTACAAGTTTGTCATCAATCAATTTCAATCTGATGGCAGAACTGTCTACGATTAGTATTCCTTTGTGCACGGTAATATTAAACCGGATTCGTTTGTTAAGCCATCTGTCAGAATCTACTAACTATGTTCTATGAACTTGAATTGGCGTTTAATTACAACAGACTGCTTTTAGCGGTAATAAATTTTTTTTTGAAGTTATCCGCATACAGTTTATGCCTGTTGATCAGTTTGTATCACTCAATAAATATCATTCCTCAAACTTTAATCATATTCGAATTTAGTGTATAGAATACAGAAAATATCGCTTGAAACATGAAGGGATTTTTTAATTTGGCTGTCAAATGACTTGAGCTGTCAGCAAAATTAAGTTTATATCACAAGCCATATTTGAACTTCAAAGACGGAATGATAGAAGTGAAGAAACAATTTTCTTTATAGTCAATGGTTGTGATAGTTAGATCAAAGCATAAACCGAAAAAGACGTCTACTTTGTTTCCGTCTGTTGGCCGCATAAATTGAAAGAGAATGATTGTCTGGGTGTGTCAAACTATAGACAGTAGGTGGACAGGTATTGTCTCTGGCATACGATAAAAATGAAATATCTAAAATATAATTGTTAAAAGAGAATGCATTTTTTCATAAGAGCAAAAGAGCAGACAGTTAGGTGTTGAGTATGTTAACGACCATAAAGACTAAATACTTGAGTTTTTAAAACTATTTTAATAATAAACTGGTTACACATATTCATTTGTCTATTGATCTCATAAATTGAAACAATTGAAATAAAATAATATATTAATTTTTCGTATTCAAAGACCATTGAATCTATGAATGATGTACAGATTTTCAGTGAAAACGTTTCATCTTTTAAGAATGTTAGACAGAAATGACTCAAATCAGGTTCACTATAAATCTGTCGGGGATTTCTATCGTGTAGTGAAATATTCTTCACTGTTACTTTCAGTATTCTAGTTTACATTAGAACGGTGAAAGTGTTTCAGCACTGATTATTCATAATTTATCCATCCGATGACATAATATGATCACTAGGGTAATTTTGCATAACATTTTCAGTGAACGTAACACCACTTTATAGTTTGCAGACTGTTTACAATTTACTTCTTCACTGAAACATACAATTAATTGACAATAAATATTACAATTTTTAGGATAATAACCGCATCGACTGTTATTCACACCCGTCAGATTGTTGATGATGCTCTTGGATTTACTAATATTTACACACTAGAAACTTTTAGACTGACAATATTGTGGTTTGTAAATAGATGACGGCATAATATATCATGAAACTAGATGTTGAATTTTTTTCCTCATGAAAACAGTTACATCGTCATTCACCAATACGTTTGTTAGCACTTGCAACCATATATCTTTAATGATGACTGTTTGTAAGTACTACTACGATCAATAATAAATAACACAATATGAATGTGGAAATAGCCCAAAATAAACATGTTAATTCCGTGACCGTATTTAATTTTCCTTTTTAGTCGACTCTATCACTGATGATTGACTCAGAAACTTTCTTAATGTGACAACATAGGAAAGAAGTTTGGTAACAGCTTGTTGTAGCTGCTTGTGAAGGCTTTTCTGATCTATCCGATGCCAAACGCATCGGCTATTTCAGCTTTTCCTTGACATTACATCTACCATTTCTGGTGATCACCGTTGCATCTAGGGACACTGTACATTATCTTGTCTGATGATTACTCGGCACCATAAGTCAGCTGCTGTGTTATGTTTACACGATGGTGACTTAAAGTGCTATTTCTAAATCTATTATGTGCTGCTTAAGTTATTGTACCTAATGCGTCAGTAGTCCGATATTAATAACATTCAGTAACTTTGATATAAATGATACCTGATCGAATATGCTATGAACTAATTACTGCAATACAGCACATACTGCTGCATAGGATTCATCAAACATCACAGCTACTGTTGCTTTATTCTCCTATCCTACTAGTATATTCTAACCACTTAATGATCGCTTATCGCTTGTGAACACCTATGAAACGTCTTTTAAAAAATATCATTTTCAAGTATCATCAGGCAAGATGTCTCTCTAGGGTTTCAATTTTCCTTCACATCTTAGATTAAAGTCTTTATAATAATTTGATAGATGTAGAAATGGCTAAATTCTTCACACAAGTTGTAAAACGGAAAGGCACAATCAGCAGCAACGTCTGCTATAGCTGGAATGCTGCCGTGAGAATGTATCATGTTTTGCGAAAACGCCAGGTTAAGATTCCCTAAACAAGAATTGTCAACTTTGACAGCAGCAACATGTTCTTGAACTTTCACATATTTTTGTAACAAAATGCATGAATGTATTCGTATTAAACATATATTGAGATCGAGTTAAAAGCATCATGGAATGTAAGTTACAACTGTAAAAGTAAAAACATCTTAAGAGGAATAAAACGTCTACGGAGAGTTAGTAAGTAAATTCTTACGTAAATATAGTTTATTCTTCACCACGACAAATAACTGAATGGTATTGATGCCTAGAACCCAGTGCCTACATTGTAACAGCTAGATGAGATGGTAGTATCTTATTTGGATATGGAATATAAAGACTGGGGAATAACATAAAATGTTACCAACAATCAGCCTTCGACCAGCTTGCCTTATAAATGTCTCGAAAATTGGTTGTAGTATTTTTTGCTATATACTACGATCACTAACTTATATTTTCTGCTTATTTTCTCTATTTACTTTCTTGTGCTTACAATTAAGTCTTCTCACACAATCTTCACTGACATTTTATTAGCCTATTGATACATGTAGGTTATGGTTTCTGATGTTGTCGTCTAATTACGTTCAGAAGTTTCTTATTATTATTCTCAGTGCTGTGAGTTACTGATGTTCAGTCCTGTAGCGTGGTAGCTACTGAAGCCAACATACTTATTCAAATCACAGGAGATACACGTTCGTAAATATATGCGGTCATACACCACTAATCGGATACTTAGATATGCTTAGACATGTGCAGAAAAGCAATAACAATCAACATTCAGAATCTGCTGATCAGCCGTAGGTCTATGAAGGTTTACAGTTCACATCGAATAATGAAAGAACCTGTTTGATAAATGATTCGTAAAATATGAGAATCGAGAGAACAGAAAGCACAACATTCTTTGACGTACTATCGTTGTTCGTATCAATGATTCAAGTGAACCCATCCATAATTTCTCTTTAACGAAATTATTCTTCAGAAAGTTCACAACAATTGACGATCGGTGCACGCGTGTTCTTGTCGTGAATGTTTATTATCTTACCATTACATAGGATGAAAATAATCATATCAGTAGAAATGCTTTCAGACGTTTTGTTCATAGTACAGATACATATATGCAAAATTAAAACCTCAGATTGCAATGATGACCGCACTTACAAATCGTTTGTTTCAAGCTAATTTTAATTTCAGCGAGAAATAATGGCAAGCGACTTCGAACGCGGAAAATAGATGTGATGATTGAAGTTATTTATCAAGAATGCACACCTGGATCGAATACTTTATTACATCTCTCTTTCATTTTCATAGACAGAGTGCTACGAATTTCTGTGTATCTAAGCGAAAAGAGTGGGCAGGCACGATCAATTTTTTCCAAACACGTCATATGATTAGACAAGTCCGCTAGTAGAACCTTCGTGGCTACTGCCGGTCCCAAGTCCGGGTAAAGGAGGAGGGTTGGACATTGGGTTGGCGACCTCATTCCGTCGAAATCTAACTTGCCAAAAAAAGCTAACTAGAAAAAATAATTCAAACTTCTGTAACTCTGCCCTGGGAGTTGGAAGAAGAATTATGACGTCGCGTGATGAAAGTCGAGTTCCCTCATAAGTCACGGGGCCGAAGCCTCTTCTGACAAACACAGCAACCATTTTCTCAGGTACATGGAACGTTCGTACATTGTGAGAGACTAAAAGGCTATTTCAAGTCGCGTCAGAAATGAAAAGATTCAACCTCGAGTTGCTCGGCATCAGTGAAACGCATTGGACTCAGGCAGGACAAATGTGACTTGCTTCAGAAAACTGCTGTTATACTCTGGTCATGAAGAGGAAAATGCTTCACATACACAAGGAGTTGCATTGATGCTGTCCAAACATGCGCAAAAGGCACTGATAAGATGGGAATCTCACGGAAACAGGATCAAAAAATCATCTTTCAAAACAAAGAAAGAGGACATTACAATGAACGTCATCCAATGTTATGCATCTACCAATGACTACAATGACGACGTTAAAGATCAATTCTACAAAAGGCCGCAGTCAAACGTCAACAAATGTTCACTGAAGTATTTGACGATTCTTATGTGAGACCTAAATTCCAATGTTGGAATGGACAACACTGTATATGTCCCTTCAACAAACTGGTTATCGACGGCACAATATTCTCGCCCAAACGCATACAAAGGATCAAGGAAGCGATCACTTCAACATGTCACGAAGTTCTGAATCACAAGGAATGGATCTCTGTTGATACTCTTGCAAAAATTGAAGAAAGGAGGAACAAGAAGACAGCTATCAATGTCTGCCGAACAAGAGCACAGAAAGTTACCGCACAAGCTGCACACAGAAGCAAACAGGGAAGTGAAGAAGAGCATCACAGCTGACAAACAAATTGTGTGGAAGATCTAGCAATGACGACGGAAAAGGCTGCAAGATAAGGAAACTTGAGACAATTGTACAAAACAACAAAGAAGCTGGCCGGAAACTATAGTAAACCAGAACGACCAGTGAAAAGCAAGGAAGGCAAAGTAATCAGCAACACTGAACAACAGCGAAATAGGTGGGTAGAGCACTTTCAGGAACTATTGAATCAACCAGCTCCACTGAGCACACCCAACATCGAAGCAGCATCCACGGATCTCCCAATTAATATTGGCGCACCTACGATTGAGGAGATCAGTATGGACATCAGACAGATCAAGAGTGGTAAATCTGCAGGACCAGACAACATTCCAGCAGAGACAATGAAAGCAGATGTAGAAGCAACTGCGAAAATTTTTCACAAACTATTTAAGAAGATTTGGGATGAGGAACGAGTACCATCAGATTAGAAAGCAGGATACCTGATCAAAATACCAAGAAAGGCGATCTCAGCAAGTGTGAGAACTACAGAGGCATTCTATACTAGGTAAAGTCTTCAACAGGGTACTGTTAAACAGAATGAAGGACTTCGTAGACGCCCAACTTCGAGATCAACAGGCCGGATTTCGTAAGGATCGATCATGTACTGACCAAATTGCTACATTACGGATCATTGTGGAACAATCAATTGAATGGAACTGACCACTCTACGTCAACTTCATCGACTGCGAGAAAGCATTCGATAGCGTGGATAGTAAAACACTGTGGCGGAATCTTTGACGCAGCTGACAGCGGCGTTATTATAACTGTGCTTTTTTCAGTCGATTGTTATTCAGTACCATTTATATGTGATAATGTGAGGCTATAGTTTCTATTCCGTTATCATAAGTAAAGCAATTTGTGAATGATTTGCCGTTATGTAGAATAAGCCTCCATAAGGTTGTCTTGTTTTCAATATCAGACGCTTTCTCGTGGTCAATGAAGTGCATATACAGTGGTGTATTGCACTTGATTGATTGTCGTACAATGATTAGTTTTGTCGCAATTTTATCGTTACACGATTGATCCTTAAGAAACGCAGCCTGTTGTTTTGGAACTTATGCGTCTACGGAGTCCTCCACTCTGTTTATCAACACCCTTCCGAAGACTTCTGCTGGTGTTGAGAGAAGGGTAATGCCTCCATAGTTTTCGCATTTAATGAGATCGACTTTCTTCGGTGTGTTGATCGTCTTTTCTTATTTACAGTCTATTGGTGCTCCTTCTGAATCACAAATCTAGACAAAGAGAATGTGGAGTATGTTCGCAGTTGCTGCTACGTCTGCTTTGATTGCCTCTGCTGGAACGTTGTTTGGACCTGCTTCCTTGCCGCCATTGATTTTCTGATGGACACGAGGATGAGTTTGTTCATTAGGACTGGTCGATTCAAGAGTTCCTTGAAGTGCTCTACCCACCTGTTTCGCTCTACTTCAATGTTGGAGATTACCTTGCTTCCCTTGCTCTTTTCATTGGTCATTCTGATTTGCAATAATTTACAGCAAACCTCCTTGTACTCTCATACAATTTTCTATGTTTCTTTCTTTTGCCGGTTTTCTGTATTGCTGTTTGTCGCTCCATGCTCCTCTCAACTTCGTTCATTGCTTCTGTGTACTCAGCTTGTGCCTCGGCGTACCTTGACTGCTGCTACCTTTACCCTCCTTTCTTCAATTTCATTTAATGTATCAACGGTGATCTTTTCCTCGTGACAGTGTTTTCAGTATCCTGACACTTCATGGCATGTTGAAGAGATTTTTTGTAAGACCTTATTCCTTTTGTTATGTATGGTAGTTTTTTCTCCATTGAGTAGATCGTCAGAGGCCTGTTACTTGTTGGTGAGGGCTATTATCAGTTGCCTGAGTAATTCAGTATCCTGCAGAAAATTTGTGTAACATTGTGGCGATGTTCTCCTCCCCATTGTCCTTTACTTTCCATTTTCATTCTCAGCTTAACGACCAGCAGGATGACTCGAGGCTAACTCAGCTCCTCTCTTGTTTATCACATCCTTCGTGATCCTTCTAAAGATTCCATTTATGCAGATATACTCAATTCGATTGCGTGTGCTGTGATCATGTGAAGGTTATGGAGTTTTTGAGAAATCTTTGCGAAGTAAAATTGCGTTTTTTTGAAGACAGATAAGTCTGCACAGTTCTCAGTATTTTATTTCGTCTCTCCTTTTTTATAATAATCAATCACATCTTGATGTTCAATGTTGTCCATGACAAATTTTGCATTTAGGATTCCATCGGAATGGCCTCTTGACTTCTGAATAAACTCGTTTTTCATCATGAGACGTAATGACTCTTCTGAAAGAAGAACTTCTAATTCCCAGGGCAGGGTCAAAAAGAAATGGCTTCATTTTCTGGTAAGCGTTTCTTCAACAGTTAGTTTTCTAAGTGATCGGGTCGCGAACTCCATGCCGCACCCTCCTTCAGGCTTGAAAACGGCACTAGTTAAAGTGGAATTATTATGAAGGCTGAATATAATGAAGCCGCAGGATACGGTAAGAATACAGCAGTTCCTCTATAGATCCAGTTGAATTCGAAACCATTGGATATGTTTAGTAAATGCATCTACAGGTGCTAGATGGCCTTGAAGTGCAAGGAAAAGGCTTCTCAACTCTTTGTTTCTATGACTGAGTCAATAATTGATCGGTGAAATTTTATGGTCTGTATATTCTGGTTACACGAACTTAGGAAACCAGTATGTGTCTAACATTGATCATAGAAATGTTTTATTTTTTCCCTAAATCTAAAAGTATTTGATCAATCGAATCTCCATGTTAAATGACCACAGATTTCACAATAATAGTTGAGTAAAAGATTTACCTTCATTATTGGCAGAGTTCATTCCACGAACAATATATTTTTTAGTAATAATAAATAGATTCAAGAGCTCTTCCCTTCAAACATTCTAAGAATAATGCTAGTTGTAGGCTATAGCAATTGGAAAGGTAAGTACATCTTGAATGTAAACAAATTTCTAATTCTTTGGTAATGTCCAGGTAACAGAACAGTGGGAAAATAAATAAACCTTTAAATATATTGTTTGATTTCAAGCGGTATTCACTCAAGCAACTGGTTAGTACTTAACTGAGGCAGTTAGATTAACTTTTTCTTTGGTTTGACGTTAGGCTTGAAACAATTTGACTAAGCCAAGTTAGACATTACAGTGGTAAATGGCTCACAGGTACTTGCTCTGATGTAGCGTACCTAAAAGATGAGTACGTAATAATGATGCTTTGATATAAAAAAGAAATAGTGATGAGTTTGAATGATGGACCTTGAGACTCACAAAAAATCACAACTTTATATTTGGACATTCAAGTGAGTTATATTTCGTGGGAGTAGGGAAAATATAAACAACAATATGTACGTGAATTCTGAATGCCGAAGAAATAAGCTATCATAAATGAAGTAGCTCTTTTGAGCTGCTGAGTCAAATGGCATACTCAATGGTGTTTTATTCAGTTGCTGTCATGATGATGGTAGATGGTGCACGTTGTATATTATGTCAGTACATTTGTAAAAATGACATGATGACGCATTTACTAGCCGTAAACGGCAGACATTTATTTTGAAATAACAGGACAATTGTCGTTCTTTTATATAAAGTGTCTGTTTCAATTGACAAATGATTTGTTCAAGTACTTTCCGCTTGTTTACTTCTGAAATATGTCATTAAAAAACATTCTTCATACCATTTAAAATGTTGAACCTTGCTAAAAACGCTGTTTTATGCACGAGGAAGTTCTGAGCAGTTTCTTTGTCAAATTGATAAATAGAATTTTCAAGTAAGCAGTGAAGTAGATCTTAGTAACATGATGGATTAACATGAATGAAATGATCTTATAGATATACTAAATCGACTTACAAACGATTCTCACTGGATCCTTGCTCTGTTCTTCTGAAACAGATAATCAGTACACACATTTTAATTATATATTACACTATTATGGGAGCTCGAATCTGAACGTGTCAGGTTTTCATCACATGCGATAGATATCATAAGAAGTCACTGATTTTTGTGATTTCGAACTGATTATTACCAATTACCTTTCTTTTTTCTGTGTAATTTGATTCTGAAATGCGACTGATTATGTTTGAATGACAAAATGCTTTAATAGTAACAACGCATAGTAAGATAAAAATCATCAACTTCAGACTAGTTCTCTCATGAACAATAAATGAGACGATTTAAAACAATTTGAATCATCTACACGGAAGACATCCAGGAAATCAAAAGACTTTCAGAACTCAGAAACAGTCAGCGACCAATCATATATGTAGTCTTAAATAAGTGGTTAAATAGCATTAAAATGAAAGTACTTACAACTATTCCGACCACGATGGAAATATTCACCGCTCCGATATTTTCTGATGTACAACAAGATTCTTTAACTTCCAAGACTGATAAAATGAATATGTACGAAAAACACTTAAACACGCAGAATAACAATAAATATACTAGCACTATGTACATTGCACAACAATCTGAGCCTGAAGTTGTTTGTAGGTGCGGTAGGAAAATTATTCCTATCGCACACCTCATCTCAAATGCTTAGGCTATTATTCGCAGTGACCCTCAGAATTGAAACTCGTTACATATAACCTTTCAAATCTAAATGGTAATTGTGACTCTCGAAGTATGGTCATAAACACGGTCATAAGCACTGGCAATTGTTTATGGTAGATTTTCCAAGAGTATAATAAAATCCAAACAAATATAACACTTCCTGCGAGCTGTACCATCAAGACCATATTAAATAATGTCATTTAACCTTTGAAGATGTCAGTGAACACTCTTATATTACAAGAGCAGGTGTTATCTCAGCTAACATGCTGGGAAGTTTAAGTAACATTCAGTATGTTGGAATTCACAGACTTTTTATCTCACAAGTCTCAACAGAATGATGACATAATACTTTGTAAACTACATTTTTCACCCTCAAAATCAAATGGAGAGTTTAGGTAATGTTAACAACTACCTACTAATAAAAATGATATCAGTTATTTGTAAAGTGATGGATAGAGTAATAAAGGCGGTGTTGCTAGAACATATACCTAATTTTGTTCCTCTGCAACATCCAGTCCATCCAAATCCTTCTCAATCTAACGGACGAAAAGTAACTTGCAGTCTTACTTCTGGTACTGTGGATTATGATTCTATTTAAGAAACTGCCTACTTAGGCAACATCAATAGCTACACGTTCGTCGGTCATAAGGTAAATTGTGTCCATAGAGGAAGACGAACCGATCCAGATGTATCAAAATAACTTTTTCAAGATTCTGTAGCGATTCGTTGAGCCTAATATCTGCTTGTTAAAGCTCATCATCAGCTGAAAGTAAATTCCTAACTCTTATTATTAATGGACATTCGTTCAGATTGAAAATACATACGTCATTTGACGTCGCCATTCTCTCAGGGTAAACCTGGATCCGAATGTTCACACCGAACCTACAGAGGATATGCCGAAAGTTTCGTACTGCATTTGGTATGTACCTTGGCCTGTTGAGACATTTAATAGGTTAATTGTATTTTCGAGATTCGAAATTCACTGGGGTATGTTACATAAGGTCTGTTAATCTAAACCTACTTTTTTTATCCTACATGGACTGGGTCGGTGTTCTGTCGAGATATGTGACGGTTGAGACCTGTGGCTAAGCCAAAAAGAACCTTATTTTACCAACAGTAGATGAACAAATAAATCTCCTTTAATAACAAAGGGTTGTTTTGCCTGTTTCTCGACTCTGCTTCGGCAGCACCTTGAGTTTTTGGCAGTTAGGCTAACGGCACAATACCAACATGTGCTGACTTTTCAACAGGACTCAATGCAGCTGTGGAACAGCATTATCAGACCTGTTTGTTATTCGGAATGGGGGAATGGTTGTATTTAGCTGTATTTAGCAGATGCTTATTCGCAAGCGGAAGTTCATGATGCATCAAGCGCGCAGCTTACTAATAATACTCATGGTTGTTTGTTTTATTAAAACCGTCTCACTTTCGGAATCCAGACGGCGGTATAAATCTTTCAGCAACTAATAGATAGCATCCTATAAGTTATTTCGGGGATCGCAGCTTATCTTTATGACATTTTGAATGTTGTGAATGCACGACATTGGTACTACAACGCATCACTGACAACAGGTTCCGGTTTCTCCCAGAAAAGCGCCGGTTTTCTTTGGGGTCGGTGAAGTACTTGGCGTTAATAGACGTTGCCCTCGGCCGCAGACTGGATCCTGAGAACATCCAAGCTATAAAACTGGAGCAAACTACCACTAATGGCACGTCACTTCGCTACGTCGTCGGACGTGTAAAGTTTTAGTCTGTGTTCAATGCTTGAACGCATGCTATACGTCCATCGTTGTATAGTCTACTGCGGTACAGTACTTGATACTGGGCTTAAAAGTGTGGCGCAGGGTTTTGTGAATACAAGTTCATAAGTAGCTGAAAATCGTAATTAGTTCACTGCCATCGATCTATGAAGACCATCTCAGCTGCAGACCCTTCAACGTGTGGACTGTGTGCTGTTATTTCGCATCAAATTGCAGACGCGTCAGAAAAAGCCGTTATTCAGGCATTTCGCGCACAAATCTTCGCCAGATTGGTAAATAGGCTCCTCCCCCTGACTTTGCTGTTTGCCGTTCCCATAGGTTTCTGTACGTTTGGAGTTTCAGGCTTCTAAATCATCGCAAGCCTCTGCTCGGGATACTCAGGTCAAAATCTGGGATTCCAGTACATTCTGCACATCGTCTTCTGCGACGGAAATTAGAACCTTTTGCGAACGAATACAGAATTTAATACCGACGAAAACAACAATTCGGGCAGGCAGATGCTTTATCACAACTCGATTATGATGAAGGTACGGCTAAGGAAAACATGGTAATCGCAACTGTGTCAGCGGAAGACCACGTGGTATTGTATCTAACACCGGCAATATGGGCTTTGTCGGTGTATGCGACAGACATAGGAAAGGCTTCTGGGAACCACCTCATCATCAAGATGACGAGGAAATTTGTATTCAAAGGTTAGCCGTCTAGAAGTTTGATGGTGAGCCGGCTGTGATAGATTGAGTGATTCAGCATGCATTTTAAACCACTACTTGATTTTTGGAGAGTGGTTGTGCCTGAATTCTATCCCACAAACGTAGTGAGACAGTTCCCACTTCCCAGGATTTATTCAAGCTCTGCCTAAATGGATCAACATATCACCGAGTTGGTTGAAAAATTCGTACGGTGTCAGCAAGAGGCAAATGCAAGTGTCAACGTTCAGCCAGTTTCATGGCTAAAACCTGATGATCCTTGGTGAAGCATACACATGCACTTCGTGGGCCCGAATAATGGAACTTGGAATTTAGTTGAAATGGACAAAATTCCGATCTTTCATGTAGCTCATGACAACTGAAGCAATAGTTCTCCCCACTGAAATGTTCTCTCGGAATGGAATACCAGATGTGCTTGTCACTGACAACGATTTGAAATTTATCTCTACCTAGTTTCGAGCTTTCTGTCAACGACTAGCTATTGAGCACGCACGGGCGCCACTATATCAATCACAATCGAATTTGCAAGCGGAATTATTTGTGGAGCATTAGTTATACTATAAGGGAAGTGTACATCAGCGGATGTGTTACAAACATTCTTGTAAGCTTATTGAACATAATCAAGTGAGACGTTACCAGAACCAAGTTCTCTAACAGAACTTCTGATTGGAAATAGACTGAAAACGATCCAGAGCCTGAAACCTCCGAGTAATGCATCAACGCCCGTTTTGAAACAGTCTCGAAAGTTATCCAAATATAATAAGTTGGATGTCTTGTGCTCACCCTTGACTCCAGACTAAACCGTGGTTTTTGGAAAGAAGTACGAATAATGAGAAGATTTGGCCCTCTTATGTTCGATGCGAAAGATGATCACGTCATCGAAATCAGATATCAGATATCTTTATCTTACGGTCAGTATCACTACGCGAATGGCATAACCACAAGCCAACACCTATTTCAGAATGTGGGTAACCTAAAAACGGTTCTTAATTTGAATATTTTATGTTTCCACCCATGAGCCGCTTAGTTGACATTCAGTTTAGATTTCAAATTCTGAGAATACTTAACTATCATTGGTTGATGAATTGTTCTCGTAGTATAATTTGTGACTCCCTCAATGATTTGTGTGCTTGTGAACCTCATAATTTTTGGGTGCCTGTGGAATATACTTTAGACGCCCTTTCAAGATTTGTTGATTAGTTGTTAGGGTCGAGGGAAAAGGATAATAGTCGCCTATCGTGTTACTGCATGATATGACTTCGCTCCTTTTGGAAACTAAGGTGAACACATAACAGGCATTCAAGCATAACCCCAGAAGAAGTGTAATATATTTTTTCGAGCATTACATAATTTGTTCAGTCAACGTTCGTTTCTTCACAGTCTGAATTACAATTTCAAATTTCGGATACTAACTTACCACTTTTCACTTTTCAGCAAATTCTTACGTTTCTTGATTCTGACGAAAACTGTCTGTTCCACGATGGCAATCCAGTTTAAACAGGATTGATTTTTGCTATTATATGCTCGAAAGAGTTGTATTTAATACATCATTTAAATGTTTTGAAGCGGGGACAGACACTCACATTTGTTTTCGATTTACTGATCAACCATTCAGGTAAGCATTTAAATTGGAAACGACCTTTACCAAGATCTTATCTGAATCTGATAACAGGAGTAGCTTTGACTGTCGATCTGATATTCCAATACCTTTCGTGAAAACACTTTGGTTGTTTATTTAGTTACATTCTTGTCGTCGTTCACATACAGGTGTCAGAAAAATGTTGTCTGCTCTCACCGTCGCTATTTGTCCTGGTGATTCAGTGGATGATGAAGACTTCAAAATCTGGACGGAACACGGTACACATTCGACAGCTAGCATGCAGCTGGACTATCTGGAATTCTCAAATGATCTGTTTCTTCTACCTTACACCCAATGGCAAAAGCAAAGGGACACGACCAGCGTAGCAACAGCCTGATTAGCAGTAGTTCTCAACAAAGAAAATTGCAAACATAATTCACTGATACAAGACTATCTGCACAAATTATATTGCCTCAGATTTGGATTCCTTGAAGCACATAAAAAGCTTTAAATATTGAGAAGGGTGTATATGAAACATTTGTTAATGGGCGCATCGGCATTACGAAAGCTGCATTTCTACAATTTAACAATATCCAGAATCTCAAAGATATTATCAATTAATATCAAAGTCAGACATTTCGCATACAAATTTGAAGATAGTTCAAACATATGAGGCTAACATTTGGAGAAATACAGAAGATATCATCCGTAATATAGAAGTATTTATTAACTGTTTTCCACGCAAAATACGTCAGTTCAGACACTATCAACAACAACGGACTGTTTGAGGGAAAAAAACTAGATTCCTCCTAAGCGGGAAATCAGGAAGAAGCGCTAGAAATGGATAGGACTCACAATGAGTATAGCCCCGAACTGCGTCACGTCAGTAGACAAAAAGTGGAAGTAAATTCCAAGGAAAGCTCAGTACAAAGTAGTACAGCCCCAAACTGCGTCACGTTGCAAGCCCTCACATGTAACCTTCATGGAGATAGGAAAAGAGGAAGGCTATGAAAATTGATACGCGGAGAAACGGAGACAGACATGACAAGAATGAACAAAAAGTGGACGTAAGTTCCAAGGAAAGCTCATGACAAAGTAGTTTCGGGAATACTGGTCAGCGGCATGTACAACACTGAAAGTGACAGAGGTGCGTAATAAGTTTAGTTATATTATTATTGCTTTTCTACATCAAAACCTATATTAAAGACACTCTTCTTGTCGTACAGTATTAACCTTAATACCAGTTCTTGAAAAACTTGAATCAAATCATAGATGCAATTTTTGTTTCGTAATTCATTAAAAGTTGATTCTAAATAATTACGAAACTAGACTATAGACGAATTATTTGGCACCTGAACATCTCACGATAACAGGTTTTTCAATTTCGGTGGATCTCAAATCCTTGATAAATGGCAAATATTTATAAATACTGTGACTGAAATTGTAAGCAGTTAGTGTTTTGTCATATAAAACGTGAGAGTAATTATTAATTGTGGACAATGTGAATGTCATTGTAAATATGTTCTTTCAAAATGGTGAATATGGACAGGAACAGAATTTGTATTTATGAATTCAACTAGTAATCGCAAATAGAACTGATTCAAATGAGAGAACAACGTGTTCAGTGTGGAAATTCATATTTGAACAGTAATTTGATCTACGTTTACTAGTTCACATGATGATAAATGTGTTCACAGATCATCCTTAATTCATCTAAACAGAAAACGTCTTTCGAGCAAGTGCACTTATTATTTTCACCGAACAAGACATAAGTAATGAGAAGAAATTTTGGTTAATAGATGAAAACTCAGCTACACCTGAAATGATCACACATTGGATTTCTTGAAACGAAAGTATGTAATAATTGTTTCTTTTTTCTGCGTATATAAATATAAGGGCATCACTGACAAATTTTCAGAAACATGACACGATGGTAAACAATTCACTAGACGAAGTGTTTTTTACACTTGCATCACCCAAATTGATATTTGTATTCTTGGTTCAGCAGTTAAACCTTGTAACGAATTTTGAGTGCGTTGAAATGACTTCCCGATTGAGTAACATTGTTCACGTGGTGGTTGATGCACACCTAAACACGTATCACATTTAGATATTGTGCATTCATCTCAAAACTTTATTGTCATATTGGAGAAACAAAATTACAATTTCTTTGCCATCGGCTAAAGTTCACATCACATGCAAACGTAACGAAGGGGCCAATCAAATGTTTTACAAACATGCTGGAATATTATGCGATTGACGACAACTGACTTAAAAATTGAGTAAAATTAGCCATACCATGTAGATAAAAATTAGGTTTGGTCTACATGGTCACTACACTTGTAAATTTAAGTTAGAGACTCTGGGGTCAATGTGACAATCTATGATGTGGTTCTTACTCCTATCTACACGAATAAAACGGAATAAATTAATATCCAGCATGTCGTTGGACTAGATTAAACCGCATGGAGGCTACAATTTGGAACAGTTCAAACTATTTTAGCACGCTATCCTCCGATTTCTATGTTGAAATAAACTGGAAATGTACATTGTACTTCAGACTAGTTATATGAGCTGAGTGAAGTAACAGTGAGGCGTAATCGTTCTCGCAGAAGACATCAACAACACAAGTTTCAAATGAAGGCTGGAATTTTGATCTCAGCCTCAACGTACTGACAATGTATCCTGCCAGACCTAATTTTAGTCAAACTTAGTTTACTCTGCTTCTGTTTAAATACATCGGCCGATGGGAAAGTACAGTGAATACCTGTCTCTAATGTCAGTTACTTTCCCCCTCCCTCAGTTCTACGTCATTAAAATATGTATCGCAAAGTATGTGTAGCTTCGGACTTCCATTTTTACAAATGTTGGTCAGCAGAACCAACTAAAAAATTCATTAATCTAGTGAATTTCGAGTCACTTCACAGAATACTAGTCTTTAACTAATGTTACAAACCATGAATTCATGTGTTTAGCGTATTTAAATGAGTCACAGAGAAATTTAACAGAAATGGATGTAGAAGATTCTTTTGAAAATAACTGGAATCTACTGACTTCATTACACACTCCATTAGCCTCGATCACAGGAACCGTGTTTAATATGGAAAGCTATATATCGTTCACGGAAGCAGTCGCAGTGTTATTTTGAAACTACAAGAAGATTGCTGGAACGCAGATCAACCGCTTACAGACTGATAAATAGAAAACAATACGGAATTTTCAGAGAAAAAGGAAAAACGGCGTAAACATCCTAGGTATAAGTGAAGAAAGAAAGTTGTTAGAACTGGAATGAGAGTTGTCAACAGCAGTACGACAGAAAAATCTTTCAATCCAATGACGATGAACATGAAATTATGACATCAATTTCAATTCTGCATTGATGATGTTATCGGGATCCGCTTGTTTGAAAAAATCATGCAACGGATCAGTAGAACAGATCTGAGATACTCTATTTACTAGCTGATATTTTTGAAAAAGTGCATTTAGGTATATTTTATTGCAGTAACTCATGCTGTGGACAACTTCCGTCAGTTCCACTTTGTTGATTTTAAAGTTTGTTAACGCTATCGATACCAGACGAATCACAATCTGGGTTCATTGAGTGAACATTTGATTGATCGAACTAAAGTGTGAATGTCATAAAGCTAAGATGAATATTTCAATGAGATCAGATCAATTTCTAAAATTTATGGTTGGCAAGCTAAACACCAGTGAAAAATAGTCAATGTTTAGTGAACTTGAGTTGGACATCATATTGGCTGGCACATATGTGTATATGGATAGCGGATCATAACTGAATAACATACGACTGTTGTTTCTTTATTTGTATCGGATGAATGTTATGTTTTTAAGTACGCAAATCTTATTCCCATTAACTAGACAGAAATTATCCAAACTGCGTTGTTCGTTGCATTACTGAGAATAAAACGTTTTTAGGTATATCGGAAGATCGATGGTGTAAGAGCCTAATATATTATACTTGTCGCATCAGGAGACATGTTTGAAACACCAGTAGCTACTCTATTTACGTTGTCCGAGAATTTGCGTTTGTCTTTTAAAATAACCAAAACAGCATGATCTGTCTAAGGATTCGCTGTGTATATCATCGGAGGTTTGCTAGGTTTACATGCAAATATATATGCATAATAATAGGTTGACTCCATATAAATATGTTGCAATAAGAAAACTGTTTCTAAAAACTCCATAGAAATGTGTTGCGATAAGATTCTGATTAACTGTTTCTAAGAAAGTGAGTTAGTCAGGTCATTCTTATGAGTAGTGGTTGCACAATGCCCAGATGCCGCTTTGAAATCTGAGATGAATATGAAATTTGTAACCATGAAAAATTATTAAGATATTGCTTAAATGTAACTGGATGAAAAGACAAAATAGAACAATGCAATAACGAAAGGCGCACAATAGTTTTTTAAATATTGCTTGAATAGACCAGACCAGCATATAAAGACAGTCTATATTTCATACGATGGATGCTGATGATTTTTCTGTTAGAAGTTTATATAGGATTGGGATGTTTGGTCAACCGCTAGTATTTACTTACTATTACAAGTCCGGATTTGAAAATAGTATTTCAGCTGGAATGGTGTCTGTTAACATAAAGGGGTTTCCCAAACAGGATAACGGTTTTCGTATTCTGTGCACTGTTGTGCTTTCTTGTCATTCTGTGAGTAGCGAATGGGGCAGGAGGAATCAGGTCGTGTTTGAGAAAATATCATGATTTATAGTTTAAGGTGATATATCTGCTGTGAGTCCCTTGAATACTAGAGGGTTCATGGGATTACTATTTGGAGCTTGCCTACGTCTTCAGCGAAATACAATGGTCGTTAATGGTTGCTGATTAGGTTGGTCGAGGACTGTGAGCTAATGGGTAAAGCACGCATCCCGTATTCTAAAAGAATTTATGTTCAACAGAATGGCCATTTTATTTAAGTATTGCAAGTGCAGTGAGAGAGCAATAAATTGGTGCTACTGACTTGCATTTTAAAGGTAGTCGAGCAACCGAACTCAGTACACGCCATTGAATCTTGTAGTGTGTATGCTTTTATGTGAAGCTCACGTAGCTTGTCTCAGACTTCGTGCGAATAATCAATCTTATCTTCTAAAGCTATTATTCACTGGGCTTTTGACCTTGCTAATCATATTGTACACAACGGCTTTAGGCATGCAGAGAAATATTTTAACACCAGTGATGATTAAGGGATAATAACCACAACGGTTACTTATAACTCATAAATCAGTATTTTCTGTAACGCTGATCAAGTATTTGTAGGATTGATAATCGTAAATGGTTACCTTAATGTTGATTTCACTTTGACTGTTCTTTAAGTTATCATTAGTAGAAGAATAGGAGTTTTATTAAAGGCAGTTAACGTTGATGGAAATGCACTTAGAAGTTTGCAGATAGATAGTGTTGGCTGAATCTGAATATAATCATCAAGGTTGTTCACCATATTTCTGGCTACGTAATCAAGATCAAAGCAGTGTACGTGGCTCAATGGATTCCATAGGCCTTGAATCCTGACATCTTTGCATCTTGAGCAGCGCGTTATCCTAGTGCAGCAAAGCCAACTGTCACTGAAAGGTGTATGTAGAAAAAACGGCCGAGACTACCATCAGTGCAAGAACAAAACTACTGGTTGCTGAAAATTCCCCATTGTCTATTTATAGTATCGAATATTAGGTGAGAGAGAGGAAGGGGAACCTCGACAGCAGAGCTTCAAAAACCCTACAATTTAAACACACAGAAGTCAGGTGAAATTCAGTAGAAAGTGACGCAAAAGAAGGGCTGTCTATGATGAATAATGTTTCGAAAACACATTTGATCAAAAATCGGTAACCTATGGATATATTCTGCTCTAACTGTCCACGTTTCACAGAATTGTAGTAGCAAAGAGGAGACTGCTGGCTAGTACACTCATCCTTGTTTAGCGAATGCATATGTCATCTACTTCACAATTGACGCAATACACGCAGGTCAAGTTGAACCTTCTGTATCCGTGCTGAGATTCTCAGAACTTGTTTGATAAGGGCCTCATTTTGGATTATACGTTTGCGAGCATGGGCTGATCAGTTGATCTCGAGATTTCATTTCTCACCAGTAATGTCCTTGGCTGTGATTTGTCGCTGTGCATTTTAGTGTGCTATTTTTGTGACTATCCCAAGGACGTTTCTTTGAAGTATAAATAAACGAGATCTGAGTGCTTGAAATCATTCTGTTTGCCGAGTGTTTGTAGAATACTTTCCCGCTATTTCGAGACTTTTCGTTAGTCATCGGAATAGAGTAGCCTACCTGGATGCTTTTACATCGTCTCGTTCTCGCTTATGGACTGAGGTGAACCCGTAATAGTTTCAAGCATGTTTGTCGACGAACAAAACCATTGGCAACGATGGTTTGTGAAACATGGATCCTGCCAAACTTGAATTACTACTTGAGCAACAGCTGAAACTGCCTATAATGGCAACATTGATACAGAAATTGTAAGGTCATCGATCATAAAAATTATTTTGACCAGATTCAGAAGTGCCAAGAAGTCCGTTCGTAGATCCGGTAATTGAGATAGCTGATCAACAGGTGAGATGAAATACCTAATATTAACGGACATCCGTTTACATTGCAAATAGATACCGCATCCGATGGCAACATCTTGCCTAAAAATTGTACTGAATGGGGCAGCACAAGCTTGCAGCAGATGACCCAGGCGCCTCGTACAGCATGCAGAAACTACTTTCATCTCTGTGGACATTTAGAATGTAAATTTACCTTCCGATATTTGTCATTCACTGAGGTATATTATCTAACGCCAGCTGATCTTAATTTACTTGGTTTAGATTGGTTCGATCAGCTGAAATTGGCTGATGTCCCGTTAAATACCATCTGCCATCTGGCATCATAGCCAAATGACGCTGAAGAATATAGGAGGAATCTAATGTCGCATTTTCAACTATCTGTCCATCCGGATTACGTCGATGTACTGCCATGAGGGCAACACTTCGGTTGAAACCTAATGCAAGACCGGCTTTCCGTCCAAAGAGACCCTTACTTTATGCAGCATAAGCAAGAGTATATGAAGAGTTGAATCGCCTTCAACGACAAGTGGTTATTACACAAAGTTAATCTGTCGCAGTGTACATTGGGGAAATGTAACTGAAAATCGATTTTCAGTGATATGCTGTCAAACAAAATCGATACCTTACGAAAACGTCATATTCATCGGAAGTAATTTTCACTGCATACTAATACAACTATCTCACTGTACAACATGTAATATAATACAAGAATTGCTAGCTTCACGATACGTTTGATTCAAATCAAATATGATATTTTTGTTTCGTTATAAATTGAAGTCTATTTTCACGCATTCGATACCTAGGCAATCAACGAATTAATTTGCACGATCAGAGTTTTGCCGATAACTATGTATATCAGATACTTGTAAAATGATGAATATTTATCATCAGAGGTCACAAATGACGGATAAAAGCATTGTGACTGAAAATAAAAATCAATGATGTTCGAGCGACATACAACTTGATGAACATTCTTTGTGTCATTGAAAATACGTTCCTTCATCTGCATTTCTAATCCACCAAATGCAAGATCTACAGACACTCACAAAGATGTAAAGTAGCTATCAAACTCAATGGTTGTGAATATTTCGCATCCACAATTTTTGATCTTATCGTGAGTGCTCAAGTGTTTATTCAACCTATAAAAATGGCATTTCTTCAGAGGCAGTGAATGTCTGTTAGCGGGGTGAACGATTATATTGAATTCAAACATATTTGAAGAAGATAACGTGTTTGATATAGAAATTCATATTTGTACAGTAATCAAATCTGCATTATCTATTGAACATGATGAAAAATGTGTTCACAGAGGATCTTTCATTTAGGAAAGAAATAAATTTATGACACAGAAACGTTCATCGAACACGACGAACTTCATGAGAATTATAGTTACTGAAAAAGTAAAAACACAACACTATCTAAAATAATCACATATTGAATTTCTGGAAAAAAAGTTATGTAACAATAGTTTCGAAGAATTACTGATCTAATCAAGAAAATAATAAACCTATTTATTACTTTACAGTACTCACGCTATATTGTGGTAGCAGTTAAATATTACAGAACGACATTTTTGATCTGAATTTCGCATTTACTCTTAGCAACTGGTGGACTGTTATCTCACATCTGTTTTTTCACGGTTTTTCTGAAAAGGAATTGTTGAAAATTATATTTTGTTTATGTAATAGATCCACTTGCTATAGCAAGTCAGAAACGTAAGCTTATGTACGCCATATCAAAAACAGTTCATTCACCTCACCACGCGAACGAAACGCAATAATCTACCGTCGAGCATATCATCGACATAGATTGCACTGCATAAACTCACTCTGCTTCACGGATTTCCGTCTCTGTCGGTCAGAGTGCCTACTTAGGGCTTTTAAGAGCGTACCTAATACTCGAAAAACTTTTCATAAAAAGGCCGTGCATGACCGGCCTCAAGAAGTAGTCCCTAGGACTCTGCAGTCACGCTCTTGGGTCCCTGAGACCAACACTAATCTGCCTTCCTTTTCAGGTTCCTCAAGAATCAACCTTCCATGGTCTGCGCAGCCGAGAAGTGACAATCTACCTCATACCGGTCACAGCACACGAGTTAGTCAAATTAGTCAAATTCAAATCCTTCTTACATCCCTTATTATTTCTCTTATCTCTACGACTAACTCTAGTCGAATTCCTTCAGCTTGCTGCACCGCTAATGCAAACGATGCGAGTTTACGAAACGTCGTTCCCGGTTTTCTTAAACCCCGTTCTCAACTACATATTGGAGCATTTAATGTGCGGACATTGGGTTGAATTGGTCAAGAAGCATCATTAGCTAGGACTTTAGAATCTCGCTCAACCGATGTGTTCTGCGTCTCAGAAACGCACAGCAGGATCCTAGTAAAATCATTATTCTGATTTCACCTTATCAAAATAAAAAAGCAGCTTGATTTACACGTCGTGTATCCGGTAGCCCTAATGCTGCTTCCAGGGGTCAGGCTGGTGTAGGTATAGCATTGAGTCATAGGGCAGAACTAGATCCCAGTAGAAAGTCGCATGTGCGCTTTCCGACTGGACAGGACAGTAAGGATTGGGAAAGATAGGGTCACCCGTCGTTGCCTCTTCGTCGTATCTGCTTACGCCCCCACTGACTGCAGTTCAGATGAGGTGAAAGATGAAATCTACGAAAAGCTTACGAACCTCCTCGAAAAGTCAGGCGCTGTGGTATAATATTAATGGCTGTTGGCTTTCATGCTCAAGTAGGTAGGCTCAGTGAAAAGGAAAGACACCTGGGTGAATATTCTGAAATCGCGGCTCAGAGAACAAACAATGGCGACCGTCTGTTGCAAGTATGCACAGATAATCAACTATTTCGAGCAAACACAAACTTTAAGCATAAGGAAAAGCATCCTTTGACCTGGAGATCCCTAAAGTCGTCTCAACGTAGGACACAACTAGATTACATCGCCATCAACCACAGATGGATGGGTTCGATAGAAGACTTCCGCTCATTTTAGGGTACGTGTTTACATTCAGATCATGCCCTAGTGCAAGCGTGCATTCAATTTAGGCTTATTGAACTTAGGGAAGACACTGTGGGGAAACCACTTAGGGTTTTACCTTATGATAATAAGGCTAAAAATATATTTGAGGAGCAACTAGAAAGAGAGTTATGCAACCATGTAAGCAAGTTCTTTCCGGAAGCTGGTGGTATGATATCAAAAAGGCTATGGAATCAGCAGCGATATCAGCAAGTAAGCTGAACCATGAGTCTAGAATGTAGACGAGGATCTCCTTAGCATACACCGAACTCATGGATGCTCATCTCACCCGGCTCTGAATATGATGAAGAACAAGGTCAGCTTAGGTGCAGGCTGAAAAAAAGCGTACGCAACGACTAGGAACAGTGGTGGGTGGCGAAAACAAAAGTGATGGAAAAGGCAGCGGCAATAGGCAACAGTAGACAACTTTTTCGACTTATCAAGGGAACTATTATTAACAATCATAGTGTGAGTGAGACTATCTCGGACAGTGATAGGATTGGATTAACGGGCAGAACACTTTAGTTATCACTTCAGCCAACCTTCAGGCACACTCCGGTTTCTCATGATCTCCAGTAACACTGAATGGGAAATCAACGTCAGCCCTTCAAACCTTTATGTAGTTGAAAAGGCTGTGGTAAATCTGAGGCAAGTGAGAGCAGCCAGACCCAATAGATTGATTCATGAGATTTGTAAAGTTGGTGGTCCAGTTTTATCAGCTAGATTGACTGAAATATCGGGTAGAATCTGGGAACTGGACACAATCCAATCCGACTGGTCTCAATCACTGATTGTCCAATTAAAGAGGAAAGGACAAAAGTCTTCTTGTGACAATCACATGGGAATCAGTCTAACTATTATGGTTTTCAAATTGTTAGCCTCGATTATACTTGGATGCATAACTAGAGCTCGTGAAGAGCAGACTCGAGTAAACCAGTCTGGTTTTTGACCTAGACTTGGCTGTATAGACTACATCATCACACTACGACAGGTTCTGAAACACAGACACACATTTATGCGTCCTACAATAGTTGTCTTCCTGGACGTTAAGGTGGAATCCGACTCTGTCGATTGTGAGGTTCGTTGACTGTGTCTGTCATTGAAAAGTGAATCAAAGAACTACAGTAACCTTATACAAGCTCTCCAATCGAAGACTACATGTCGAGCTTATCGCAAACTGTCACCGGATGTTTCTACATCAAGTGGTGTCCGTCAGGGCACTGCACTCACTCCATTCTTTTTAACTTAGTGGTTGATATGCTCTCAGAGTTACCATTATACTCGTCAGATATTTCAGGAGTAGAAGTCGTGCTGAGAGGATCGCTAGTTGACTTAGAATATGCCGATGACATTGTTCTTTTCAACGAAAACGCTGACAAAAAGCAGATCTTCTGAACACCCTAAGCAACAATGCAAGCACGTTCGAGATGCGATTCTCACCTTCGAAGTTCTATATATTGCTTCAAGATTGGGTTTCATCGGCACCTTAACTAGTGATAGGGATGAAAGTAGTCAAACGTGTAAACCACTTCACTTATTTAGGGAGTCCCAGCAGTGCTGACTGCCTGGTTTTTGACGAAATCCCAGCTCGGATACATAAAGCTCGATTGGATTTGCCAAACGTCTACTTTAATAATGGCGCATTCGAGATATCCGTTTGCAAACCATAGGACAAGTATACTGTGCGGCAGTTCGCTCCGTCCTACTAAATGGATGCGAAACATGGCTGTTAAGAGAAGAGGACTTTCGTAGGTTACTAGTCATCGATCATCCGTGTCTCCGAAGCATGATTAGAGACCTTGAAGGACATGGCTCAGAATCGTTTGCAATGGCAACAGTGTATCCACTGTTTGTTTTCTCTGTAATCCTAAACTTCTGAATCCGTGATAATCTCTATATTTCTCCTTCTAAATTTATCTCACTCAGTTATACTTCTCGGAAGATATCTTCGCTCCGTAAACTTCTCCATTACTACTAATAATTCTACTACCGCTATCACTCTTCGATATCAACTGACAGTTGCGTCTCTGTGCTGATGTCGTATGGCAACGTGAACTGACGTACATACGTATGAAGTTCTGCGTTGTATATGTCTGTCAGTCTGTCTGGTGACTCAATTAAACAGACAGTTTTAGTGACAATAACATTGGATAGCATTTGGTATCGCTGTAAATGCAATTAATTTCACAAATGTTTTTTATAGTCATAATTAGTATATATATTATGAAAGACGAGAATATGGTTTTTCTGGGTTCAAAACGATATGGGGTGTCATGAAAATTACATTAACATCTGAAACCATATTGGAATTTCAAAGACAAAGTGATAGACGTGAAGAAACAAGTTATCTACCGACAAAGGTTAGATCAAAGCAAAAACCTAAAGGGACGGCTACACTATTTCAGTCTGTTAACCTCATTGACAGGATGAGATGCAGTGTCTGGATATGTCGAATTATAGACAGTAGTTGAACAATTATTTCCTCACTTTTTTTTTTATTTAAAAATGCTCTTTTCGTTAACAGCAAAATAACAGACTAATGAGTGTTGAGAATGTAAGCGGTCATAATGAAAAGCTTTTTGAATTTTAAAAACTAATTGGCACTTGAAGAATGTCAGAGCATTTTAATTATAAACTGGATACATATATTCATTTGTCTGTTGATCTCATAAATTCAAAGAATTGAAATAGAGTAATATATTAACTTTTTGTATTCGAAGATCATTGATTCTATGAATGATCTTCAGATATTGAGTGAAAAGGATTCATTATTTTAAGAGCGTTAGACACGAATTAATAACACCAGGTTCACTATAACTCTGACGCTTATTTTCATCGCGTAGTGAAATATTCTTCACTACTATCCTCAGTGATCTAGTTTACAGTAGCACAGTGGAAGTGCTTCAACAATGGTGATGCATAAGTTAAGCTTTTCAGTGCAAGATACATTTTTCGGTCATATCAGTCGATTTTGGACTTACGCGTCTCAAGTATCGCCAGGGTTATTTTTGCATCATATTTTCAAAAATGTTGACACTAATTTATAGCTTCGAAACTGTTTTCAATTTACTAATCCACTAAAATATATATATAATTAACACTATGATTATTATAATAAACGCATCTACTGTCATTCATTCACGTCAGTTCTGGATTTGTATCTAAGTGTCTGTATTCTAGTCTTGATTCGCCTTTTGTTTCGCTCGTTGTTCATAGTCACGTCGAAATTGAATACTTCATTACATATGTCTGTCATTCTCATAAACCAAAAGCGATGCGTTGTCTGAATGTCTAAATGAAGAGAGTGAGCAGGTAGTCATGTGGTACCAGCTAATTATAAGTAGTATATGACGTGAGCATCAACGTAATGTCTGGGGGGGAATATCAAGAAAGAAAGAGCTAGAAAACAATGGAATTTGTATGAAACGCATGAATAGTGACAATGGATTGATGTTTTGCGACAGGAACAGTCCAGTTCGATATGATGAGGTGCTATTTTGCAAATTACCGATTTACGATATGGTTTTCCGATTTTACTGAGTATTTTAGAAGGAGTTTGAGGCCGTGGCGGAGCTGTTGGGGGTAAAGGAACCGAAGGCGAAGTTGGTGGTGCTGAGGACGCTGCTGAGAGGAAGAGCAAAGGCCGTATTTGACAGCTTGGACGGTGCTGGCGGGAAGACGTCATGGTGGACTGTCACTGAGCGGCTATTGACAGAGTTCGACAGCCCGGTGAACAGGGAAGAAGCGTTGCAGAAGTTCCGGTTGGCGAGCCTGTCGGCTGATGTTGACCAGCTGGTGCTCGCTGTGGAGCTCACCAGGTTGCTGCGCCGTGCGTTGCCGAATATCGATGAGGAGTCGGAGGCGCAGTTGTTGGCGTCGCAATTTATTGAGTGTGTGCCTGCCGCCGTGTCGCAGCAGCTGAGACGAGTACATGCAGCTCAACCTATGGACATCGGTAAACTGGCGAAGGTGACTCGTCAGCTGATGACAGGAACAGTAGCTCCGGTCGGGTGCGAAAAGCAGGAGATAAATACTTTCGAGAAGAAGATTGAGGAGTTAAAGCGTAAGATAGCAGCATAACGAGTAAATCATAAAAGGAACGATAAATGTAACGCTTGTGGAGAGGCAGGATATTGGAAGATAAACTGTCCAAGAAGACGACGACGAAGATATTTTAAACATTATAACGTGTTTTCTTTCCACCCTAGGAATCGAGAGGTTCTTGCACTAGTAGATAGAGGGTCAATTTATTCCAGAGTGTACATAAATGAACAGGACTTAGTGTGTTTGATCGATACAGGGGCAGCTATATCGTTAATAAGCAAAGAGCAATGTAAGACAATCAAACCATGTACATTAGCTGTCTACACCATAGGAGGGCATATGCTGGAGGTGTTGGGGGTATCTAACAGTATTGTGAAAATGAGTGGAGCTGAGATAAATTTCCCGTTCGTGGTAACCACAAGTTTATCGAGACCGATATTAGGAGAAGATTTCCTAAGAGAGGTAAAAGCGATAATTGACTTGAGAAGCGGTAAAATGGTCACAAAGTACGGTTCATTGCCAATACACGAAAGTAGCGAAGTGGCTGAAATAAGAGTGACAACGGACGTCTCGACCAAGAAACCAAACATTAACGAGTTATGCGCAAAGTATGCGAAGCTATTCACAAGAGATGGGGGGCCGTATGGATTTTGTGACAAAGTAAATCATGAAATTCCTATAAAGAACGACCGAGTAAATATATTTACAACACGTCGTGTCCCGGTGCATTTAGAGGCCGAGGTAAATCGACAGGTCCACGAAATGTTGGAGGAACGTATAATTGAGGAAGCAGACAGCCCGTATAGCTCACTGCTACTCTTGGTAAAGAAACCCAATGGAAAGTATAGATTTTGCGTCGACTTTAGAGAACTGAATAATATAACAGACTTGAAACCGTGCGCAATGCCAACAGTAGTAGAAACATTAGATCGACTACAGAATGCCACGGTGTTTACAGTGCTAGATTTACGGTCAGGTTATTGGCAACTACCTATAAAAGATAGCGATCGCAACAAGACAGCATTTACTATACGGGATAAACAGTATCAATTTAAACAAATTCCGTTCGGGTGTGCTGGTGCACCGTTCACGTTCAGAAGCTTGATGACGCTGCTGCTTAAGAATCTAGATAATGTTGAGGTATATGGCAATGATGTAGTTGTATACAGCCTGACGGAAACAGATCACTTCAAGCTTGTGGAAGCGGTCTTAAAGCGAATTGACGAATTTGGGCTTCGAATTAATAAGGAAAAATCGCAGATAGCGAAAAACAGCGTCATATTGTTGGGACATAAAGTGGGAAACAGAGAAATAAAGACGTTACCAGAGAAAATTCTTACCATAAAAATATTGCAGTATCTAATTCGAAAAAGAAGTTGAGACAGTTCCTGGGAAGAGCGGCGTTCTATAGTCGGTTTGTCAAGAATTTAAACGAAATAGCAGCGCCGTTATATACGTTGCTGAGCAACACCAAGTTTACATGGACTGAGGCTGCCGAATAAACGTTCAACCGAATCGAAAACATGCTAGACAATCGTCAAATAACGCTGTCACTGCCTGAACCCGGTAATCTGTTTACAGTGGCCAGAGATGCATGTGATCATGGTATAGGTGCGGTAATGAGTCAGGCTGATATAGTGATTGAATACTCAGGTCGCGTTTTCACACACGCCGAGCAGAAGTATTCAACGATTGAAAAAAAGTGCCTAGCAATCGCGTGTGCAGTAGACTAATGGAGACAGTACCTTATAGGTAGACGATTTCACATTGAGACTGATCATAAACCCCTGCAGTGGTTGAGAACAGCAAGGGACGCCCGAGGGAAGTTGGCGTCTGCAAGAACAGTGACCGAAGTGGTGATCCGGCATATTGTAGCGTGCCACGGAATACCGAAAATGATATTGAGGGGCCAGGGTCCCTCTTTTGAAAGTGACGAGTTTACAGATCGTTTAAAACATTTTGGCATCATGAGGATACGAACTACACCGTATCATCCTCAGACAAACGGGCTTACAGAGAGAAACAACCGGATGATAAAGGAATGGTTAGCATCTAAAGGAGGAGATTGGGAGAAAGAGTTACAATTGATTTTGTTGGCGCATCGTTCCTTCATACAAGGAACAACCAAGAAATCACCCTTCTCACTCATGTATGGAAGATAACTTCCATTGCACAATAAGACCTGGCCACAACAACAGAAATGGACAAAAAAAGGTTAAGAAAAGAGAGGAGGGAGGCAATCAGGAACGTGGGAAAGAAACAAATATCAGACATAAAGAAGGCAGAACAACAGAGGAGAACGTGGAAACCTTTGGCAGTGGGGGACCTAGTCAAGTGCAGAGGGAACAAAAAAGTAGCATAGCAGCGGGATCAGGGTGGGGAAAGCTGATCCCAAAGTTGGACGGACCGTGCAATATCAAGGAGTGACGTGACACGGAGTACACGATCCGGAGAGACGACAAGCAGAAGCGCGTAAATGCTGGTCAACTGCAGAGATGGTTTCAAGATTATCCAGTGTATTAGTCACGAAAAACAACAAAGAAGACAGCGGTACGGCGATCAGACGACAGCTTATTAAAAGGAGGGACGTGTGCGGTGCCAGCTACTTATAAGTAGTATATGACGTGAGCATCAACGTAATGTCTGGCAGCCAAAGATGGGGGAAGATCAAGTAAGGAAGAGTTAGAAAACAATGGAATTTGTACGAAACGCATGAATAGTGACAATGGATTGATGTTTTGCGACAGGAACAGTCCAGTTCGATATGATGAGGTGCTATTTTGCAAATTACCGATTTACGATATGGTTTTCCGATTTTACTGAGTAACTCTGTATTTTCGTTAAATACAATTCGGTTGCCCCACCTGTGTTCTCCTATAATGCAGTGATTTCACAGCAGAATCACTTTTTGCAAATATATCACGTGATTTTATAATGACGTTTGTGAGAAAATTACATACCCAACTACACATATCGGTCAGTAAGAACCAGAATATTAATTAACAGCTGCGTCAGAAAACACTCTTGTTCGGGGCCGCTATCAATAAATTTCGGTCAAAAGAAAGTTTTCCGATATCACTGTTTCCATAGTCTCACGTATTTACCAATGAAATCATTCAGAATACCGTAACTGCCTGTAATATCCGGATATTCACGTGGTAAACATTGGACAAAAGAGGCTTTTTTTAAAATATCTCGCGTACCTTAGACTGAAGTCTCTTCAACAGAAAATTTATTCATTACTACGGATTATTAAAATAATAAACGTGTGTCTTTAACTGCTCGGAATTAGGTGATCACGCACTTTGTAGGAAAGTATCAACATTATCTTCACTCCCCTCCATTCAGATGTTTGAGTTCTACTAGTCTGGTTTGATGTTATTTCTCAGTATTGTTTGCATGAGATTAGTAGAACATACTATACAAATTCCAAATGTATTGATACGAAAATATCAGACTTTATCTCTTCAACTGGATTTGTCAATAAAATTCAATTATTAATAATATTATACACCAACGTCGCAGCTCTGAATTCTGTGTTGTTCACACATTCTGGAGAATCAGTGCAACACTAAAAACGCATTTAATTCATCCGTATTAGATCATAGTACAAATAAACAATTTGTATTTCGTTTAAACCTGGTGTGATGATGCACTGTAAATTCACCCTGCGTGCTGTGATTCTAAATACTTCCTGATATCTTGTCGTGGTTCGTTTTCAATAAATATGTTTTTAATGATCCCGAGGGGAATAGATTATATGTATATATTTATCATTTTCTATTTTTCGTAAAGTTCTTGGATCCACTATTTCTCGCTCTTTATCATTTATACTTTTACTTTCTCTATCGTATGTTGCAGTATTCATGTGTTTGCATTAGGTATTTGGTGAAGTCAATTTTATAGCAGAGTGCAAATCAGGCTTAGGATAAACAAGTCATACATGGGAGGTACTGTGGATTTCAGCCTACACGGAAAGTAGGAAAGTAAATAACTACTTTTAAATATTTGACCATCTAAGGCCGTTTTGTCAGCATTTCTCTAGTTACGAATTTTACTGAAATTCACTGTGAACATTGAATAGTTCTTGCATATATCATTTTAACTGATGAGATAAGTAAATTGTACATTCTATGTAGTTTGCAAGAAAGTTACAAATTTGTTAGGAGAGTTTATGTGTTGTTAGGTTGAATAAAATCTGGAAATTTCAAATAAGAACACTTATCTGATACAGTCAAGAAATAACGAATAAAAGTTGAGGATTTACGATTCTTTTTCAATATTCTTAATCTTGTCTGATCTTGGTATCCGCCAATATGATCTCAAGCGTATGTTTAGAAACAATGGTTATTTTTTTATTCATATTTGCAATCATAACTTGAGGACAGTTAACAAATCTCATTCGTATATTCAACTCAACCATTTGATAAAAACATATTGGTTTGATCAATCAGATGTTCATTATTTGAAATCAGTTTTGATTCGTTTGGTAGCACAACCGTAAAAACTATTTATACACCGCAGTCGAACAGCCTGAAGTTGTCCACAATATGAGTTTCTGCACAAAATTATTCTTTTTAGTACTATTGGGGACAATAGCAACCCGTAAGTTGATGAATAAGGATGCTCCTTATTGCTGATTTCCATGCTCCGTATGATTAAGTGGATTCAAAACAACAGATGCAATTTCCGACATAAATTGACTTTATTGAAAACGTCGTGTTTTGAAAATTCCAATGGAGTGACATGTAATTCGATGTTGAGGCAAGCCTGCTGCATTCATATTTTTGTGGCTTGGATAATCGAACTGTGTCTCCTCAGTAATCAGAGTTTGTAACGGAAGACTTCATTTGCATACTGATGCTATTTTTGAACATAAATCAAGTGGTATTAAATGCGGACACTACGATCATTCAAGAACTTCATTACACCTAAGTATATATTGTCTTCATTCTGTGAGTTTATTACAACTGTCCAATCATTTTCAGATGTGTTCGCTTTTACTTATTTGCCCACATATGGTAAGTCTGCAAATGCTGTGGTTAAAGGCAAATAAATTGCTACACATGTCTGTCAGCTCTAACTGATTATATACTACGCAATAAGATGACTGCTGATGTTTTGATTTTTTTCATAGATGCTTTTAACAGAGGTAAACACAGTTGATAAGTTGATTTTGCACAATTATTTAAATGTTCAGTTGTCAAGCTGTGTGGACAACCGAATGTTGAAATATACATTACACACCGTTTGAGTTGTAATCATGCGAATAGCGATGCAAGAGAATATGGAATTATTATAAACATTGAAACTGTCACAAAATCAAGAAGCTAGTGACAACTTAATGACGAAGTGGTTTTTTCTCTTATCACTCAGTAGTACGATGGATTTTCCGAAATCTGCAGCTACAACTGTTTCTATTAATAACGCTTAACTGATATCTAAATATCAGTCAACCTCAGTACACAGACTGAATCAATCGATGCACTAGAGCGAAAAATTGAAGAACCAACTTAACCAAAATAATGAACAACAGAACACGATGTTCTTAGATTGTGGATGCGAACGCAATTCCAGTTTTTATCTGAAACTTGCGTTGTTGACATCATTCATAATGATGATGTACGCTATAGTGAAACATCGCTCAGGTCGTCTAGTGAAACTAAGTTGGAGTACACGCTTCAGTTTTTATTGATATTCTTATATTTGTTTGAAATAAAGACGGCCGTTCATCACACTCCGCTTTCGGAAATTGGATTCGTAAGTCACACTTTTATTTCAAAATTGCATCCGAACAACATGTGTTCTACAGCTGTCAAATTGTTTGCCTTGCAAGAGTTTTTATCGCAGTATCAAATATCACGAACCTGACCTTAAATTTTCCACACCGCAACGATAGTTAGTATAGTTATGCAACCTTACAAAACCTGAGTTCCAGAGCGAATATCCACATTTTTCTGCACATAAACCAAAACTTATATAAGGCGTTTTTTAGCAGACTAATTGATAATCCCATAGCGAAAGAAACTCCTTATCCCATTTGACTTAGCGAAGTTCCATAGTTGCAGGAGGTGGAATCTATCAAAAGCATTTTATCCTATTTGAATTTTTGGACTAGGTGCACTTTCATCTGTGTCAGCAATATGTTGAATAAAAATTAATTCTATTTAATTCTTAGGGTGAGGTTAATGAAGGCCATTTTTGGCGCGTTACCAGCTAAAGTACTTTTTTCTAAAGCAAGTGTGATGAATACGTTGACTGAATGTAGATTTATAAAATCTGTTACAGAATCTCTGTTTGCAAACTTGAGTGAGTTGTCGCTGATGAAATAATATCATTTGATTTCCTTACTTTCTAAAGTTTGTAAGTGTACTGAACTTTCGACGTTGACAAAGAAGTTAAAGCTTTATTCCACCAACCTGTTATCAAAACATTCAGGGTTCGGATTTATTGTGACCACAAACTGTTTGCCCAACGCCGATGAAAACCGTTCAGTTTTTCTAAGAGAGAAAAGATACTACGGAATTTTGTACGGTTAATTAATCGACTGTTGAGGAAGAGATTCTGAATAAATAATCATTCTTATGCACACAGTATTTTTACGACGGTTAACTGCGGAAATGTGAATCAGCATATCAATTTGGATGATGCGAATGTGAAAACCAAATGAAGCAGGGAACCATTCACTATCATCTCAGGTTACTGAAGATATGTTAGTGAGGCTATGTTTTTTATCTCTTTACAGAAGATTTGATGACCCCTAAAAGTGAGTTCTGTTTCAAAAAACTTCAAGACGTTTAAATAATAAATGCGTTGTCACAACACTTGTGACTGTTCCAATGCTGAAACCATTTTTTAAAAATTTAGGTCTCAAGGCTTACGTTCGTCGCTAAAATGATGAAGTCAATTTATTTGTACAGATAGCTTTTTGATCAGTTAGATCATCATTGTGATCATTAATTTTCAGCTGCAAATGTATAAATTTGCAAGCACTGATCATTCAAATAAATTCGCAGTCAGATCGCTAATGTCTACATTCACACGGATTCGTTCACCATGAAAACTCGATATAATCATACTTACTGTCGAAATGATATTACGTTTGCGTTTCAATTACACAGTTTATATGATCTTTTTATCAAATTTCAGGCCGCGTAACTTGTGTAAAATAAGGTAGGCATAGATTACTGACAACTGAATTTTGTTTAATCTTCCACAAAAAGCGTTTATGAAAAAATCTGGGAAACAGACTAAAATTGCGCTGAAACACGACGTTTTCTGATTAGTTTTTACTGTGTTGCACAATATGTAGCAATAGCTGTCTCGCGACTCGACGAATTTAAGTATTATCTGGATGAAAATTGATTTTTCATGAATTTATTTCGTCTCTAGAAATTAAATTCATGGTCATTTTTTAAAAATAATTTACACTGTCTGAATGATGTTCTCTGTTCTATTCATTTGTAGATACTCTGCGAACACCGTTTCACAACATGTGTATCAGTTAACTTAGATTAGAATACTGCTCAAATAAAATTTTTTATGATAAGCATGTGGTTCTTCCCCATTTTTATGATTTGAAAAGACATTTGATCACTTCTTGAACGGTTTTATCTCATACATTGGTGTGCCAGTTGATGAACTCCACCTAATGACAGAAAAAACCTTCCTGGTGATATCGATTCACAACAGGTGACCTTGGATTGTTGCACAACATCTTGTTCATTGACTGGTAAACTCGCATCAAGGAGATCAACCAACGACGATGAAATATCGTGTATACAGTGACATCCACAATGTTAACTGCATTCTTTAAAAACACCCATACACTGCTTTATATGTTCTACAGTAAAAATAATTTGAATTCAATTTATCGAGGGTTGTCTTATGACTGAAAAAGTTACAATGGACTTGAAATAAAATGAGAAATAAAAATATCATACTTGATTTATATCAGGGGAATTGTGAATGCATCGTCTTTCTTATTGTGTTTTATGGTGTATAGTGAGCTATGTTTTGTTTATAAAGTGTGATATACCACTGGTGACTAGCATGATTTTGCCAGGTGTCAGTTTTGTTTGATAGCATGCCACTGGAAGATAATTGTGAGCTTCAGTTAAACATTGTACACAGCTATGAATTGGATTCCATAAATTTGTGTCTGGTAGTACTATTTCACTAATCATCATCCGAAATCTCTGGTCGTATAGCAACTGCGAGGACAAAGGTAAAAATGTTAGCAAACAGAAAAAAGCAAAAAACTACTATATGATTGAATAATTTTTCAGATAGTCAATGTAACTCCACTGCAGTTGGATTTGGATCAAGAGTTAGTTGAGCCTGTAGCTGAATATCTATACGTCAAAATGTTTGAGGATGGCATTGATTCCATAACTTACAAGCTTCAATTCAAAACATCGTGCATTAGTTCATCTGAAATTGACCCAACTTTGATTTCGTTTTTTTGGTTGAACATCTCATTCTTGTGCTTTCACCCTTGAGCAAAGCACATCTGCAGATTAGTTCTATGAATTGAAAATTGTTCAACGAAAATAGATGTTTGAAAGATTATTTAGACGTTTTATCAATCAGATACTCCATATTTAAGCTTCAAACACCCGCTCATCTGGTGAACTTTTTATTCTTAAAAGACTACATACTGTAGATCCTTAACTTGTGCAGTCTCTTGGACAAATTGTAGATCCATTTTACTGATGACTAAATACTTCTGTAACACTTTTGCGGTTGTAATTAACACAGACCTTTGTAAAGCTTATAAGGACATTCATATTCATTACATTTTGTGACCACGTAATAAAATTCAAATCTTTTGTTTCTTTGTGAAGTTTATGCGCTTAACATATATTCTTGATTTACAATGCTTGGTTTTTATGCGCTGCCATTTTTTGTCCAAAAAGTTGTACCTTCTCTTATCGATTTTCTGCTTTGTCATCCAAGGCCTGTTACGGTGATAGTATTCTAACATACAGATGTAGGCCGCTGCTCACTACGTGCGGCCATTGAGTAGGAATTCTGATCAAAGATCAGTTTTGTTTATATATATATGTTAAACATTTATGTGGTCGTTAACTACATTAACGAACATTTTATGCCTTACTTGCAGTCTCCTTTTAGTTCTTATGTAAAATAAACTTTCAAGTGACATTTATTACAAAACATTTATCATTATACTATTGTGGAACTTACTATTTTAGCTTGCGAACCCACTTAATCGAATGATCATTAGTGAAGAACGGGGAGTAAAATGTATGACACCACCTACTTTCTCAATGGAAGTCCGCTCCCTAATGTCTCCTCAGAACGCGATCTTGGTTTAATAACCACAGAAAGCCTCCACACGAGTCCGAACTATGTAGGGGATGCAGCAAAGGCAAATGCGACTCTTCACTTTATGCGAAGACAGTTTGGTGCTATAACCCCGAAATTATTTTTAACCCTGTTTAAGACGTACGCGCCCCCACACTTGGAGGTTCACAACGTCATCGCACCCCCTATGCTTAAAAGAGACATTAATCTCTTGGATCGAGTGCAGAGACGAGCAACCAAATGGGTGATAGGGCTGAAAAATAAACCGTACGACGATAGACTCCAGCTCTTGGGATTATTCCCACTGAGCTACAGGAGAATCAGAGGTGACCTGATTATGGCGTACACCATATTAAACACGCCCAACCATCACAATGTGAGCATCTTACCGATGCATCACCACTACTCCCCTCGAGGCAATCCTCAAAAGATTGCACATCAAAGAGCAAACACTCAGGTTCGTGCACACTTTTTCTCATTGCGAGTCGTCGCAACTTGGAATGCTCTCCCAGCCGAGGTAATTACAGCCCCCTCAGTGGACTGCTTTAAGGAGAGACTTGATAATCACGTACTCACATGCTGACTATCATCTCCTTCTTGGACAAGCTGTGCCTGATGCATATCTTGAGCCCCCTCCTAGTTGTTACCATTGCCATCTCCTCAGATCACTTAATTAATTTAACTCGCCTATTCCTCTCCCTTGCTTACGCTTCGGTCCTCTCTCACAATCTTCACTACCAATTAATAAACTAAATTCACCTATATATTACTCAGTTCTGAAATTTTACTCATATTATCATTTTAATTTACCCTTATTACCCTTATTACTCTCCACATTGCAACTAACTGATCTCCGGTTTGGTAATGTGACGGCTGCTAGTATCCAGAAACCCAACTGCCCTGAAACAAACGTTTCATTCAAATCCCGAGACATACAAACTCACAACCAACTGCCAACTGACTAGAATTAGACAGTCGAGTGGCTAGACCTCCATCCATTGGACATTACCGAACACCTGGAACCGTACCGAAAGAACAAGAATCGAGCGTGAAGAAATCAAATTGGTTTACACTAGCTCGTGAAAAAGATATTGGATATTGGACATATTTCTTCGAAATCTCAATTCAGTGAAGGTCTGTCAATGTACCTTACCGTCCACAATTCATTCATCCCAGGTCCACAACTACCATGGTAAAACCTAATGTACTTATTCTGCGACAAAACTTCATCACTGAATAAGATAAATAAGTTCCAGATCATCAGTGGGTCACTTCTTCGCAAATACTGCAAGTTGTCCAAACCAAATACAGCAAAGACCCAAGACTTATTGAACGGCTTGAAGTCAGTTTCGAAGATGACAAGTAGTTTATTTATTGTCAGATTATAATCCTTTTGAACTCGAACCACGACAAGATATCAGGAAGTATTTAGAATCACAGCACGCAGGGTGAATTTACAGTGCATCATCACACCAGGTTTAAACGAAATACAAATTGTTTATTTGTACTATGATCTAATACGGATGAATTAAATGCGTTTTTAGTGTTGCACTGATTCTCCAGAATGTGTGAACAACACAGAATTCAGAGCTGCGACGTTGGTGTATAATATTATTAATAATTGAATTTTATTGACAAATCCAGTTGAAGAGATAAAGTCTGATATTTTCGTATCAATACATTTGGAATTTGTATAGTATGTTCTACTAATCTCATGCTAAACAATACTGTAGAAATAACATCGAAACCAGACTAGTAGAACTCAAACATCTGAATGGAGGGGAGTGAAGATAATGTTGATACTTTCCTACAAAGTGCGTGATCACCTAATTCCGAGCAGTTATAAGACACACGTTTATTATTTTAATAATTCCGTAGCTAATGAATAAATTTTCTGTTGAAGAGACTTCAGTCTAAGGTACGCGAGATATTTTAAAAAAGCCTCTTTTGTCCAATGTTTACCACGTGAATATCCGGATATTACAGGCAGTTACGGTATTCTGAATGATTTCATTGGTAAATACGTGAGACTATGGAAACAGTGATATCGGAAAACTTTCTTTTGACCGAAATTTATTGATAGCGGCCCCGAACAAGAGTGTTTTCTGACGCAGCTGTTAATTAATATTCTGGTTCTTACTGACCGATATGTGTAGTTGGGAATGTAATTTTCTCACAAACGTCATTATAAAATCACATGATTTAGTTGTAAAATGTGATTCTGCTGAGAAATCACTGCAGTGTAGGAGAACACAGGTGAGGCAACCGAATTGTATTTAACGAAAACTACAGAGTTACTCAGTAAAATCGGAAAACCATATCGTAAATCGGTAATTTGCAAAATAGCACCTCATCATATCGAACTGGACTGTTCCTGTCGCAAAACATCAATCCATTGTCACTATTCATGCGTTTCATACAAATCGCATTGTTTTCTAACTCTTCCTTTCTTGATCTTCCCCCATTTTCGGCTGCCAGACATTACGTTGATGCTCACGTCATATACTACTTATAATTAGCTGGTACCACATGACTAGCTGCTCACTTTCTGCATTCAGACATTCAGACAACACATCGCTTTTGGTTTATGAGAATGATAGACAGATGTAATGAAGTATTCAATTTCGACGTGCGTTGTTCATAGATAATTCCTATCATCACTTCTATTTTCCGTGTTTAAAGTAGCTTGCAATAGTTGTTCGCTGAAATGAAAGGAATTTTTGAAACAACCGATTTTTGTGTGTAGTCTAGAGTGCAATTTCAGGTTTTTATTTTGGATATATTTATCCGTAATATGAACAAAACTTGTGAAAGCAAACCTACTGATATTATTATTTCTATTCCTGGTGTTGATTTGATTATTAAGTTCATGACAATATCAAGCATTCACTGATTGTCGATCATTGTGATCTTTATGAAGAATAATATCGGGTACGAGAAATTATGGATCAATTCAACATAATCGTGGACAGGTGCAATCATAGTACAACATAGAATGCTAGGGTTACTATTCTCTCGGTTCTCAAATTTTACAAATTAGTTGAGCTGTATTGCTTTTTGTATGCACCACTTATCAACGTATTCTGTGTTTTTTTTACGCTTCGATTTTCAATGTTCCGCTCAAATCCCGATATTCTCCTTTAACGGATAGCGGTTATGTAACCACATGATTGTACGGATTGTATCCAGTCGGCAGCTATTCAGGAAATCGTCTGTTTCTTCATTTGAATTAGTATTTTTGCAATAGAACTGTAGAGTTTATGGATATCAGCAGCTGGAGACCATTAGCCCGCAATGTTGAAAAAAACAGTAACTTACTTGCGTGAAAGGGTAATTTAATTGTTAGTGAAGGTAGTCCCAGAAGACATTGGCGAGAGGACCGAAATCTAAGCACTAGAGAGTAAACAAAGAAAATTGGCGGAACATATTTGTTAGTAATCTGAAAAATTGCACTAAATACAAAAATCAAGTTTCGAGACATGTATCAGGTAAACCTCGTCCGAGAGCGACGGTTTGGTAGCATTTCATGTTTTATTCGAGTCTTCATATTCCATTTCGTGTTAATGTGTACTATTTCTGCAAATTGCATTTTACCATCTTGTCTAGCTATTGCCTTGTGTGAACTAAGGTCTAGGCATCAATGCAATGAAGTTAATTGTTGTGGCGATTAAAACATTACATTAACGTATGAATTTACTTTCTCACTCTCCTTCTAATTGTGCTTTGAATGTAAAGATGCTTTATTTTCACTAACGAAACCTCCTTTCTATTCTGCTACTAACTCGACCTTATTAAATATTTATTACTAACACATTGATGCATGTTGTTACACAAAAAGTGGTGAAATTATCGATGAAAACATATGATGGAGGACAGTTCTCAAAATGTTAGAAGTAGCGAAACAGGAATCTGTGCATTGCAAGAACTTATTTCAGTCGTTGAGTACCACCGAAAAAACTTTAGTTTGACCATAATTTACTGACATTAGCTATGACAAGGCTGCTACGTAATATTCTGGTTCTCGGTAACCGAAAAATTTAGATAAGAATGAAGGTTTCCATGACATATTAGTGTGAAATCACATTGTTTGATCAGAATTAATGTTCTGCGGTGAAAATACAGTTTCAAACATCACATAATGAAGCTGCCAAAGTCGAGAACTCTGATGCAGCCCACGTAGCAGTGTGCCATGTATTGCAGTAATTTGTCAATAGCATATTCATACTAGCATTATATATCTAAGTCATTTATTATCACTCAAAAGATGTATAGTAAGTCTGATTTAGAACTGCTGTCAATCTATTTGCACATGTAACATTCATATTACAAAATCATTTATCTTCAAGCTCGAAAAGTTTTCACTCTGAAAGATTTGACCGTTAGAATTCATCCTCCAACTTACTCATAAAATACTTTTCATTATTTGTGTTGAAAAGAAAGTTAGACGTGCTCTTAATGTCCTCTATAGCATCTTCATCAAGAGCGATTCGGTAACAAACATCTGCGGTGAATAATTCACTTTCAAACATAAAATAATTAAGCTGTCAATGTCAAAAACCCTTGATTGGGCAGTGGGAACCTGACGTTTACGTATATTTCGACGAATTCTCATGGCAGCTTCACATTTCAAGCAGCCGTTGCCGATGTTTTCGTCTATCAGTTTTCAAATGGTTATATTGCATTCGACTGTTTCTACAACTAGAAAAGTAATATGCAGGCTACATTCTAACAGGCAAAGGAATATTGAAACCTTGGCCGTCTTTTGCGGCTAACATGAGAATGGTATTCACCAGTAGACGTTTCATAGGCATTCACAAACGCTCAACAATCATCAAATTCATAAAAGTTAGTAATTAGACGAGGGAATGAAGCGACACAAATTGTCATGACTGATTCAGCCCAGGTGGCAGTGTGCAATGTATTGCAGTAATTAGTTAATAAAATATCTGAATCGACATCAATAAATAAATAATACTAACTCATTCATGCATATTGCTACACAAACTGTAGTGAAGTATTTTTAGTAGATGTTGAGAATTTTAGATCGTCTGAATTCGCTTGATGAATATCTCAATTTTGCATTCTTTTCATGACCTTGAAATCATATTTACCACCAGGACATTTCTTGGTTGTGATTGGTTACTGTGTCATTTTAGTGTGCTATTTTTGTGACTATCACAAGGGCGTCTCTATAGAGTATAAATTAACGCAAGTTGAAAACTTGGAATTATTTTGTTCTGGCTGAGGTTTTGTAGAATACAATTTCTAGGCTATATCAAGACTTCTCGCTGATTTCAGTTTGGTCAAAGAATTAAAGTAGCCTACCTAGATGCTGGTTCATTGTTTTGTCCTCGTTGTTCGACTTAAGTGAACTAGTAAGAGTTGAGGCATACGTAGAGACGGGCGTCACGGTAGGAACTTGGTAATCAATGATTCTATCTTCAGAATGATGAACTCAGTAGTTTTCTAATTTTTAGCCCGTAAAGTAGATCCAACTTGTCTGTCAGTGATGCTGCCTATATATGAAGAGCTTTTATTGTAGCATCTTCATCAAGAGTGATTTGATTGACATAATGTGTTGTTTTGGAGAATCTTGCTTTTCCCTTTACATATTTTGAGACCTGCAGATGTCGGGGCTGCTGCCATACTGGTCTTCTTCTCTTGCGTTTGTTATTGCGTGTGCTATAGAACATCAAGATCATCAGCAAAGTGAAGATCATTCACTCCAGTCATAGATATTCACAACACACCATGCTTCCATCTTAATAGTCTTATCTTTATACTCCAGTCAATTGTCCGGAGAAAGAGAAAGGGTGGGGGTAGGGCACTTCGTTAATACCAGTCTTCATGACCAATGAGTCTACCATCTGTCCTACGTGCACGTTTTCGCATTTTAAACCATCGCCCGAATTCCGTATGATTTTCACTAACTTTTCAGGTGCAGCGTAATTTTGCATAATCTTCCATGGTCTCGTGGTCAATCAATTGTATGTAGAGTGGTGAATCGCACTCATTTGACTATTACACAATGATCCATAATGTTGCATTTTAATTGGTACACGTTCGATCCGTACGAAGAACAGCCTGCTGATCTCGAAGTTCGGCGTATGCAAAGTCCTTAATCCTTTGATGAGCATCTGTGAACGAATGACTGCATCGTTTTGGAGAATTGATCTTTAGCGTCCTGATTGTCATCGTTGTTGGGTGAACAGCATAAGATGGTGTTGATCTTGATGTCCTCATTCTTTGTTTCGTAGTGTAGTGGCGATCGTGTCCAGATTGACTATGATCACCACAACAGCAAAATGAAGAAGCGTAATTTCATAGTGAGGATTATATGTCCTGGCGGTTTCGTGGTATCGACAGAATATCGAAATCGTGCTAGAAAAGAGTGGCGAAATCACATAGACGGTGAGGCGAAGATGGCAGCAACTCTAACATAATGTTTGATCATCCGGAATCCGTAAGATACCCATCCTAAAAGTGATTTTGAGCATCTTTAGACAACAACAGTGTGACCATTTTTTGTATGTGAGGCATTATCTTCTTCATGGCAGGAGCATAACAATGGCCTAAATTAGGCAAGTTTTAGTTGTTCAGCGTTCGTCCCATGCGTTTCACTGATTTCAAGCCCCTTCAGGTTCTATCCTTCCGTCAGTGCACCAATTTTGAATGGTTTTTGTTCCCCCACGTCGTTCTAATATTCCATGTATTACAATAAAGAGTGATTGCTCCGGTTGTCATAAGGTCATCTCACTCGTGACTTCTGAAGGAAATAATCGTTTACTGAGAGACGTCATCATTCTTCCGAATGAAGAACTTCTGACTTCGGAGGTAGAGATGAAATGGTTTGATTAATTTTTTCTTGTAAGCGTTTGTTGCTAGTGTTAGGTTTCTAGTCGATGAAGTGGCGAAACCTAAGATAAACCTACCAGATGTTTCGCAGCTTCTGATCGAAAGCAGCCCCAGTGTGACTTCAAGCGGAGTACCGCCTAAACATTGCCCAGTCAAAATCTGAAAATCAGGCCATCAGTGAATTATACCGATTTTGATAAGCTGGAAATATTAGACAGATATCTCGTGGCACACAGTTGGTACTTCGCTAACAATTTTGAATTTGTTAGTGTACTTCGATGATTGAGGTTTTTGAAGCCTATTATCACATATTCGTAGCATCAGAATTCATCTTAAAAAACAGAAGCTACCATATCTTTGATGTTTGAGTCTTTGCGTATATCCTTCGGATTAAATATTGCAGCAAGAAGCAGTTAGTGCTTCATTGTCCAGGTCATGACTGACTTTTCAGGTGCGCGCGTATATATCAGCGACATAATAGTTGTTGACACATTTGATAAAGAACATCAGTAATTATTTACTTCTTGATGCTGTTTGAATTAAACTGCCGCAAGAGTCTGATCCCTGTAATTACGCTTCGTTTTCTTGTCTGTATATGATAGTGAAATACCCGTTTTATCATTGTGCGTTGGCTTACAACTTCAGTCGCATGACAGAATTGTTAACGATTACTATTACTATGTGCACGATAAACTTGAACAGGATTCAGATTCAACTGAGACAAAAATCGTTTTCTTGAGAAACCTTCATAGGGTTCACAATGGTGGGTGCTTGTCGATCCCGTTGCAGCGCTAATAATGCAAGTTTCTATCTCAACTAGTAAAGCTCTACAGGATTTGATTGGATTCTGAGCGAACATATCGATTGTGAAAACATCACGTTGCTTCGTTAACTTCCCCTACTAGTCGATTGTGTCAAACCACTTGAAATTTTATCATGAAAGACACATTCAAAGACAGTTAAGTTGAATCCATGATACGATTATCTTTCTAGAACGCTAGCTGCGGTCAGATGAAAGCGTGAACCGGAATAGGTAACTTTAATATATTTGTTTGTGGACCTCATGACCTGAGTGAGTTGCAGCATCTGAGTTGCCTCCTTTAGAGACAGTGGGCTGACAGTTAGTACCTCCGAAATACAAGATTTTTGAAATGTTTTTTATTTCTTTTTCTTATTAGTAAATGCATGGTAACAGACTAGTTCATAAGGGTGTTATCAACTACAATGACAAAACATTTGAATTTTTAAAACTAATATAAAACTTACTAACTGGATATTGTCACTTCTTATCTCTGATAACGTTGATGCAACTACTTGTCATATTCATCTGTCTGCTCAATAATTGGACTGAAAGATTTATCATAATGTACTATAAGATATAAGATCTATTTTTGAAGCTTTGGCTTTTGAAAATCCCTCCAGGTTTACATTTGTAATTTGTTATTATTAGTTCTTTCAGTTGTACATTTTGTTATTATCTTCGATTCCATTTCAGATCGTAATATTTGCATTCTATTAAAGTCTCTCTGTCTTTGGCCTTCATTCAGTTTATACGTTTCTGAAAGGCATGGATGTTGTTTCAGCTGATATCCAGTCTTGGCAGCAGTCATATTGTCTTGTTCTTCCTTTGATTGTGTTGCTTGAGTTGACTGGAATTGTAGATTTTGATTGTGAATCAAAGCACGCTTCCAGAATAGCAAACACTGTGTTATGAGCAATAAATATTATCTTCCAAACAAATCTGATCTATCCAGAAATGATAGATAACATTTATTTGTTGTTGTTGATTCGGATAATTGATCGGAGTGATAATATTTGTTAAGGTAATGATGTACCTATGTATTTATAATGAATATTAGAACTCATTTATTCGATCAGATTGTTTTGTTTTGAACTAGGCAGAAGCGTGTATCGTAACTACTTAGACAGTTATTCTTCTATCCAGGCCTTAGTTCGAATTCGGCATCAGAAGCTTCCATTTCGCTAAAATAGACAGTGTCAATCCGGCACAGAATATTATCAGAATAATTGTATTAGACAAGTAGATTTCACTCTAGGTTTGCTGCATCTCTAAGACCACTTCATCAAATAGTGGAATATTCTGTAGTACTCAAAAGAATTAACGGGTTTACATTATGATAGTATAAGTGTTCCGACATTGCTGATGCCTTAAACAGCGTCTTCACTGCTGAATTGTATTTCCAATGAAATCATATGATTTGGGACTGAGTATACTTGGTAGTCTTCATGAATAACAACATAAAACTTTGTTACAGAATAAGAAAAATAGGTACAGTTACCCGAAATGCGCTGCTGTTCTGAGGTACTGTTGTCAGATTAAAAGATAGGTCACATTTTTCTGTTCACTGATTGAATGTTTTACCAGTTCACGTTGTTCTTCGTTGAATTAAAAAGCCGATCAATGTTGAATGAACACTGTGAAATTCATCAAGATAACAACTTCTTAAACCGCCAAGAATCAGGCGATCAGACGTACGTGTAAGAGATCAGTTGCATATATATCCAGAATCGAGAATGTTACTGAATATAAGTTGACGTATCGGAAGAGTTTGGTTCGTACCACTGAAGAAACCTGTGTATACCAGTTTGTTGCTTTCCGATGAGACAAAGAAATGATCAATTTTTGAAAGACGCTAGAAACCTGAAACTTGGCTTCTCTTCTTAGTACAGCGGTTATCAGATGTAGCGCATCGAAGTCTCAACAAGGAAGACTCGTTTCAAAACCGACTCACTGTACGCTCAGATCATTTCATTCGTGCACATTCATCAGGAGATAAAATTTTCTTCACTACTCACTTGAATTGCCGTGGCTGTGATTTTGACAAGGAAGCTGTTTTGACACCATTGATGCATAAAAAAGCATTCCAACATTGTGAAATATTCCCGAACAAATCATACGATTCAGGACGGCAAATAAAGACACAGTAACTGTTTGGACTGTGTTTATTAATATGTGACACATCTGAAATACAACAAACGAGGATTTATAAAAACATTATCAAAAAACATGTAGTCAATCAAAGTCTAGTTCACATGACTTGTCCCACTTGTCTTTTGACGTTGTCGCCGATTCGTCGCTTTCATTTGCGTGTGTGCATGCCTACTCGCTTACTACATGTCTTATTTTGTCTGACTGTGAATTCTTAGTCATGCTTTATCTCTCGGAGTTGGCTCGCTAACCTTCTCCACTTTGCTTCATTCATCCACTCGCACATTCGCCTACTAGTGTGCCTGTCCTCTCTGCTTGAGGTCTGCTGTCCCGCTTTGTGGTTCGTTGAAAATAAACATTTGTACACTTCATATGTGCCTTCTGATTTATATCTGTCAGGCGTTATTTGATGCTCATTGACTAGACGAGCGAATTACGAAGCTTAACAACACGTTTTAATTGGCCACCACAAACATTCGGAGCTGCACGCACTTAAACAGAATATTTTCTAATGACACGGACACTTGATACAATAACACGACTGCTGACCTATTATTCTTTAGTAATTGCCAGGAATCATGCCATCATTTAATTTCGAGAAAGGTTCCAGCATCATCAGCAATCTCCTGAATCCAGATACTTAAGTCCTAGCATGGTGTGAGCCAGTCTGGTGAGATACTGTTTCTTACCATCTAACACACAATATCAGTACTGAATACCATGATTCGTCTGAATTTATTGGTAGACAAATATCAAAATATGCAAACCCAAATGTGTCCGGTTACTGTACTTTACCCAGGTACATTTTTCAAGTTGATGGAGTTTAATTCGGTTGGTGCATTAGCCTGAATAATTCCTGCACATACACACAATTTATTGTAATAATAATATAGTTATTGCAAAAATAATGAAATGAAATGAAAATAATGTACACACAAACACGATTTCAGTCAATTTAGAATGACCAATCAATTACTGAAATACGGTAATGAAACATTTTCTAGCATAGCATCTGGTTTCAATTTGATAATCCTCGGAACTCTTGTTTGATATCTTTATTAGAATCAGAATGAACGAGAATGGGAAATGTAGGTTTTATGCACAAAGAACGTAAGAAATCAAAATTTCAGCATTATAATTTAAAATCAGGACCTTCTTCAGTAAGTTCCTGGGATGGAACATTCAGCTACTGTTTGTGTTTTTGTCTGTTGGCTGTTATCATACTTTGTACAGTTTGTTAAATTCTGCTTATTAATTTGGTGATCTTCTCTTCATAGTTTATCACTTATGAAGTGAATTTGTTTTAAACATGGTTTCTTATTTTATGCGTTCGTTGGTCAGTCATTCCAGGTGTATCACTGTACGCATTTCGAATGATTATTGAATTGAGAGCATTTCAAAATAAGAAATATCTTCTTTCTGTTTAAGCAATTAGATAGGTTATTCAACAATCATCAAATGTTAAGTCCAGTTATTGGTGCGGAACTTGATTTCGTATGCTAAGGATGAGGTATTAATCACTCGGTCATACACATATAAACATGTGCACGACAATCCGAATCAATTAACGCGTGAATCACTAAAACTATTATTTCATTGAGTTTACAGAAATTAATGCGAAATTAGAAGGCGTGACGATCTATCTACGCGTCGATAACGATCAAAGTAAGTAAATATGCAACACAGTTGGAACAGTGACTTTTCCTTCACCGATTCAAAGTACGTACTTTCAATGTTTCTGGATTATCTTTAGTGATATCAGCATTATCATGAAGTCCACAAACGTCTGACATTGAATCTAATGGTAACGAATGTATATAATCAATAAACTGATGATCTGTATCATCCTCAGGAAAATAATATATACCAGATGGAGAAAAGCTGAAATATATATTCAAAAGAATTAGAACATTAATTATAATTCTACCTATAGACCCTCCGAAAACACTGCCGTTTTTATGCCTGAATAAAGGATGCGATTTCAGATTTGAGTTGGCACCCCGCAAAATACTAACCCTCTAAAAAACGCAGAGAATAAAAAATAATTCAAACCATATGAACTCTGATCCGAGTCACATCTCATGACGAAAAGCGAGTTCATTCGGGAGTCACGAGGCCGAAGCCCTTTCTGACAACCAGATCCCTTTAAAGGTGTAGACAGCCGGGAAAATAAATCTGCCCTCAAACCCAGAAAAGCATACAAGACGGAACTGGAAACAATCAGATCATTTCTACAAACCATAATAAACCTCTCATTTCCACTGCCATACGGTTTTCTGATCGTTTATCATCTCGCGACACTTAATCAAAAAATTTGGGCTCATAAAACACTATTCATATTCTCCTGAAACCGTGCTCTAGTCTACATATTGGAGGTTTTATTGTTCGAACGTTGAGCCAAATAGGTCAAATGGTCTTGTTAGCCAGAACTCTGGAATCCCTTGCACTCAATGTATGTTGCTTCTCAGAAAAGCGCATACAAGTTCCGAGTGAAATCATCAGTTTGATTCCAACTTGCTCACATTGAGAAACAACAATTGTTTTGCGCTTTGTTTTTGTGGAAGCCCTAGTGCTGATTTCCGTGGTGTCGCTGGAATTTGCAGCAGATTAATTCCTGAGACAAAACTAGCGCTCTTGTAATGAATCTAGTTGGACGGTACGTCTAAATGAAACGTATGGATTCGAAAGAACAGGTACAGTCATCGCTGCCTCTTCGTCGTATCTGTAGTTTAGACGAAGTGAAAATGAGTCCCAGAGAAACCATTCCCAACTCTTCCGAATTATTAGGCGCTGGTGACTTAAGTGCTCAAATAAGTGGACTAAGAGAAATGGAATAACGGCTAGATGGACCCCATGGTGTCGTGGCTCATAGAACAGATAGTGGCGACTGTCTGCTTAGACAACCACCTGTTTCTTACACACACTAGCTTTAGGCATAATGAATAACATCTGACCTGGAGACTCCCAAAGTCAACCGAGCGATGGATTCAACTAGATCACATCGCCATCAGCCACCAACACAAAGGTCCAATATATGACTGTCGCTCATTCTGGGCACATGTCCATATTCAGATCATGTTCTCGTACGAGCACGTATTTATTTGCGACTTGCATAACGTATCAAAGTCATTGAAAGAAAACCTCCCAGGGATCTAAGTAATGATAACAAAGCTAGCGATATATTTCAGGAGCAATAAGAAAAACAGCTGGGCGGCCATGTAAGTGACTCCCATCACGAAGCACCTTTGAATGAAATCCATATGTCCGTAGAAACCGCAGTGATATCTGTTCCTATGATAAATCAAACGGTTAGGAAGAAGCCGTGGATCTCAGTCACTGATAGATGCTCGTAAACTCATCCAGCCTGTCTCTGAACATGATGAGCAATGAAGTAAGTTTATGCGCATGCTGATAAAAAGTTTACACAATGACTGCGAAAAGTAGTGGTGAAAGCAGGAAAGATGGAAAAATCAGCGATGATAGGCAACAGTAGACAACTATTCAGACTTTTCAGTGAAACCGGTATCGAGAACCCGAATGTAAATGAGACTATTTCAGAATAGGACGATCTTATTATTCAATGTCGATCCAGGAAATTTGATCGATGAGCAAGACACTTCGTGGATCACTTCTACTGACCATTTGCCACACTTCGGCTGCCCACGATATTCAGTCATCTTGAATGACAAATCGACGTGAGTCGTCCGACTCTTCACGAAGTTGAGGAGGCGATAAGAAATCCGAAGCGGGGAATAGCAGCAGAACCTGATAGATTGACACCTGAGATTTTTTAGGGTTGAGGGTGAAGTTTTATCAGTAAGAGTGACAGAGATCTTAGGTAGATTCTGATAACTAGGCAGAATCACATCTGACTGGTTTCAATATTTGATTTCCCCAAATTATAAGAAGGAAAAAACTCCTCTTGTGACAATCACAAGGGAATCAGTCCCAATAATGAAGTGTCTAAACTGAAAGCCTTTACAATAGGTATGCGCCTAACTAGAGTTATTCATATCGCGGTAGGTCCTAGAACAAAGGCTTATGTTCAAATGTCCCACATTAGTAGTTATTCTCGACCTGGAAAATGCATCTGACTCTGTCAATCACGAGGTTCTCCGGCAGTGTCTGTCAATGAAAGGTGCACCTAAGAACAACAGTAATCATAAACAGGATCTGTACTCGAACACTATTGGTCGAGTTAGAGCCTAAGGCTAACTGTCTACGAAATTCTTTACTTCAAGTGATGTCCGTCAAGGATGTACACTTTCTCCATTCTTGTTTAAGTTTGTCGTGGACCCGCTTTTAGAAATAATTTTATCCACTTTTGACTTTTCAGGAGTGGATCTGTTTACTATCTACACGATTGTTGACTTAGAGTATGCGAGATGCGAAATATTGCTTAAATATTGGGTTGCAGTGGCACCTAAACTAGTGATAGCCGAGCTTGTAGACCGCTCCACCTATCTCAGGATCTTCATCATTGTTGACGGCCTGATGAATAAAGTATTGAAACTTCATACGTTTCTGTGTTTGAGACATGTGAAAAGTATGCCTAACCACCAAACTGACTCGTCCAGCTATGTTTTGCGGTGTAGGGATAGGTAGGAATAAATCGAGGGGCAACCAAGCCAAAACATGGCACACGTTGGTTAGAGACCCTGAAGTACATGGATCAAAACCTTTGCAACGGAGCAGGCGCATTTGTTCTTTGTGTTAGCTCTAGTCGTTACCTTCTGAATTCATCATCATCATGTTTCTTTCTTTCTTTAATTTTATGTGACTAGATTCTCCTTCTTGATCAGTATCGTCGAATCTACTACTACTATTTATAGTTGCGTTCCCGTCAAAATGTGGTATAACAACGTGCACTAGTGTACGTACGTACGAAATTCTATGTTGCTGTTGACTGGCCGACTAACTGTGATCTACTTATGCATTTCCCAAAGTTGACATTCCTTTTGAATGTGGTACGTTTGATGATTTAATTTACATAACCATGCAAGTTAAATAGATTAGGATCCCGTTTTGGAAATAAGCTACACCAACAAAATCAGGACTTTATGTGTTTCTAATCCGTAGCAGCAAGAAAAAACACCGCGTTTAAAAATCGTAAAATCAAGTTATTTTGTACGGTATCCAAAATTGCCATAATACAGTATTTCCGTTGAATAAACTTTGTTTATAGAAGTGTTTGAAGATTATTCAATTCGATTCCACTTAAGTGTTTTCGATTGAAGTAATAATGTACATTTTATATTTAACAAAAAAATGGCGATTTTACTGCGCAAATTTCATCGCAGCTATCTTTTTTTATGAGATTTTGTGGTTTGACTTCTTGAATTCATATGGTTTCATAGATATTTCGCCAAGATGTCTCTCTTTTTCAACATATGATGGTGTCCAATAATCAAATAGTCTCATTAAAAAGGAATATTTGATCCATATCAATTTGCTTACAAATTCAACGGAATTACCTTGGATGCTGATGTTGCTCTGTATCAAAATATCAAAAATATCAAATATATATATAAAGAATAATAAAGAACTCCTGTCAAATACATATATATTACTTGCATTACGCACAATTTTTAAATGAAATTCAGCAGTTCGTAAATACATATCACGAATTTTTTTCATAGTACTGACAGAGATATTATCGATTGGATAACTTTTCAAATGCCCTCAAATTCAAGATCAATTAGTAATCTCAATGATGATCCCCATTAATCGTCAAAAATTCAAAATAAACCACCTGGTTTTTGATGAGGATTCTCACCCAACATGATACAAACAGCTTCCATAACTAATTCGACAAAACTTCGGTGACCTTAACTTGATATCGAAAATTTGATATCCTTTTTTGTAAAAAGAGCGAGAAAGATAAAAAAAGATACATAAATATGACTGTTTAGGTATATAATCGACAGATTTACACAAGATTATATTGTGGATTAAAAAAGGTTTGGCTAATCAGCTAAATTTGGTGAATTGTCAGTATTAGATAGGTAACGGTGACTGTTGAATTTTATTTAAACAAGTAAATCATCTGAATCCTGGAATCATTGAATGATAGTGTATCAGCAACCTGGTGACCCATGATCAAACGATAATAGTTATAATGTTCCCAGTAGTGACTAGTCTCAGAAGGGGAAATCTAAGATCAACGTCAACTAAGAGGCTTATGGATAGAGACAAAAAATTTTCAAAATGAGAACCCTTTTTAAGTGAGCTTTGTGTATCGAGCCTATCAAACATTACCCATATTCGAAAGCGTATGTTTTTAGTGTCGACCCTCATCTTCAATGTTGTTTGCCACTAACGGAGAGGACACATTCTGGAATTGGTTTCGGCTTGTGGTTGTGCATTTTTCGTAGTCCAAATCTTCTGATCGCTCGCACTTCTTTCCAAATCCATCGTTTAGTCTAGGGTCAGGGGCGAGCACAAGACATTGTTTTTGAGACTTTTTCATTACTGGTGTTAATGCATTACTCGGAGGTTTCAGGCTCTGGAACGTTTACAGTCTATTTACCATCAGAAATTCTGCTAGATACCTTTGCTCTAGTAACGTTACAAGAAATTTTGTAACACGTCCGCTGATGTACACTACCCTTATAGTTTAACTACGGCCCCACAAATCTTTCCGCTTGCACATTCAACTATGAGTGGTATGGTGGCGAACGAACGTACTTGACAGCAAGCCGTTGACAGAAAGCTCGAAATTCGGTAGATATAAATTTCGAATCGTTTTCAGTCACAAAGACATCTGGTATGCTATTTCGAGAGAAAATTTCAGTGAGGAGCAGTATTGCTTTGGTTGACAAGAGGTACATGTGAGATCGGAATTTCGTCCACTTAAAAAAAGCCTTGACCACAACCAAATACACAGTTCGATTTTTCAGGGCCCCCGAAGTGGATGTGTATACTTCACCAAGGATCATCAGGTTTTATCCATGAAACTTGCAGAAATTTGACATTCAACTATCACTAGAATAATCCATCAACCAATGATACTTAAGGATTCTCAGAATGTGAAATCTAAACTGAATGTCAAATGAACGGCGCATGGGTGGAAACGCAAAATATCCAAAATAAGAACCTTTTTTAAGTTAGCCACATTCTGAAATATGTGTTGGCTTGTGGTTATGTCTTTTGCGTAGTGATGCCGACGGTAAGATAAAGATATCTGACATCTGATTTCGATGACGTGACCATCTTTTGCATCGAACATCTACCTCCGAACTATGAGGGTCAAATCTTCTCAGCATTCGTACTTCTTTCCAAAAAGAACGATTTAGTCTGGAGTCAGGGGCGAGCACAAGACATCCAACTTATTATATTTGGATTACCTTCGAGACTGTTTCAAAACGGGTGTTGATGCATTACTCGTAGGTTTCAGGCTCTGGATCGTTTTCAGTCTATTTCCAATCAGAATTTCTGCTAGGGAACTTTGTTCTAGTAACGTCTCACTTGGTTATGTTCAATAAGCTTACAAGAACTTTTGTAACACGTCCGCCGATGTTCAATTCCATTATAGTAAAACTAATGCTCCACAAATACTTCCGCTTGCACATTCGACTGAAATTCGTATAGTGGCGACCGTGCATGCTGAATAGCTAGTCGTTGACAGAAAGCTTGAAATTAGTTAGAGATAAATTTCGAATCGTTCTCAGCTACAAGTACATCATATATGACATTTCGAGAGAATTTCAGTGAGGAGCAATACTGTTTTAGTTGTCATTAGCTGCATGAGAGATCAGAATTTTGTCCATTTCGAAAAGGCGACGACCACAACTAAATACACATTTCCATTATTCGAGCTCACGAAGTGGATGTATATTCTTCACCAAGGATCATCAGGTTTTAGCCATGAAACTGGCTGAACGTCGACATTTGCCTTTTCCTCTTGCTGACACCGTACGAATTTTCCAACCAACTCGGTGATATGTTGATCCATTTGCGCAGAGCTCGAATAAATCATGGGAAGTGGGAACTGTCTCACAACGTTTGCGTGATAGAGTTCAGGCACAACTACTCTCCAAAAATCAAGTAGCTGTTTACAATGCATGCTGAATCCCGCAACGTGATACAGCCGGCTCACGTCACCATCAAACTTCTTAGACGGCGAACCTTTGAATACAAATTTCCTCTTCATCTTGATGATGAGGTGGTTCCCAGAAGCCTTTTCTATGTCTGTTGCATACACCGCCGAAGCCCATATTGCCGGTGTTAGATAAAATACCACGTGGTCTTCCGCTGACACATTTGCGATTACCATGTTTTCCCCAGCCGTACCTTCATCATAATGGAGTTGTGACAAAGCATCTGCTTGACCGAATTGTTGTCGCCTAAATTGGCAGTGTCTTAAACAGAGTCATAAACCGCAGTGCAAGCGGTAGAACTGCGATTTGTTTTTTGTTTGTCAGATTGAGATGGATTTGGATGGAGTGAATTGAGCAGAGGGACAAAATTATGTAGATGTTCTAATGAAACCGCTTTTATTACTCCATTCTTCACTGTATAAACAACATTTCTTGAACTCTGTATTTGATTTTGAGGGTGAAATATGTAGCTGACAACTTATGTTGAGATTGATGTGGCAAATAGTGTATGAAGTCAATCATACTGAACATTACTTCGATATCTCGGCATGTTGGCTAAGATAACATCTTATCTTGTAAAAAAGAGTTTTCACTGACGTCTACATGAGTTAGGTCACATTATTTAATATGGTACAGCCCGTAGCAAGAGTTATATTTGATTGGATTTCATAATACTCTTGGAAGATCTGCCGTACAAAATTGCCAGTGCTTATGACCGTGTTTATGAACATATTTCGAGAGTCCCATTTACTATTTAGAATTGAAAGGTAAGACGTACCGAGTTTCTGTTTTGAGGGTCACTGCGAATAAAAGCCTATGCATTAGAGATAGGGTGTGGGATGAGAATAATTTTCCCACCACACCTACAAATAACTCTAGGCTCTGATTGTTGTACAATGTACATATTACTAGTATATTTATTGTCAGTCTGCGTGTTTGATTATTTTTCCTACATATTCATTTTATCAGTCTTGGAAGTTAAAGAATGAATGTTTCCGTCCTGACCGGGATAGTCTTAATCAGATGAATGTACGACCCATCCAACTACAGATTCGGAACGTAGAGAGTTTATGGAATTAGAGCTCTTCATTGGTTTTAGAAGTTAGTGATATTAATCTTTTGCTCACGTTACAGCTAATAACTGAAAATCGATTGATATAAATGCTTGTTTAGTAAAGACAAATACATGAAGGTATAAGTCGTTCAGTAACAACCATGCTAAAATTAAATTCAGTTGACGTAAATGAACAAGAGATATTAAAGGTTGAATGTTTAGGTATTGGTTGTTGACGTTACTGATATTTGAGAATAAAGTTTCAGCTAATACGCTTAAAACTTAAAACCGCGATACAATTATCAAAATTTCGAGCGCTTTCTTTAAGATTAAGAAACTTGAGTCTGAAGATGTAGGGTAACTAACTGAAAGCATAATCAGTTGCAAATCAGAATTAAACTAGACCGAAAATGAAAGGTAATTGGTAATAATCAGTTCGAAATCACAAAAATAAGTGACTTCTTATGATATCTATCTCATGTGATGAAAACGTGTCACGTTCAGATTCGAGCTCCCAACACAAAGTGTAATATATGAATAAAATGTTTGGACTGACTATCTGTTTCATGTTGTTGTGGGCGTCTCAGTAGAACAGAGCAAGGATCCTGGGAGAATCGTTTCAAAGTCGACTCAATATATCTATAAGATCATTTCATTCACGTAAATCCATCACGTTGCAAAAATCTACTTCACTGCTTACTTGTCAATTCTAGTTATGATTGTGACAGAGAAACTGTTCATAACTTCAGAATGCATAAAACAGCGTTCTCAGCAATGTTCAACATTTTAGATGGTATGAAGAATGTTTTCTATTGACATATTTCAGAACTAAACAAGTACTAAACAAGTACTTGAACAAATCATTTGTCCATTGAAACAGACACTTTATATAAAAGAACGACAATCGTCCTGTTATGGTAGCTTACATCTTCAGCATTCAGAATTCACATACATACTCCCACGCAATATCACTCAATTGAATGTTCAAAGTTGTAATTTTTGTGAGTTCCAAGTTCTATCATCCCGTAGTGTTTATTCATTCAAACTAACCACTATTTCTTTTTTATTTCAAAGTATCGTCATCTCATCGTTTGAATTCGGTACATAAAAGCAAGTCTGTGTGAGCAAGTTTTCACAGTAATGTTAAAGTTGTTTCGAAATCCATGAACGGATGCTACTGCAAGGGTGTACGAGTAAACAAGATAAAACATCAGAGGTATTCATACAAACGTAAGTAATCCGTGGTTTTGTACGTAGGAAAGGCAAAACCTGGTTATGCAGGTTAAGAGCTTCAAATCGTTTTTTAAAATGGGACAACTGAACTCCTATCGAGATCGAAATTACCGTCTGAAATGATATTCATGAACTTTGCGAAAGCTGACAAATTCAGAAGGTTGAGAAGATTAGTTTCACTGATGGGTCGCAATCAACCTTCAGGAGAGAACGTCTCATTCCTGGTAAGTAGGTTCGCCGGTTTTCATGGTATTCGAATATGTTTCGTAAGGTAAGATCAGGTGAGCGGCAGAGATCTGAAGGTCCGTAAAAATGAAGATTGTTCAAGATTTTCAAACGGACTTTGCAGAAAAAAACGCTGGCAGCAAAAAGGAGTTTAAACTTAAAAGATCGTAATGGCACGTCACGAACATTCTTCTTCAAGCGAAATGAAAAACCGAATTTTCTTGATGGAAGTTCGCACCAGGATGTCTCGTTACAGAAGATATGCAGGCTAAACGGGCGCAGTTTTTCTGATTATATAAAGCCGACTTGATGAACAGGACACACGATAGCCTGTAACTCTTTTTAGCACATACACACTTTGCGTATCTTACAGCGAACACCGAAGGCTTGAAACTTGTTAGTTGACATTTCCTCATGCAGTCTTCACTACCAATGAACTACTTTATATAATCGTAAAGTAATCCTGAAATGTATCTCTGATGATTACTATCAAAACCGTTTTATTGTAATTTTTAATCTTGCACCAAATTGAACTAAAGGCGGGTAATGTGCGAGCTGATTGCATTAAGAAACACCCATACACTTAGACAAATGGACTTACAAACACAAGAAGGAATGCAAATTTAAAAATGACTGAAGACAAGAATAAGCACGGTAACGTGGCTAGACTACGATCCACTGGAAATAACCAAAAACAAAGAAAAGTAACAGAACTATGAACGAGCCTTACGTAAATCCAACGAAAAAGCTAATCTAACTGCCTTAGTTAAGTACTAACCACTTGCTTGAGTGCACACCGCTTGCATTAAAACAATGTATTTAGACGGTTATTTAGTTTCCTATTTTCTGTTGAAGGTATATTCTATGTTGATGCATTTTGAATCATACACTATCTTTTCTACTTTTCTGTTACCTAGACATTAACAAAGACTTAGCAATTTGTTTACATACAAGATATGCTTACATAACCATTCGATGTAGCCTGAAACTAGTATTATTGTTAGAAGGCTGGAAGAGAAGAACTCTTGAATTGATTTATCGTTACTTAAACAAATATTCTCCATGAAATAAATTCGCCCCTCTGAATGAGAAGTTCTTCTTTCAGAAGAAACATAACGCTTCATGATGAAAATTGAGTTTGTTTGGAAGCCATGAGGTAGATTCCTCTTCCGACTTTCAGAGCAACCTTTCCTTTAGGAAATTTCGAACAACTAAGACTCGCTTCAGGTTAGCTGCTGTTATACCCTGGCCGTGAAGATAAAATGACTCACACATAACAGTTTGCACTGATGCTGTTAGAACAAGCACAAAAAGCACATATTGGGTGTGAATCTCATGAACCTAGGATCATCAAAGCATGCTCAAAAACTAAGAAGGAGGCGTTACAATTAACGTCATCCTATGCTATGCACTCACCATAGACTTCGAAAATGATGTTTAAGATCAATCACACGATAGACTGCTGCCAATCGTGAAAAGTACTCAGCAAATAATTTGCAAGCGCGAATGGAGTCCTAAATGTGAAAATTGGCATGGACAACAGAGAACATCAAGATGTCATGAGACAACAAGGAATGGCAGAAAAGAAGGGAAATAGTGAGGACTTTGCACACCTATCTGTTTTTAAGAAACTGGCAATAGGAAACTCAATTTTACTACACAAACGCATCTCAAAATCTGCATACCTTTGAGATGATCACAGCAGTGACAATCGAATTGAGCATATCTGCATAAATGGAAACTTTAGAAGGATCACGAAGGATGTGAGAACTAAGAAAGGAGCTGAAGTAGCCTCAGATCATCCTGCTACTCTTCGGGATAAAACTGAGTATCGAAAGCAAAAGAAACTTCGGAGGAGAACATCACAACAGTGTAACACGGCTTTTCTGCGCAATACTAAAGAACTCAGCCAACTCAAGATGGCCCTCAGCAACAAGGTACAAGCCTTTCATGGTTTACTCGATGGAGAGTGACCTACCATACAGAACAACTGCAAAAGGATTTTGCAGGCTATCTCCTCAACATGCAATGGAGCGTCCGGACACTAGAAACACCGTCACAAGGAAACGTTCAGCGTTGATACATTGGATAAAAATGGAGAAACGAAGAAGACGAGGGCAGCAATCCAGATGCGCCGAACAAAAGCAGGGAAATCCAAGGCACAATCTGAGTACACAGAGGCACAAAGGAAGAGGAGCATGAGGCGACAAACGGTAATAAATGTAAGACCCAGCAATGACGGCAAACCATTCACAGATTGCTTTCATTTTAATAACAGACTACTTCGATCGAAACCATAGCCTCCCATTACAACATAAAACTGGTACTGAATTATGAAAGACTGACAGATAAGCGCAGTTGTGATAACGCGGCTGTCAGCTCAGTTTCACACCCGTACAAAGAAAGACTTTCGGGCACTGTGATTAAGCACACCGTGTAGGAAAACTGATTGCCACAATAGTCAGAAAACTTCCTATTTTAAAATTTACACCCAGGACCTAAGGTCAAATCGTTTACAAGAGTTGAAATACTTCATAGTGAATCTGAGATTCTCCGGATATCATAGAACCAATAGCTGCACTAATAACACGACAAACTGTAATGCAGAAACACAGAATGTCTAGATGATGTGAAAGAACGATACGATCATTCAAATAGCTGCAAAAATAAGAAGATACAATTTGAGGGTGCTGAGAACCATTGCAACCCAATAATTTCGAGAAATAATTAAGATCTGGAGACACATATCCTTTGGCTTCGTGAGCGATGTGTGATCGGTGAGACTATATGCAGCTTCATTGCAGTAAGTCATTAGTTCTTTAGTTACAAAATGTAGGGTGCATTGTGCGTTAGTTAGATTTCGTCATACTTCATGGATCATATTTGCGCCACAGCATTTAAAATAAACTCTGCATAAAAATGTCCGTATATCTTAGTTTATTTGTGCAGCATATGCTCCTTTTATGTCGAAATACAACTCAAAGTGTTATTCATCAGAGATATTTATTAAATTGTGGTTCGTATAATTATGGTGTAAGGGAAACCGGATTATCATCGACTCATTGTAATGCTGAGATCATTTTAGGTTCTGTTTATACATATGGGCATAAAATGTTCTTCACTACACGATCTATCTAGTTCATAATATCCCAAAAGGAATGTTCCTAGTCTTGCGATAAATAATCCAGCATTCAAAAAGTTAACTAACAATCATGATGGAGTCATTATTTACTACAAACCTCTAATCAGATGGATCGATCAAACTGCAGAGAGAGAGAGACCTTCTTCGATTAGATCAGTGTGCAATGTAATTGAAAGTATTTTCACAGATCGTTTTTTTAGTAGAGAAAGAGAAAGATAGAATGTTAGACCTATGTAAATGACCGAATTAGTGGTGAATATTGTGCGAGAGGACTTAAGTGTAAGCAAGAGAGAGAAACCGGAGTTAATAAGCAAAACTGAATAATTTAGTGATCTTGGGAGATGCAAATAAAATGTCCGAAAAATGAGGGCCTCTGCAAACTATTTCGAGACCACGGTGTGAACATTGTGAATGAACAAAGTATGAAGATCATTACTACTACGTCAACCTAGTGTCGCTGCATCTATGCTCAGCCATTAAGGAGCTTCGTCTCCGCTGCGAACAAATGTGAGTTATAACATGTTTGCTGAAATTAGAAGATGAATTGTTGAAATCTCCAGCTGAAAGAACTCGATAGAATCGAAAAAGTGGCAGTTACGAAATCGCCTCAGTCATTTTCTGGGTCTTAGTATCTTGAGCTGACCGCCACATCCCTAAAATCAAGAATTTTGTGCCATTTGTGTGGAAACAACAGCGATATGTTTCTGTCGGCTTAATTATTTAAGTCCCGTATAATTCTACAGCTTTAAATAGCTGTCAACGTATAAAGCTTATCCGCTTCGGAATAGTGTCGTGCTATGCAAGCTCACTTCATCGTCGGAAGATAGCCGTATTTACGTTGAAAATAAGATCTCCAGAACCATCTGAAAACATATATACCTGATTTCTTAGTCTTAGTCCAATTCATTTCCATAAAAGCAGTTGTTGGTTTGTCCCATCAACTGATTCACCTCTTCAACAACAGAGTTGCATATCAGTTGCCTGAAACGGGTTTGGCTTCACGGTTGTTGCCTCACAGATCGAGAAAAATGTACAGACCAATACTCCGTGGTGAAGTCCGTCGCTTTTTACTTCAGGTTCTTGAGTTTAATCTACCAATCAGTTCTTCATGTAATAAACTATCATACAGGTTCTGTGTTGGGTTCTGTGTGATGTCATAGCTGCTGGCCGAACTGACCAAGGTTTGTCGTACGTACTTGGGATCGATAAGAACAACCATTCTGAGGGCCTCTGGCATGTGAAAAGAATATCTCGGGGACGTCGTGCCGGGTCTTATGGTGCCCCTAGCTGAGATATGTCGGTCGTGTTTCGTCGAGGCTTGTTTCTATGCTAATGCTTATTTTTATGTTCGCGTGTATCCAGTGACTTTTACGCAGGTAACGTATTTGCGAGAGAATTATTGTGTGTTTGCTTCCAAAGCAACTAGTGAAAGCAGCTGATCAAGACAGGTAGACCTACTATACAGTGGTTCAGACTGGAAATAATTACGATTGTACGCATCTGTATTTTGTTAATTCGTATCTATGCAGCGTTTAGCTTCGCTTTTTTCACTGCGAGATCGATTACCACGCCACATATGGGCAATGAATATTCATGACATCGAATATGAACTGATCTGTGTTTCCAATCATAGACGACGTTCATTTTCAATCTGATGTTGAAAACATTTCAGCGTTATATTACTTCGTTCGCGAAAAATTTAAACTGGATTCAATCGATTAATAAATCCTCAAATCTGACTTACTTGACTGGCTTCATATGATATCGCTGACTCATTTAGACATGTATTTCTTGAAAAGCTTTCAATTGTTCACAATAAATAGATGCGTTCTAATTATTTTCAAGTGCTCATTATCAGAATCACTTCAAGAATGCAAGTATCAGTCCGAATAAACTTGAAGTCACAAATTTGGTTTGTTTTCGGGCTAAATCATTGTATACGATGTAAAAACCTTTATCGCACCACTGACTTCACCAAAGATTCTATTCTTTTCAACCACTTTTCATTTCTGTGTGAAGCAAAGACAGAATATTTAATGAGTTTTACAAGTAACAAGTATCTTCCTCTCAAGTAGTTAGTTTCAATAGGTAGCAAAATGACATGAGAGTATCATATTTGAACTTCAAAGACGGAAGAATAGAAGTAGCGACACGAAAGATCTATGGAGAACGCTCTTGTCGGTAAGATGAAACCATTAACCTAAAAAGCATATTACAATTTTGCCGTCTCTTAGTCTCATACAATTTGTGAAACACTTTGTCTGAATATGTTGAACTATAAACAGTGGGAGGACACTTATTCGTTTTGGCACGCAAGAATTATAAAATATCTCTCATTTATTTCTGAACAACTAACCACTTCTAGTCGATGAAATCATCCTTATATGCAGAATGGTGTAGAGAATCGTGGTACACATAAAGACAAAATTTCTCACTTTTTCAAAAAAAAAATTTCTATTTGAGGAACTTGTGTTCTGAATGAAGACTATTTGCAGAAGTTATAATCTTCTTCATTCTAAGTGTTCTTCATCACAGTTTTCAGTATCAATCGGGTATTATTATGTTGGTGTGTAACACACCGGATTACCAAGAGACTCATTGTTGTTCTGGGATCATATCGGTTGCATTTATTCATCAAAGAAGAAAATGTTCTTCAAAACTCATTTGATATATCTAGTTTACGTTATGACAAGGGAAACATTCCTGGACTCGTGATGAATTAGCCGGCGTTCACAAACCGGACAAACCAAATTACATCGTACTCATTTTGCTTAACCACATGTAATAGTACAGAATAGGCAGAACATTAGTCAACAGTTTCAGAAATATGTTTCTAGTCTAACTCAAGGGTCTTATATTTATGGCTGAGTAAGTGTTGACGTTCTACAAAGCTACCAATACCCATAGTATTTACCAATGACGTCATCCAAAACACCAGTAGTTTCAACAATATCATAATAGTTATATGACACGAAATCGGGAAATAACGGAAGATATTTTCTAAACAAATTATCCCAGTGCATGACCAACCACTTTAACAAATCATTCATAAATACAGAGACTTTAAACACAAACACCACTGTCTCGCCATCGTACTTTAGTATATGTCTGTTGTCTATGCTCAACAATAACGTCATTATGTAATTTGTAGAAAGGGACCAGCCTCATCTACAATCTGTTTCGCTCAGATATTTGAGACCATTTTACGTGAGAACTAGTCTGCATTGATGCGATTCATCAGTATTTTACACATGAAATCATGTGACACTGATTCAGATAATGAGTGACAAAATTACCTCGATGAATTACATGAGCTTCGAAACTGCGCAACGCGATTCAATACTCTGAGCGCGAAACTAGTCTGATTACTGCAGATATCCTGCTCAAAAGAATAAACTACAAGTAGATGAGACCAATGTAAACGCAATTCTTACGTTGTGTGAAGACGACTTGATTCAATCTCGTTCTCTCTTCAACTCAAGCGAATGGCAACACCTTGATGTTCTAAGAGTTTTTGCACCCTTCGCTTCAGAACTGACATTGATCTCCTGAATCATGTACAAACACGAGCAACCAAATATTTCAAAATTAGCGATTATTCCCACCGATTTACATGAGAATCAGATGTGAACTGACAACGGTAGACCGAATCATACCAACACGAGAATCTAGTACAAACATCCTCACCTGGTGCCTCGAGGAATTCAACGACAAATTCACACCACAATAAAATTAGTGGCTTTTTGCAAAGCTTTCAATACAGAAGTGATCAAATATTATGAAAGCATGGCTACGAGATGTGTCTTGATAATTATGTAATCACAAAATAATAATTATGAATTGATTACTTAATAACAATAAAAATAATAGAATTTCAAGAACGGCTGGCGACGTGTTCCAGGACAAACACTTCGCTAGACTATCATTCAGTTGACATGGCCAAAAACATTACCGTATGAGCGCTAACACATTATCTTTTATGTGCTGATGTAGCAGTCCTAGGTAGGAAGAACCGAGGTAGCGTAATTTTTAATTACGTGAGAATGTTCATTCCTACTCTCAATTTTATGAAAATGACATCAAAAACGAACTTACGCTAACAGATTCATTCATATTAATACATTAAAAATGATTTTTTATATGATAAAAGACGAAACAGATGAGGTCAGACTTTTTAAGGAGGCGAAACAGAAGATAAATTTTACCTAATAATAATCCTGGAATTGTACTAATGTCCTTCACCTATTGAGTACCACATTTATATATGTCCCTAACGAATAATCAAATAGCTAGGCTTGACGTGGATTATCTAGGATTCAAAAAACACAACTTAGTCGAAAGCTGTTTCGTTCCGAAGACCGTGAATTCAAGATATATTTGGAATTTGTCACGAACAGTTCAAAGATTGTCCTCTAGACTGCTCTTATTTGGTGATTCTGTGTATCAAGATCATTAGTTTCTCCGGTTGATCGTGATGCCCTAAGAATCCAGTCTTCCCAGTTCTTCAAAACGAAGACAATTCATCCTTCAGATTTTACATTCAGATCAGGGCTTCCTGGTTTATTTGCATGTAGAACGCTATTTTTCTGTGAGATGTACTAATGAGCCCATTGAAAATTATTTTTCAGTTTATTGGTGTGAGCGCTGATGGCCAGTTGGAAAAAACCTTCTGCGCTAACGATGAAAATTGAAATCTACGACGATAAGTATACAACTGACACAGTGATTCGAGGAGACAATGCTCAAATATTGTGTAGGGTGTGATGAGATTAGGCAATAACATGATGATCGTTGGGCGCATATCGGTTTCTTATCATCGGGTTAATAAAAATGCACGGAACCATATGTTTATGCAAAAATGAAGTAGTCATACTGTACTTACGAATTCTCGTAATCTATTATATATATGCGGTTTGGAGTCACGACCTCAAGTATGAAGTAGTTCGCGTTACTGTTTTAGGTTTTCTGGTAATCTGGCGTCGTCAATGATTCGGAGTCTTATTCTCTCATGCACAGCAAATAAATACCTCCTAGACTATTGTAAGGGTTTACTTCGTTGTCCAGTTACGCCTCCACTTGGTGACACTTAAGGAAACATATGAAACACGAGATTAGTTTCGTCCGGAAAATATGTATGACAAAATGTGTAACAAAATTTAATTATATCTTACAGGCTAAGGCAAATTAAAAATGTGAAGATGCGATTATGAACGCGTCAATAAGGCGATAAAGTAACTTGTTTGAATCGAACGAAAATAACTCGTGTACGACGACTCTTACACATTCCTATGTGGTCGTGAAACATCACGTGGTGTAGATCATTCAGGGAGGTATAGTTAACCTTGTATGTTGAGAAACCCTACCGAGCCATGATGAATTTTCTTATGTATTTGAATGTGCATGCTTGATAATTAGGACTGACTGGAATACGACAAACAATAGTGTTTCTTTGGATGACACGCTCTAAAATTAGTTTTCTATTTTTCAGTTTATCACAGAAATCTTTCCATGATGAATGCATGATAAACTATTTATCACTAGCCGCCAGAATAGAGGCAAACCCGAAACATCTGTTTAGGTTCATGTCCAAAAGAAAACCTACTAATCAAGGGTTGTGCCCCCTAAAAGGGCCTAACGGAGAAGACCTCACCAACCTAGAGATGGCCGAAATCTTCAACACCCATTTTTCTGACCAATTAAACCAGGCGCCTACATGTTCAGAGTATTACGCCAACCCAATGCCAGCTGACGGCTTAGGGAACATCCGTATCACTCCTGACCTAGTATTAAGGAAACTAAAATCCTAACGCCCAGGTAAGTCGCCAGGTTGTGATAACATCCGCCCTATAGTCTTGCAACAGTGCGCTGAAGCCCTCTGTTCACCGTTATGCAACCTGTTCAGGCATTCACTGGAGTCACACCAGTTCCCAGCGGAATGGAAACAAGCTACTCTCTCTCCAATCTTCAAAGGAGGAGATAGAAAGGACCCAGCCTGTTACAGACCAGTCGCACTACTACCTATATTATCAAAGGTTATGGAAGGGCTAGTGGACGAACAAATGAGGGAGTACATGGATAAGAATAAAATACTCCATGAAGCCCAACACGGGTTTCGGAAAGGCAGGTCGTGTGCATCTAATCTTCTCATCGCATGGGACAGTTGGACATCCTGCTTGGACCGTAAAATACCAGTGCACGTAGTATTTCTCGACTTCGCAAAAGCCTTTGACACAGTGCCCCACGCACGCCTAATCGAAAAGGTTGTGGAAATGGGCTTCACTGACCCACTCGTATCTTGGCTCAGAAACTACCTTGAGAATAGAAAGTTTCGCACCAAGGTAAACAGGGTGCACGCGAGTTGGAGAGTATCCACTTCAGGAGTTTCACAGGGGATCATCCTAGGCCCACTCCTCTTCCTGATTTTCATTAACGACCTGCTAAGCTTAGTTAGCTCACCGGCACTGATCTACGCAGACGATGCGAAGATCTGGAGGTCCATTAGAAGCGAAGAGGATTCGACTGAGCTTCAAAAGGACCTTACATCCATTGAGAAATGGGCAGTGAAAAACTGTTTAAAACTCAACCAACCGAAGTGCCACGTCATGCATTTCCTGCCTCATATGACGCAAACCACCTACTTTCTCAATGGAAGTCCGCTCCCTAATGTCTCCTCAGAGCGCGATCTTGGTTTAATAACCACAGAAAGCCTCCACACGAGTCCGAACTATCTAGGGGATGCAGCCAAGGCAAATGCGACTCTTCACTTTATGCGAAGACAGCTTGGTGCTATAATCCCGAAATTATTTTAAACCCTCTTTAAGACGTACGCGCGCCCACACCTGGAGGCTCACAACGTCATCGCACCCCCTCTGCTTAAAAGAGACATTAATCTCTTGAATCGAGTGCAGAGACGAGCAACCAAACGGGTGATAGGGTTGAAAAATAAACCCTACGACGATAGACTCCAGCTCTTGGGATTATTCCCACTGAGCTACAGGAGAATCAGAGGTGACCTGACTATGGCGTACACCATATTAAACACGCCAAACCATCCCAATGTGAGCATCTTACCGATGCATCACCACCACTCCCCTCGAGGCAATCCTCAAAAGATTGCACATCAAACAGCAAACACTCAGATTTGTGCACACTTTTTCTCATTGCGAGTCGTCGCAACTTGGAATGCTCTCCCAGCCGAGGTAATTACAGCCCCCTCAGTGGACTGCTTTAAGAAGAGACTTGATAATCACGTACTCACATGCGGACTATCATCTCCCTCTTGGACAAGCTGTGCCTGATGCATATCTTGAGACCTGCTAGTTGTTACCATTGCCATCTCCTCAGATCACTTAATTAATCTATCTCGCCTATTCCTCTCCCTTGCTTACACTTCGGTCCTCTCTCACAATCTTCACTACCAATTAATAAACTAAATTCATCTATATATTACTCAGTTCTGAAATTTTACTCATATTATCATTTTAGTTTATCCTTATTACCCTTATTACTCTCCACATTGCAACTAACTGATCTCCGGTTTGGTAAAGTGACGGCTGCTAGTATCCAGAAACCCTACTGCCCTGAAACAAACGTTTCATTCAAATCCCGAGACGTACAAACTCACAACCAACTGCCAACTGACTAGAATCAGACAGTCGAGTGGCTAGACCTCCATCCATTGGACATTACCGAACACCTGGAACCGTACCGAAAGAACAAGAATCGAGCGCGAAGAAATAAAATTGGTTTAGACTAGCTCGTGAAAAAGATATTGGATATTGGATATTGAACTGAATGTACATACCGCCGGTGTATATGTTTGATTATCATGTAATATGATGCATGAAATTTGACTGAGATAATTCTGAATTTTACCAACATTATGTATTCTATTAACAACCGTTTCATATGAAAGTTGAATAAATTATTCTTTGTTGACATAAATAGATAGCTGATAGCTGAATGATTCAAAAGGCTTCGTCCGCTTGCGATGATTTTAAATATACGTTTCTTAAACCGAATCGTAAACTTGCAGAGCATTGCGAAATACACTGTATAATACATTTAAGAACTAGGACTTCAACAGAAACTAAAATGAGCCGTACGAACTCGGTTAATAATTAAGGAGTCAACCTGCAGTCGATATGTCGAAGAATGTAGTCAAAATGAATACGTCTTTCAGAATGAATATTCGTCATGAGAGTCACAGTTGGTTGTAAATAAACTGGTTGATCCTGCCAGTAGTCATATGCTTGTCTCAGAGATTAAGCCATGCGTGTCTAAGTACATACCTTAATACGGTGAAACCGCGAATGGCTCATAAAATCAGCTATGGTTCCTTAGATCGTAAATGCTACATGGATAACTGTAGTAATTCTAGAGCTAATACATGCCTTGAATCCCTGACCCGTAAGGGGACGGGTGCATTTTTTAGAACAGAACCAACCGGGTGGCTAGCAGAACGAGAAAATTTTTTGTCCACCTTTGTCCTATTTGTCCAGTAAATGATCCTTCTTTCACAGTCTGTAATACAATTGATTCTTTAGATAGTAATTTTTCATCTGGGAGAGTAAACACTTGACATTTCTTATTTATTCCTTCCTTTTTTGATTTCATTAAAAACTGATGGTTCCACTATTTTAATCCCGTTTAAAAAATTTATTTGCGTTATTATTATATTTTCGGAAGCATTGAAATAAATTCATCTTTCAAACGTTTTGAAACGAAGATAAACGCCTAAATCTGCTTTAGCTTTTCTGATCAACCATTTATGCTGGTTCTGTTGCAAGGTAGAACATTGTACGCAGGTATATCACTTCAGGTCGACATATCACATCAGCCTGCAGACACATCAAATTCTATAGTGATTGAGGTATTGGAAGTATAAGCAATAATCGAAAACCAGTAACCTACGAATATCTTCTGCTCTAACCGGCCATGTTTCTCAGCCATAAAGTAGGACGGAGCGAAATGATGAGCAGTATGCTTGTCGTTGATTTAGCAAACGGATATCTTGCAACAGTCATTTGAACCTCCTGTATCCACGCTGAGATTTCATCAGTCACCAGGCCATCAGCCGAGTCCCGAGATAAGTAAAGCGGTCATCACGCTCAACCGGTTAGCTCTGTTTAACAAGTTTAGGTGCCGGTGCAAGCCACTCCCGAAGAAAAAATTTTGAACTGTTTCTAAAGATATTCAGCAAACTGTGCATTTTACAAGCATCTTTACCAAGTAGAACTATGTCATTTGCACATTCTAATTCATCAAGCGGATCTCCAGGTACAATGTCAACTTCAAATAGACAGACATTGAAAATGTGAAATCTGAATACATTTTTACGACGAAGTTAAACAAGAATGGAGATCTCTGATGGACGCCGCTTGAAGTAATGATTAATGAAGTCATTCAAGTAGGAAGCTTGTAAAAGTTTATTGTTTTTCTTTGTTACATCTTTAAATGACAGACACTCCAACGAAACCTCACGATTCATTGAGTCAGATGCTGCCATTAGTTCCACGCAGTAAATCACGTTCGGTTGCCTAAATGTGTTTCTTCCAGGGCATGGCGAAGTGCGTTTATCTGGTCTATGCAGCCACGAGCGGACTATCTTGATTTTCTCTTCATACTGCTCTTCTAAGCATTTTCGAGGCCGACACTATTGTAGAATCCCTTTTGAATGTTTTGTTCTTCATCAGTAGTCTTTCGTATTCTATAAACTTAATTCGAATATGAATAAAGTTTGAGGAATGATATTTATTGAGTTATACAAAGTGAATTACAAGCATTCACCGTTTGTGACTAACTTGAAAAAGAAAAAAGAATTTAAGTACCACTCAAGCGGCATGTTGTAACTGAACGCTAATTGTAGATTAGAGAACATAGTCGGTAGATGGCTAAGCAACCCAATCCGGTTTAATATTGTCGTGCACAAAGGAATAGTAATCGTAGACAGTTCTGTCATCAGATTGAAATTGATTGATGACAAACTTTTATTTCAAGATACAAACGAAAAACCCAAATGTTACTTTAGAGTTGGGAATCATAAGTATATATTTGATAGCTTGAAATCTAGTCCATTGGTATTTGTCAACCGGCCGATGCATGCCCAAAAGCGAATTAAGGAAGCTGTTTGGGGATTGACTGTCATCACTTAAATGTTCTTATATTTTTACTCTATACAGTCGTATTCGGGCAACGGCTACCTAAATTTTTCAGTAAACTATTTTTATATTTATTTTATTTTCAAGAGATATTATCGGCTGTGCTACCTTTGCCTATAACAGTGGGCGGATAAAGGTCCTTTTTTAAAAAAAATTGTACAGTTATTTCTTCATAAAAGGTTTCTCACTGTATGCACAAGGTGTGATTTTGCGAATGATCAATGCGGTCAAGTATAAAGATAGTAACCAAACGCCTAATTATCTTCATACAATGCCTAGGTTATTCACATTGACATTTCCTGCCAAGATACAGTTGAAATTTTCGGATCCATCAACGGTCTCTATTTATTATCCAGATTTTCACCCTATATTTCTTATGCAGTCTTATGCAAGAATGTGTTTGCATTAATAGAACAATTTGAAGAAGGTTTTGGCTATAACATAGATGATTTGGCAATGGAACTGTTGTAGAATCTTTTTTGAATGTTCTGTTTTTTGGAAAATCCATCCATGTTTACATATTTTTGTTATGACATGACGGACTCTTTCTGTTGACATTTTTGGTATTTTATTTGATTCCAGTTTGAGATTTTATCATGGTATATTGTTATTAATTCTATATTTTGTACTTATATTGAAGTTTTTATGTTTGCTTCTGAACTGTATATGTTGTTTAAATTTGATCATTAATATGGCCACAGCCATGTTTGGATTGATACGGTGGCGGTTGGACTTAACGTCACTTATTCCCTTTTGCCTTGGATACTCTTCGGAGTAATTGTGACCTGGAAAGTGCATCAACTTCAGGTATTGCTTTGTATTTCCATCTTTTAATATAATATAGACCGTTTTCTCCTAGAATTATTGAGTTTTTGACAGTGGACTGGGAGATAATGCGTACAAATTGCACTTATTGGAAACAATTTGAACTGCTACGGTAGAAATCCAATTATAACTATTTTACCTAAACGTATCTCACTTTGACTGTCACAATTTGATGTTTGTTCTTTCTTACAAATTGGAACATTCAGTGATGAAGACACACTGAGTGAGATAACGATTCTAATCCCAAAATCTGCTTAGGATCTCAGTAAATGTAACTTTGAAACTCCTCACGCATCCCTTAGAATCTCGGTGGACAATTAATCACAACACGCTGCTCTGCCTGCCCTTAAATTTTTCATAGATTTCTCAAACAATTATGAGCCCTTTCTAAAGCATTATCTGAATCTAAACAAGTGTTCCAGAATGAGCGACAGTCGCGTCGTATTTTGGAGTTGCCAGGTGTAGAAATATTTTTCCTGATGCTGGAACAAAGCGGTAATCTGAGCAATGGTGTCGCAGAAAGTCGCCCTTATCTGATCTTTGAGCGATGATACCATAGGATCTGCCCATGCCACTTCCCTTTTCACTCAGTCTACTAAATAGAGCATTGAATTCACCAGCGCTCAACTTCCTGAAGAATGTGTGCAAGGTTTCTGTAAAACACATTTTTAACTTATGTGAACTGCAGTTGGTGACAGCGTAAACAGATTTGACGTAGAGACAACGGCGAGTGTCACTACTTCTTTGAGGCCATACAGTACCCTTTGGTCAATCATCGCATAAGCGATTATCTACTGCGATCCAGTTTTAGAGAGCTAGTTTTATCTGGGACCTAATAACATACCTACACCAGCGAGACCTCAGAAATCAGGATCAGTACCCCGGGTGCGCAGAGAGTAGATCGAGCAGGATCTATATTTTAACATTTTGGCGTCAAATGAGTGACGTAACCAGTATTCTGAATGTTGTTTCTTGGAGACTCAAAATACATCGTTGAGGCAAGATTCTTAAAATCTAGCCAAGAACGCTGTTGTCATACTTGACAAAATATCCGGAGATTAAGCTCCAGTATGTGCTTCGGTACAGGTTTTTGGGAGGCTCGAATCGTTTGCATAACTGGTGCGTGCTGAAATGCGAGATGGGTCAGTCATGGAGATAATAGAGATGTGACAGTGTGTAAGATGATTTGATTGTGATCACGGGTGTCTCGTGTTCAATTACGGGTTCGAGTGCGGATAACATTTCACGGAAGCTCACTCTTTGGAAAAGCGTTTTCTGTAGAACTTGTAAAACAGGTTGGTTTATAGGTTGCTTCAAAAACTTGGCAGCTTGACTGCAGCAGTTTCACCCGTTTCACTCACTAACATTTGAAAATTTTCAGAAACCCTAATGAATTTAAGCTAATCAGATATGCATTCATTATAAATTATGTGTATACTACAGAAGTGACACCACATTTTGTATCAACCATGAACGTCGTTTTAATTTATAAAATAATATTGTTGTCGGGTTTTCTCTAGAGAAGTAATTTTCTTACCTCACAGCAACCATCCAGTGAATGAATTTCAAAGTAGTGAATTTCATACTCTATGCATTCAGCAATCTGTGTTAAAAAACACATGGTTTAGAACATGAAAATGGTATGCTACTTACATTGTGCAGAGAAATACTATTTGTGTTTTTATCCATCTCTTTTGCGTCTTACTAAAATATCATTCAATGTGACAACCTCCTGTTAGAGAGCGATCCTCAAATATGTTTTTAGTCTTGCTACATAATCCTCAACAGGCTACGTCAACATAAACAAGTATTGCAAAACAAGTGGGAGAATGTTTTCTTGACACCACGACCACAGATTTCAAACAACAAACCCTCAGAATTACTCTTAATTTCTGGATGACAAAATAAATTGTCGTCGCCTGGTTTTCATCTTAACAAAAAACACTTAGTTCTTGCCATATCGCACTTCACAGTTACTGCCTGATCAATAGTTAAATTTTAGTACCAGATACAAAATTCACAAAGTTAATCTGTGGCTGCATACATTGTACGAATGAAAGTGACAGTCCGTTTTCACTGTTCTCCTATCAAACAGAATTGATAGTTCCAAAACACTTGATATTGTTCCATAGTAATTTACACTGATAAAGTAAAACCTCAATGGATAACTTACAAAACAATAAGAGAAATGCTAGCCAAACAATTTGTTTGAGTAGAATCGAGTATGCTAATTATTTCAAGTCTATTCTCACTCATTCAGGAACTAAGTGGTCAGCGAATTAGTTTGCACGAAAACTGTGCATAACAGATCCTCGTGAAGTACTGGTTATTTATCATCAGAAATAACAAATGATGCATTAAAACTTTCGGACAGAATGTAAAAAAGAATGTTTTTCGTGTAACATACAACTTAAGGGAAAACAATGCATCGGACATTGTGGATATCATTGTTACTAAGTTCTTTCATGCTCATTTACGAGGTTAGAAATGCAGAAACTTGCTAAATTGTAGAACAGATATCAAAATCAGTCGTTGTGAATATTTCATATCAACAATATTTGTTCCTATCGTGAGTACATTGTAAAAAGCATATCTGCAAACACAGTGAACTGTTATATATGGTTTCAACGATTATATCGAATTCAAACATATTTGAAGAAGATATAGAACTTCGCATTTGGACAGTAATCAAATCAGCATTGTCTATTCCACATGATGAAAAATGTGTTCACAGAGTATCCGTCATTAAGGTTAATATATAATGTCATTGAAAAAACTAAATTTATGATGCGGAAACGTTCATCGACATACTTCATGAGAATTATTGTCTGTGTATTAGATCCTCTGGATAAAGTAGGTTGGAATTGTTAGTCACTAACTTTTTTTCGAATAGGTGATGCGACCTGAAATTATAAGAGGACATCACTGAGATTCTCAATTTTAAATGCATACCAAATATCATTTTGGAAATACGAATGATCATATCTGATGTACGTAGTGAATTGAGGTCTGCGAATGTGGGTATTAGCGATCTGCTCGTGAATAACATTTGTTAGTTTCAACTAATGCAGTGAACAAATTATGATCAAGATGAGGCTTTCGCTAACCGACTACCTATAGATTGTTATCTACAGGATAATTGGCTCTGTCTATTAGGCGAAGCAAAGCTTTGAGATTTAAAAAAATGAATTTCTGATGCAATATGTATTGTAAGCAGAGAAAGTTCCTGATTAACGTAATGACACATTAACCGTATTTGAAATTGTCTGAATCCGAAACCAGTTTCTTATTCTGAAACAAAGAACCATCAACAACAAATTTTCAAACAGACGACAGAATCATTAGCGGTTCACTGCAGAAAACCTTTTCACACTATTATCACTCAAATCGAAATTTTTATTAAGAAATCCACAGTTACCATTTGCAACACGATTTTGAAGAAAACAGGGTGACGAAAATTTAATTTTGTCTACGTTTACTACTGACTAACCTGGGCAGGTTAGAATTCTCAGTGGTTATGCGCTATATTTAAAAAAGTTCATTCAAACGAAGGACTTCATTTAAATAAGATGAGATTGAAATTCTAACTGACACATCATCAAACATTTGATAGTGTTTCACAACAGGGAAACGTTTTCACATTTTCATTATCCAGATCGATATTTGTAGTCATAGTTTTGAAGCAGACATTTACAATGAAAACAGTGTGCATCTAAGTGACTATTTATTCAGGAATTCTTCGTAAACAATGCGATGAGTGTAGAATCTGGAAAATCCCTCCATGTATATATATTTGTGTTATGATCTGACACTCTCTTTGTTTTCGATTTATTGGTACTCTTTTTGGTCACATTTTGGGATTTTATCATTTGTATCTTGTTATTATTTCTATGTTTTGTACTTATATTGACGTTTCTGTGTTTTCTTCTGAACTATATGTGTTGTTTAAATTTAATACCTAATATGGCTACAGCAATGTTTGAATTTGATACTCTAGCAGCAGCTCGCTGCAACCAACTGGAAGCACTTATTCTCCCACTATCGGAACGTATTGTTGTGAAACGAAACTCGAAGGTGTAATATTGTCTAGGTGATTGTCTGTATTTCTTTTTATGAATAAAAATAGAACCCTTCTTTCACAGATTTGTCTTTTTTGGACTTGGACTGGGCGAGAGGAGTGTGAACCTACACCTTTTTTTGATTCAGAGCTCACTGCGAGAGTAATAAATATTTCTATAATGAGTACCTTTTAATGTTTTTCTCGTCTCTGTTCACATAAAACACCAAACATTTTTGGACAATGTTTGGCAAACTCTTTCCTCGCGTGACACTTCATAGACAAGTTAATTGACGCATCGCATTTTGTTACACCGAATTTGTCTTGACAGCAAAAACTTTCGTAATTGATAATATAAATGAAATTTCAACATCTTCGCTGGCACAATAGTTCATCTAACTTACAAATTAAGACACATCAGCTGATAACGTCAACAGCAATCATACGCAAAGACTATGTCATCACCGAATTCTGACTTACGTCTTTCCAGATAGGTGTTATAATATGTTGATAAACAACAATTGTAGACTGTCCGTTCCATACACTTGCCTACGTAGGTAGGAAATGTTAGTAATTATGCGCAAAATCAATAGTACAACATTCACCACAACAGGTGAAAGAAATGCAGTAAACTATTATCGAGCATACCGTCGACTGACATTGAACTGAGAAAGGCCAGCAAGTTCCAACTGGTTGAAACGCTTTTAATGAGTCACACACTGTTACATTATCGCACTTTGCTACTGAACGCCATATAAAATGTAACTGCAAGTTCGTTCCAAATACAAATCATGATATATGCGCTAAACGAACGCAGCATCTGACATTAGTTTCGTCACTACTCACTTCGCACTAAGTTAACCCTGCGAATTCAACCAGTGAGAAAACTTTGCAGTACGGTAATTGCGCTTTACTGCTGCGTGACGTAGCTTTCATGGAAACCGCTGTATATACACACAATTTATTTCTATCTCGAGCTTCTGGACCGTCGAAGAAGTATTCAAACTGACCAAGCACAGAGAAAATAAACGCCTCTAGACGAATTATTTATTGTAATATTCAAAATGTACTCAGTAATGAGATGACGTTTTTATTATTCAAGCGTTTTTGAAATAGATTAAAGCAGCACAGACTTTCGCGGTTTATGTTTCATCATCAAAGATAAAGACGAAAGTCTCACTGACGCGTCGTCAAACATATGATACAATGATCAATAAGAACAGTAATCAAAAAGATTATCTTCTCTCAAATATCAACAAGTAACATAAGACATGCTAATTTACATTCAAGAATAATATGATAAGACTGCTAACCTATTTTTTGTGAAAGGTTGTTAAGTTACTGAAATGTTACATAAGATACATTGCTTCCATATAGATGCCTAAAAAGCTATACTTTATAGGTTGCACTGCAAATAATTGTCGCGAGTAACGACGGGCCGCTAATGATATCCAAAGGATACCAGGTCAAACCAGATCTGCATATAACAAGAACTGATCAGGTGAAATGTGCTACGATGACTTTGATGTTCATCTGCTCTGAAATTTATAGGCTCCGAGTAAAGTAATCAAGTCTTCAGCAAATATCAAAAAAAAGTATAAAGATTTGAATTAGGTGCTGTAAAAGAGAATTAAACAAAAATGGTGGAGTAGCGAAACAGAAAATATTCTTGCTTAAAGCCGAAGCAATAAT
>OX103979.1:3743290-3944649 GCA_944470395.2 Schistosoma turkestanicum | reverse complement strand
AACTAACTGAAAGCATAATCAGTTGCAAATCAGAATTAAACTAGGACAGAAAATGAAAGGTAATTGGTAATAATCAGTTCGAAATCACAAAAATAAGTGACTTCTTATGATATCTATCTCATGTGATGAAAACGTGTCACGTTCAGATTCGAGCTCCCAACACAAAGTGTAATATATGAATAAAATGTTTGGACTGACTATCTGTTTAATGATGTTGTGGGCGTCTCAGTAGAACAGAGCAAGGATCCTGCGAGAATAGTTTCAAAGTCGACTCAATATATCTATAAGATCATTTCATTCACGTAAATCCATCACGTTGCAAAAATCTACTTCACTGCTTACTTGTTAATTCTAGTTATGATTGTGACAGAGAAACTGTTCATAACTTCAGGATGCATAAAACAGCGTCCTCAGCAAGGTTTAACATTTTAGATGGTATGAAGAATGTTTTCTATTGACATATTTCAGAACTAAACAAGTACTTGAACAAATCATTTGTCCATTGAAACAGACACTTTATATAAAAGAACGACAATCGTCCTGTTATGGTAGCTTACATCTTCAGCATTAAGAATTCACATACATATTGCTGTTTATATTTTCCCTACTCCCTCGCAATATCACTCACTTGAATGTTCAAAGTTGTAATTTTTGTGAGTCCCAAGTTATATCATCCCGTAGCGTTTATTCATTCAAACCAACCACTATTTCTTATTTATTTCAAAGTATCATCATCTCATCGTTTGAATTCAGTACATAAAAGCAAGTCTGTGTGATTAAGTTTTCACAGTAATGTTTTAGTTGGTTTTGACAAATTGTTTCGAAATCCATGAACGGATGCTACTGCAAGGGTGTACGAGTAAACAAGATAAAACATCAGAGGTATTCATACAAACGTAAGTAATCCGCGGTTTGGGACGTAGGAAATGCAAAACCTGGTTATGAAGGTAAAGAGCTTCAAATCGTTTTGTAAAATGGGACAACTGAACTCCTGTCGAGATCGAAATTACCGTCTCACATGATATTCATGAACTTTGCGAAAGCTGACAAATTCAGAAGGTTGAGAAGATTAGTTTCACTGATGGGTCGCAATCAACCTTCAGGAGAGAAAGTCTCATTCCTGGTAAGTAGGTTCGCCGATTTTCATGGTATTCAACTATGTTTCGTAAGGTAAGATCAGGTGAGCGGCAGAGATCTGAAGGTCCGTAAAAATGAAGATTGTTCAAGATTTTCAAACGGACTTTGCAGAAAAAAACGTTGGCAGCAAACAGGAGTTTAAACTTAAGCGATCGTAATGACACGTCACGAACATTCTTCTTCAAGAGAAATGAAAAACCGAATTTTCTTGATGGAAGTTCGCACCAGGATGTCTCGTTACAGAAGATATGCAGGCGAAACGGGCGCAGTTTTTCTGATTATATAAAGCCGACTTGATGAACAGGACACACGATAGCCTGTAACTCTTTTTAGCACATACACACTTTGCGTATCTTACAGCGAACACCGAAGGCTTGAAACTTGTTAGTTGACATTTCCTCATGCAGTCTTCACTACCAATGAACTACTTTATATAATCGTAAAGTAATCCTGAAATGTATCTCTGATGATTACTATCAAAACCGTTTTATTGTAATTTTAATCTTGCACCAAATTGAACTAAAGGCGGGTAATGTGCGAGCTGATTGCATTAAGAAACACCAATACACTTAGACAAATGGACTTACAAACACAAGAAGGAATGCAAATTTAAAAATGACTGAAGACAAGAATAAGCGAGGTAACGTGGCTAGACTACGATCCACTGGAAATAACCAAAAACAAAGAAAATTAACAGAACTATGAACGAGCCTTACGTAAATCCAACGAAAAAGCTAATCTAACTGCCTTAGTTAATTACTAACCACTTGCTTGAGTGCACACCGCTTGCATTAAAACAATATATTTAGACGGTTATTTAGTTTCCTATTTTCTGTTGAAGGTATATTCTATGTTGATGCATTTTGAATCATACACTATCTTTTCTACTTTTCTGTTACCTAGACATTAACAAAGACTTAGCAATTTGTTTACATACAAGATATGCTTACTTAACCATTTGATGTAGCCTGAAACTAGAATTATTATTAGAAGGCTGGAAGAGAAGAACTCTTGAATTGATTTATCGTTACTTAAACAAATATTCTCCATGAAATAAACTCGGCCCTGGGAATTAGAAGTTCTTCTTTCAGAAGAATCATAACGCTTCATGATGAAAATGGAGTTTGTTTGGAAGCCATGAGGTAGATTCCTCTTCCGACTTTCAGAGCAACCTTTCCTTTAGGAAATTTCGAACAACTAAGACTCGCTTCAGGTTAGCTGCTGTTATACTCTGGCCGTGAAGATAAAATGACTCACACATAACAGTTTGCACTGATGCTGTTAGAACAAGCACAAAAAGCACATATTGGGTGTGAATCTCATGAACCTAGGATCATCAAAGCATGCTCAAAAACTAAGAAGGAGGCGTTACAATTAACGTCATCCTATGCTATGCACTCACCATAGACTTCGAAAAAGATGTTTAAGATCAATCACACGATAGACTGCTGCCAATCGTGAAAAGTACTCAGCAAATAATTTGAAAGCGCGAATGGAGTCCTAAATGTGAAAATTGGCATGGACAACAGAGAACATCAAGATGTCATGAGACAACAAGGAATGGCAGAAAAGAAGGGAAATAGTGAGGACTTTGCACACCTATCTGTCTTTAAGAAACTGGCAATAGGAAACTCAATTTTACTACACAAACGCATCTCAAAATCTGCATACTTTTGAGATGATCACAGCAGAGGCAATCAAATTGAGCATATCTGCATAAATGGAAACTTTAGAAGGATCACGAAGGATGTGAGAACTAAGAAAGGAGCTGAGTCAGCCTCAGATCATCCTGCTAGTCTTCGGGATAAAACTGAGAAACGAAAGCAAAAGAAAATTCGGAGGAGAACATCACAACAGTGTAACACGGCTTTTCTGCGCAATACTGAAGAACTCAGCCAACTCAAGATGGCCCTCAGCAACAAGGTACAGGCCTTTCACGATTTACTCGAAGGAGAGTGAACTACCATACATAACAACTGCAAAAGGATTTTGCAGGCAATCTCCTCAACATGCAATGGAGCGTCCGGATACTAGAAACACCGTCACAAGGAAACGTTCAGCGTTGATACATTGGATAAAATTGGAGAAACGAAGAAGATGATGGCAGCAATCCAGATATGCCGAACAAAAGCAGAGAAATCCAAGGCACAATCTGAGTACACAAAGGCACAAAGGAAGAGGAGCATGAGGCGACAAACGGTAATAAATGTAAGACCTAGCAATGACGGCAAACCATTCACAGATTGCTTTGATTTTAATAACAGACTACTTCGATTGAAACCATAGCCTCCCATTACAACATAAAACTGGTACTGAATTATAACGCGGCTGTCAGCTCCGTTTCACACCCGTACCAAAAAAGACTTTCGGGCACTGTGATTAAGCACACCGTGTAGGAAAACTGTTTGCCACAACAGTCAGAAAACTTCCTATTTTAAAATTTACACCCAGGACCTAAGGTCAAATCGTTTACAAGAGTTGAAATACTTCATAGTGAACCTGAGATTCCCCGGATATCATAGAACCAATAGCTGCACTAATAACACGACAAACTGTAATGCAGAAACACAGAATGTCTAGATGATGTGAAAGAACGATACGATCATTCAAATAGCTGCAAAAATAAGAAGATACAATTTGAGGGTGCTAAGAACCATTGCAACCCAATAATTTCGAGAAATAATTAAGATCTGGAGACACATATCCTTTGGCTTCGTGAGCGATGTGTGATCGGGAGACTATACGCAGCTTCATTGCAGTAAGTCATTAGTTTTTAGTTACAAAATGTAGGGTGCATTGTGCGTTAGTTAGATTTCGTCATACTTCATGGATCATATTTGCGCCACAGCATTTAAAATAAACTCTGCATAAAAATGTCCGTATATCTTATACTCTGAAAAAGTTTATTTGTGCAGCATATGCTCCTTTTATGTCGAAATACAACTCAAAGTGTTATTCATCACAGATATTTATTAAATTGTGGTTAGTATAATTATAGTGTAAGGGGAACCGGATTATCATCGACTCATTGTAATGCTGAGATCATTTAGGTTCTGTTTATACATATGGGCATAAAATGTTCTTCACTACACGATCTATCTAGTTCATAATATCCCAATAGGAATGTTCCTAGTCTTGCGATAAATAAGCCAGCGTTCAAAAAGTTAACTAATAATCATGATGGAGTCATTATTTACTACAAACCTCTAATCAGATGGATCGATCAAACTGCAGAGAGAGAGAGACCTTCTTCGATTAGATCAGTGTGCAATGTAATTGAAAGTATTTTCACAGATCGTTTTTTTAGTAGAGAAAGAGAAAGATAGAATGTTAGACCTATGTAAATGACCGAATTAGTAGTGAATATTGTGCGAGAGGACTTAAGTGTAAGCAAGAGAGAGAAACCGGAGTTAATAAGCAAAACTGAATAATTTAGTGATCTTGGGAGATGCAAATAAAATGTCCGAAAAATGAGGGCCTCTGCAAACTATTTCGAGACCACGGTGTGAACATTGTGAATGAACAAAGTATGAAGATCATTCCTACTACGTCAACCTAGTGTCGCTGCACCTATGCTCAGTCATTAAGGAGCTTCGTCTCCGCTGCGAACAAATGTGAGTTATAACATGTTTGCTGAAATTAGAAGATGAAGTGTTGAAATCTCCAGCTGAAAGAACTCGATAGAATCGAAAAAGTGGCAGTTACGAAATCACCTCAGTCATTTTCTGGGTCTTAGTATCTTGAGCTGACCGCCACATCCCTAAAATCAAGAATTTTGTGCCATTTGTGTGGAAACAACAGCGATATGTTTCTGTATCCTTAATTATTTAAGTCCCATATAATTCTACAGCTTTATATAGCTGTCAACGTATAAAGCTTATCCGCTTCGAAATAGTGTCGGGCCATGCAAGCTCACTTCATTGTCGGAAGATAGCCGTATTTACGTTGAGAACAAGATCTCCAGAACCATCTGAAAACTTATATACCTGATTTCTTAGTCTTAGTCCAATTCATTTCCATAAAAGAAGTTGTTGGTTTATCCCATCAATTGGTTCACCTCTACAACAACAGAGTTGCATATCAGTTTCCTGAAACGGGTTTGGCTTCACTGTTGTTGCCTCACAGATCGAGAAAAATGTACAGACCAATACTCCGTGGTGAAGTCCGTCACATTTTACTTCAGGTGCGTGGGTTTATTCTACCAATCAGTTCTTCATGTAATAAACTATCATACAGGTTCTGTGTTCGGTTCTGTGTGATGTCATCGCTGCTGGCCGTACTGACCAAGGTTTGTTGTACGTAATTGGGATCGATTAGAACAACCATTCTGAGGGCCTCTGGCATGTGACAAGAATATCTCGGGGACGTCGTGCCGGGTCTTATGGTGCCCCTAGCTGAGATATGTCGGTTGTGTTTCGTCGAGGATTGTTTCAATGCTAATGCTTATTTTTATGTTTGCGTGTATCCAGTGACTTTTACGCAGGTAACGTATTTGCGAGAGAATTATTGTGTGTTTGCTTCCAAGGCAACTAGTGAAAGCAGCTGATCAAGACAGGTAGACCTACTGTACAGTTGTTCAGACTGGAAATAATTACGATTGTACGCATCTGTATTTTGTTAATTCGTATCTATGCAGCTATTAGCTTCGCTTTTTCATTGCGAGATCGATTACCATACCCTACATGATCAATCACGCCACATATGGGCAATGAATATTCATGACATCGAATATGAACTGATCCGTGTTTCCAATCATAGGCGACGTTCATTTTCAATCTGATGTTAAAAACATTTCAGAGTTATAGTACTTCATTCGCGAAAAATTGAAACTGGATTCAATCGTTTAATAAATCCTCAAATCTGACTTACTTGACTGGCTTCATATGATATCGCTGACTAATTTAGACAAATATACCAAGTGCGTAAACTTCTCTTTCTTGAAAAGCTTTCAATTGTTCACGATAAATAGATGCGTTCTAATTATTTTTAAGTGCTCATTATCAGAATCATTTCAAGAATGTAAGAATCTGTCCCAATAAACTTCAAGCCCCAAATTTGGTTTGTTTTCGGCGAAATCATTGTATACGATGTAAAACCTTTATCGCACCACTGACTTCACCAAAGATTCTATTGTTTTAAACCACTTTTCATTTCCGTGTGAAGCAAAGACAGAATATTTAATGAGTTTTACAAATAACCAGTATCTTCCTCTCAAGTAGTTAGTTTCAATAGGTAGCAAAATGACATGAGAGTATCATATTTGAACTTCAAAGACGGAAGCATAGAAGTAGCGAGACGAAAGATCTATGGAGAACGCTCTTGTCGGTAAGATGAAGTCATTAACATGAATAGCATATTACAATTTTGCCGTCTGTTAGTCTCATACAATTAATGAAACGCTTTGTCTGAATATGTTGAACTGTAAACAGTGGGTGGACACTTATTCGTTTTGGCACGCAAGAATTATAAAATATCTCTCTTTATTTTTGAACAACTAACCACTTCTAGTCGATGAAATCATCCTTATATGCAGAATGGTGTAGAGAATCGTGGTGAAAATGCAGACAAAACTTCTCACTTTTTCAAAAGAAAGTTTTATTTGAGGAACTTGTGTTCTGAATGAAGACTATTTGCAGAAGTTATACTCTTCTTCATTCTAAGTGTTCTTCATCACAGTTTTCAGTATCAATCGGGTATTATTATGTTGGTGTGTAACACACCTCGGATTGCCAAGAGACTCATTGTTGTTCTGGGATCATATCGGTTGCGTTTATTCATCAAAGAAGAAAATGTTCTTCAAAACTCATTTGATATATCTAGTTTACGTTATGACAAGGGAAACATTCCTGGACTCGTGATGAATTAGCCGGCGTTCACAAACCGGTCAAACCAAATTACATCATACTCATTTTGCTTAACCACATGTAACAGTACAGAATAGGCAGAACATTAGTCAACAGTTTCAGAAATATCGTTCTAGTCTAACTCAAGCGTCTTATATTTATGGCTGAGTAAGTGTTGACGTTCTACAAAGCTTCCAATACCCATAGTATTTACCAATGACGTCATCCAAAACACCAGTAGTTTCAACAATATCATAATAGTTATATGACACGAAATCGGGAAATAACGGAAGATATTTATAAACAAATTATCCCAGTGCATGACAAACCACTTTAACAAATCATTCATCCATAAATACAGAGAATTTAAACACAAACAGCACTGTCTCGCCATCGTACTTTAGTATATGTCTGTTGTCTATGCTCAACAATCACGTCATTATGTAATTTGTAGAAAGGGACCAGCCTCATCTACAATCTGTTTCGCTCAGATATTTGAGACCTTTTACGTGAGAACTAGTCTGCATTGATGCGATTCATCAGTATTTTACACATGAAATCATGTGACACTGATTCAGATAATGAGTGACAAAATTACCTCGATGAATTACATGAGCTTCAAAACTGCGCCACGCGATTCAATACTCAGAGCGCGAAACTAGTCTGATTACTGCAGATATCCTGCTCAAAAGAATAAACTACATAGTAAATGCGACTAATGTAAACGCAATTCTTACGTTGTGTGAAGACGACTTGGTTCAATCTCGTTCTCTCTTCAACTCAAGCGAATGGCAACACCTTGATGTTCTAAGAGTTTTTGCACCCTTCGCTTCAGAACTGACATTGATCTCCTGAATCATGTACAAACACGAGCAACCAAATATTTCAAAATTAGCGATTATTCCCACCGATTTACATGGGAATCAGATGTGAACTGACAACGGTAGACCGAATCATACCAACACGAGAATCTAGTACAAACATCCTCACCTGGTGCCTCGAGGAATTCAGCAACAAATTCACACCACAATAAAATTAGTGGCGATTTGCAAAGCTTTCAATACAGAAGTGATCAAATATTATGAAAGCATGGCTACGAGATGTGTCTTGATAATCATGTAATCACAAAATAATAATTATGATTTGATTACTTAATGACAATAAAAAGAATAGAATTTCAAGAACGGCAGGCGACGTGTTCCAGGACAAACACTTCGCTAGACTATCATTCAGTTGACATGGCCAAAAAAATACCGTATGAGCGCTAACACAATATCTTTTATGTGCTGATGTAGCAGTCCTAGTTAGGAAGGACCGAGCTAGCGTAATATTTTTGGCTAAGAATGAAACCTTTTAATTACGTGAGAATGTTCATTCCTACTCTCCATTTTGTAAAAATGACATCAAAAACGAACTTACGCTTACACATTCATTCATATTAGTACATTTAAAAATGATTTTTTATATGATAAAAGACGAAAAAGATGAGGTCGGACTTTTAAGGAGGCAAAACAGGAGATAAATTTTACCTTATAATAATCCTGGAATTGTACGAATGTCCTTCGTCTATTGAGTACCACATTTATATATGTCCCTGACGAATAATCAATAACTAGGCTTGACGTGGATTATCTAGGATTCAAAAAACACAACTTAGTCAAAAGCTGTTTCGTGCCGAAGACCGTGAATTCAAGATATATTTGGAATTTGTCACGAACCGTTCAAAGATTGTCTTCTAGACTGCTCTTATTATTTGGTGATTCTGTATATCAAGATCATTAGTTTCTCCGGTCGATCGTGATGCCCTAAGAATCCAGTCTTCCCAGTTCTTCAAAACGAAGACAATTCAGCCTTCAGATTTTACATTCAGATCACGGCTTCCTGGTTTATTCTTCATGTAGAAAGCTATTTTTCTGTGAGATGTCTAATGAGCCCATTGAAAATTATTTTTCAGTTTATTGGTGTGAGCGCTGATGGCCAGTTGGAAAAAACCTTCTGCGCTAACGTTGAAAATTGAAATCTACGACGATAAGTATATAACTGACACAGTGATTCGAGGAGACAATGCTCAAATATTGTGTAGGGTGTGATGAGATTAGGCAATAACATGATGATCGTTGGGCGCATATCGGTTTCTTATCATCGGGTTAATAAAAAATGCACGGAACCATATGTTTATGCAAAAATGAAGTAGTCATACTGTACTTACGAATTCTCGTAATCTATTATATATATGCGGTTTGGAGTCACGACCTCAAGTATGAAGTTGTTCGCGTTACTGTTTTAGGTTTTCTGGTAATCTGGCGTCGTCAATGATTCGGAGTCTTATTCTCTCATGCACAGCAAATAAATACCTCCTAGACTATTGTAAGGGTTTACTTCGTTGTCCAGTTACGCCTCCAGTTGGCGACACTTAAGGAAACATATGAAACACGAGATTAGTGTCGTCCGGAAATATGTATGACAAAATGTGTAACAAAATTTAATTATATCTTACAGGCTAAGGCAAATTAAAAATGTGAAGATGCGATTATGAACGCGTCAATAAGGCGATAAAGTAACTTGTTTGAATCGAACGAAAATAACTCGTGTACGGCGACTCTTACACATTCCTATGTGGTCGTGAAACATAACGTGGTGTAGATCATTCAGGGAGGTATAGTTAACCTTGTTGTTGAGAAACCCTACCGAGCCATGATGAATTTTCTTATGTATTTGAATGTGCATGCTGGTTAATTAGGACTGACTGGAATACGACAAACAAGAGTGTTTCTTTGGATGACACGCTCTAAAATTAGTTTTCTATTTGTCAGTTTATCACAGAATTCTTTCCATGTATCGTTATGATGAATGCATGATAAACTATTCATCACTAACTGAATGTACATACCGCCGGTGTATATGTTTGATTATCATGTAATATAATGCATGAAATTTGACTGAGATGATTCTGAATTTTACCAACATTATGTATTCTATTAACAAGCGTTTCATATGAAAGTTGAATAAATTATTCTTTGTTGACATAAATAGATAGCTGATAGCTGAATGATTCAAACGGCTTCGTCCGCTTGCGATGATTTTAAATATACGTTTCTTAAACCGAATCGTAAACTTGCAGAGCATTGCGAAATACACTGTATAATACATTTAAGAACTAGGACTTCAACAGAAACTAAAATGAGCCGTACGAACAGGGTTAATAATTAAGGAGTCAACCTGCAGTCGATATGTCGAAGAATGTAGTTAAAATGAATACGTCTTTCGGAATGAATATTCGTCATGAGAGTCACAGTTGGTTGTGAATAAACTGGTTGATCCTGCCAGTAGTTATATGCTTGTCTCAAAGATTAAGCCATGCATGTCTCAGTGCAAGCCGTATTAAGGCGATACCGCGAATGGCTCAATATATCAGTTTTGGTTCCTTAGATCTTACTCAGTTACTTGGATAACTGTGGTAATTCTAGAGCTAATACATGCCTTGAATCCCTGACCCGTAAGGGGACGGGTGCATTTATTAGAACAGAACCAACCGGGTGGCTAGCAGAACGAGAAAATATTTTGTCCACCTTTGTCCTATTTGTCCAGTAAATGTTCCTTCTTTCACAGTCTGTAATACAATTGATTCTTTAGATAGTAATTTTTCATCTGGGAGAGTAAACACTTGACATTTCTTATTTATTCCTTCCTTTTTTGATTTCATTAAAAACTGATGGTTCCACTATTTTAATCTCGTTTAAAAAATTTATTTGCATAATTATTATATTCTCGGAAGCATTGTAATAAATTCATCTTTCAAACGTTTTGAAACGAAGATAAACACCTAAATCTGCTTTAGCTTTTCTGATCAAACATTTATGCTGGTTCTGTTGCAAGGTAGAACATTGTACGCAGGTATATCACTTCAGGTCGACATACCACATCAGCCTGGAGACACATCAAATTCTATAGTAATTGAGGTATTGGAAGTATAAGCAATAATCGAAAACCAGTAACCTACGAATATCTTCTGCTCTCACCGGCCATGTTTCTCAGCCATAAAGTAGGACGGAGCGAAATGATGAGCAGTATGCTTGTCGTTGATTTAGCAAACGGATATCTTGCAACAGTCATTTGAACCTCCTGTATCCACGCCGAGATTTCATCAGTCACCAGGCCATCAGCCATCAGTCCCGAGATAAGTAAAGCGGTCATCACGCTCAACCTTTTGCTCTCTTTAACAGGTTTAGGTGCTGGTGCAAGCCACTCTCGAAGAAAAAATTTTGAACTGTTTCTAAGGATATTCAGTAAACTGTGCATTTTACAAGCATCTTTACCAAGTAGAACTGTGTCATTTGCATATTCTAATTCATCAAGCGGATCTCCAGGTACAAGGTCAACTTCAAATAGACAGACATTGAAAATGTGAAATCTGAATACATTTTTACGACGAAGTTAAACAAGAATGGAGATCTCTGGTGGACGCCGCTTGAAGTAATGATTAATGATGACATTCAAGTAGGGAGCTTGTAAAAGTTTATTGTTTTTCTTTGTGACATCTTTAAATGACAGACACTCCAACGAAACCTCACGATTCACTGAGTCAGATGCTGCTTAGGATCTCAGGAACTGTAACTTTGAAACTCCTCACGCATCCCTTAGAATCTCGGTGGACAATTAATCACTACATGCTGCTCTGCCTGCCCTTAAATTTTTCATAGATTTCTCAAACAATTATGAGCCCTTTCTAAAGCATTATCTGAATCTAAACAAGTGTTCCAGAATGAGTGACAGTTGCGTCGTATTTTGGAGTTGCCAGGTGTAGAAAGATTTTTCCTGATGCCCAAAGTTAGTCTTTGCCAGAACAAAGCGGTAATCTGAGCAATGGTGTAGCAGATAGTCGCCGTTATCTGATCTTTGAGCGATGATACCATAGGATCTGCCCAAGCCACTTACCTTTTCACTCAGTCTACTCAATAGAGCATTGAATTCATCAGCGCTCAACTTCTTGAAGAATGTGTGCAAGGTTTCTGTAAAACACATCTTTTAACTTATCTGAACTGCAGTTGGTGACAGCGTAAATAGATTTGACGTAGAGACAACGGCGAGTGCCACTACTTCTTTGAGGCCATACAGTACCCTTTAGTCAAACATCGCATAAGCGATTATCTACTGCAATCCAGTTTTAGAGAGCTAGTTTTACCTGGGACCTAATGACATACCTACACCAGCGAGACCTCAGAAAGCAGGATCAGTCTCCCCCGGGTGCGCAGAGAGTAGATCGAGCAGGTTCTATATTTTAACATTATGGCGTCAAATGAGTGACGTAACCAGTATTCTGAATGTTGTTTCTTGGAGACTCAAGATACATCGTTGAGGAAGATCCCTAAAATCTAGCCCAGAACGCTGTTGTCATATTTGACAAAATATCCGGAGATTAAGCTCCAGTATATGCTTCGGTACAGGTTTTTGGGAGACTCGAATCGTTTGCATAAGTGGTTCGGGCTGATAAAGAAATGCGATATGGTTCAGTCATGGGGATAATAGAGATGTGACATGGTGTAGGATGATTTGATTGTGTTCACTAGTTTTTCGTGTGGTATTACGTGTTCGAGTGCGGATAACATTTCACAGAAGCCCACTCTTTGGAAAAGTGTTTTCTGTAGTACTTGAAGAACAAGTTGGTTTACAGGTTGCTTCAAAAACTTGGCAACTTGACTGTAGCAGTTATAGACCAGATTCACTCACTAACATTTGAAAATCTTCAGAAACACGAATGAATATAAGCTAATCAGAAGTGCGTCCAGTATAAATAATGTGTATACTACAGAAGTGACACCACATTTTGTATTAATCATGAACGTCATTTTAAAGTATAAAATAATATTGTTGTTGGGTTTTCTTTACAGAGTTAATTTTCTTACCTCATAGCAACCATCCAGTGAATGAATTTCAAAGTAGTGAATTTCATACTCTATGCATTCAGCAATCGGTGTTAAAAAACACAAGGTTTAGAACGTGAAAATGGTATGCTACTTACATTGTGCAGAGAAATACTATTTGCGTCGTACTAAAATATCATTCAATGTGACAACCTCCTGTTAGAGAGCGATCCTCAAATATGTTTTTAGTCTTGCTACATAATCCTGAACAGGCTACGTCAACATAAACAAGTATTGCAAAACAAGTGGAAGAATGTTTTATTGACACCACGACCACAGATTTCAAACAACAAACCCTCGGAATTACTCCTAATTTCTGGATGACAAAATAAATTGTCGTCGCCTGGTTTTCATCTTAACAAAAAGCACTTAGTTCTTGCCATATCGCACTTCACAGTTACTGCCTTATCAAAAGTTAAATTTTAGTACCAGATACAAAATTCACAAAGGTAATCTGTGGCTGTATACATTGTACGAATGAAACTGACAGTCCGTTTTCACTGTTCTCCTATCAAACAAAATTGATAGTTCCAAAAAACGTGATATTGTTCCATGGAAATTTACACTGATAAAGTACAACCTCAATGTATAACTTGCAAAACAATAAGAGAAATGCTAGCCAAACAATTTGTTTGAGTAGAATCGAGTATGCTTATTATTTCAAGTCTATTCTCACTCATTCAGGAACTAAATGGTCAGCGAATTAGTTTGCACGAAAACTGTGCATAACAGATCCTTGTGAAGTACTGGTTATTTTTCATCAGAAATAACAAATGATGCATTAAAACTTTCGGACAGAATGTAAAAACGAAAGTTTTTCGTGTAACATACAACTTAAGGGAAAACAATGCATCGGACATTGTGGATATCATTGTTACTAAGTTCTTTCATCCTCATTTACGAGGTTAGAAAGGCAGAAACTTGCTAAATTGTAGAACAGATATCAAAATCAGTCGTTGTGAATATTTCATATCAACAATATTTGTTCCTATCGTGAGTACATTATAAAAAGCATATCTGCAAAGACAGGGAACTGTTATATATGGTTTCAACGATTATATCGAATTCAAACATATTTGAAGAAGATATAGAACTTCGCATTTGGACAGTAATCAAATCAGCATTATCTATTCCACATGATGAAAAATGTGTTCACAGATTATTCGTCATTAAGGTTAATACAGAATGTCATTGGAAAAACTAAATTTATGATGCGGAAACGTTCATCGACATACTTCATGAGAATTATTGTCTGTGTATTAGATCTTCTGGCTAAAGTAGGTTGGAATTGTTAGTCACTAACTTTAATTCGAAAAGGTGATGCGACCTGAAATTCTAAAAGGACATCACTGAGATTCTCAATTTTAAATGCATACCAAATATCATTTTGGAAATACGAATGATCATATCTGATGTACGTAGTGAATTGAGGCCTGCGAATGTGGGTATTAGCGATCTGCTCGTGAAGACATTCCCACGAATAACATTTGTTAGTTTCAACTAACGCAGTGAACAAATTATGATCAAGATGAGGCTTTCGCTAACCGACTACCTATAAATTGTTATCTACAGGATAATTAGCTCTGTCCATTAGGCGAAGCAAAGCTTTGAGATTTAGAAAAATGAATTTCTGATGCAATATGTATTGTAAGCAGAGAAAGTTCCTGATTAACGTGATGACACATTAACCGTATTTGAAATCGTCTGAATCCGAAACCAGTTTCTTATTCTGAAACAAAGAACCATCAACAACAAATTTTCAAACAGACGATAGAATCATTAGCGGTTCACTGCAGAAAACCTTTTCACACTATTATCACTCAAATCGAAATTTTTATTAAGAAATCCACAGTTACCATTTGCAACACGATTTTGAAGAAAACAGGGTGACGAAAATTTATTTTGTCTACCTTTACTACTGACTAACCTGGGCAGGTTAGAATTCTCAGTGATTATGCGCTATATTTAAAAAAGTTCATTCAAACGAAGGACTTCATTTAAACAAGATGAAATTGAAATTCTAACTGACACATCATCAAACATTTGATAGTGTTTCACAACAGGGAAACGTTTTCACATTTTCATTATCCAGATCGATATTTGTAGTCATAGCTTTGAAGCAGACATTTACAATGAAAACAGTGTGCATTTGAGTGACTATTTATTCAGGAATTCTTCGTAAACAATGCGATGAGTGTAGAATCTGGAAAATCCCTCCATGTATATATATTTGTGTTATGATCTGACACTCTCTTTGTTTTCGATTTATTGGTACTCTTTTTGGTCACAATTTGGGATTTTATCATTTGTATCTTGTTATTATTTCTATGTTTTGTACTTATATTGACGTTTCTGTGTTTTCTTCTGAACTATATATGTGTTGTTTAAAATTAATACCTAATATGGCTACAGCAATGTTTGAATTGGATACTCCAGCAGCAGCTCGCTGCAACCAACTGGAAGCACTTATTCTCCCACTGTCGGAACGTATTGTTGTGAAACGAAACTCGAAGGTGTAATATTGTCTATGTAATTGTCTGAATTTGTTTTTATGAATAAAAATAGAACCCATCTTTCACAGATTTGTCATTTTTGGACTTGGACTGGGCGAGAGCAGCGTGAACCTACACCTTTTGGATTCAGAGCTCACTGCGAGAGTAATAAATATTTCTATAATGAGTACCTTTTAATGTTTTTCTCGTCTCTGTTCACATAAAACACCAAACATTTTTGGACATTGTTTGGCAAACTCTTTCCTCACGTGACACTTCATAGACAAGTTAATTGACGCATCGCATTTTGTTACACCGAATTTGTCTTGACAGCAAAAACTTTCGTAATTGATAATATAAATGAAATTTCAACATCTTTGCTGGCACAATAGTCCATCTAACTTACAAATTAAGACACAACAGCTGATAACGTCAACAGCAATCATACGCAAAGACTATGTCATCACCGAATTCTGACTTACGTCTTTCCAGATAGGTGTTATAATATGTTGATAAACAACAATTGTAGACTGTCCGTTCCATACACTTGCCTACGTAGGTAGGAAATGTTAGTAATTATGCGCAAAATCAATAGTACAACATTCACCACAACAGGTGAAAGAAATGCAGTAAACTATTATCGAGCATACCGTCGACTGACATTGAACTGAGAAAGGCCAGCAAGATCCAACTGGTTGAAACGCTTTTAATGAGTCACACACTGTTACATTATCTCAGTTTGCTATTGAACGCCATATAAAATGTAACTGCAAGTTCGTTCCAAATACAAATCATGATATATCCGCTAAACGAACGCAGCATCTGACATTAGTTTCGTCACTACTCACTTCGCACTATGTTAACCCTGCGAATTCAACCAGTGAGAAAACTTTGCAGTACGGTAATTGCGCTTTACTGCTGCGTGACGTAGCTTTCATGGAAACCGCTGTATATACACAGAATTTCTTTCGATCTCGAGCTTCTGGACCGTTGAAGAAGTACTCAAACTGACTGAGCACAGAGACAATAAACGCCTCTAGACGGATTATTTATTGTAATATTCAAAATGTACTCAGTAGTGGGATGACATTTTTATTATTCAAGCGTTTTTGAAATAGATTAAAGCAGCACAGACTTTCGCGGTTTATGTTTCATCATCAAAGATAAAGACGAAAGTCTCACTGACGCGTCTTCAAACATATGATACAATGATCAATAAGAACAGTAATCAAAAAGATTATCTTCTCTCAAATATCAACAAGTTACATAAGACATGCTAATTTACATTCAAGAATAATATGATAAGACTGCTTACCTATTTTTTGTGAAAGGTTGTTAAGTTACTGAAATATTACATAAGATAGATTGCTTCCATATAGATGCCTAAAAATTTATACTTTATATGTTGCACTGCAAATAAATGTCGCGAGTAACGACGAACCGCTAATGATAGCCAAACGATGCTAGGTCAAACCAGATCTGCATATAACAAGAATTGATCAGGTGAAATGTGCTACGATGACTTTGATGTTCTTCTGCTCATAAATGTATAGGCTCCGAGTATAGTAATCAAGTCTTCAGCAAATATCCAAAAAAACGTATAAAGATTTGAATTAGGTGCTGTAAAAGAGAATTAAACAGAAATGGTGGAGTAGCGAAACAGAAAATATTCTTGCTTAAAGCCGAAGCATTACTCTTCAGATACGTTTTTTAAATTAGAACATCAACTGAACAATTCAGAAGGAATATGCCGTATTGCAATAATCTTATGAATAAAGGAGATTCAGAAGAACGAAATTGCTAGCAATAATGTTGATTAAAAGAATATAGAAATGAGACACAGTGATCTGTTGCTTTTGCAGATTTTGATTTATTCTTTTAATTTGAACTCTGTAGCTCAAGAAGTCATGAGTGAGCTCCTTTTCAGTAAAATTGTCCAGATCTACTTGTAAAAGGATTGCATGTTAGGAAGTTTAAGCCAAACATGAGTCGCAGACGAAGCAACTAGAAAAAGTATCATCAATATCAATGATAAGTTACATCCTTCTATATCATAAGGAGCCGTAAGCAAACAAAGTGTTCTGCTCCAAAGATATAGGTAGATTAGGGTTATCGCCCCACCCTCATGAATATTGTTCAGATACATCGCTTTTCCTCCTTTATGATTTTAGGCTCTTTTAGTTTTCGTTGTAGATTTTTGAGATAATGTTTCTTAGCATACGCTTAATTTTTTGTATACATTGTCGAGATAGACTTTTTCTACTAGCTCCACGTTACAAGCAAACCAGACAACGTTGCCTTCTGTATACTGAACAAAGTATCCACGTGGCATATCATAATAATTTTAATTAAACCAATGTATGTATATTGGTAGTTTGGAGATAGTACAGATAGACAGCCGGAGAAAAAAAAGTTTAATAAGTGGTAACATTTATAGAGTAAAACAATAATTTGGTGAGCTAGCACGGTGTTTTGATGTCAATGAATTGGTGAAATAAAAACTCATTAAACCGTGAATACTTGGTCAAGAAGGAGCGCACAATGATACACGAAGTTTGAGTTCCTTGAAACTGACTGTTGTTGATCAACAACAACAGGCTTTTCAATTATTCTGTCTCCTAGAAATGAAAACTGAAACAGCTGCGAAGTTAGAAAGAACTGATGCGAACTGAAAGTTTAGGGAAAGTCCAAACGTCGTGGGCAGCATCTATAAAGCGTAATTTATTACTGTCAGTAGGAGCAGGTTGATTCGTCTCTCATTTCCTGATACCTGTATGGATGGTTTCCGGTTTAAATTTGTTGATGGTCTGTAATTATTCTCTAAGCTTTCACTAAATATTTGGTGGACCATAAAAGAATGCTTCGAGATTAGTGTGAGCTGCAGGAATGGTCGATAAGTCACTTTAATTCTTATAACAGCATTACTAGTTATTTGAACTTGATGATTGTGTCACAGGTATGGATATTAATTTGTAATCTGTTCCACAATACACTGGATTGAGTTACAAAAGTATATCGACGCAAGCGAAGCCTCACTTATCAAGAAGTTCTTATCGCCAAACCAAACTAGTCGTCTGCATTTAGAGGTAATAGTCGAGGCAAGTCTTCAAAATGTTAGGCTTCCAGGATAAGGAATAATAAGATCATACCACCCAGATAAAAATATTAGTGTCCGAACACCGCATTTTCGTAAGTTGAGTGGTATATCACGGTGATGGTTACTCAAATGCATGACACAACATTTGATATGGTTAAAGGCAGCTGACGGGTTTTGCTGCAGGTAGATAAGTTGTCAGGACAACTCTGTGTAGCGCCTGCATTTTAGTCCAGTTCATAACTGTTTACCATTTTCAGATCATCAGCATATAGTTTTGCTCTGTCAAACCATATGGAATTGCATATAAAGTTTATGTACGCAAGAAACATGAGTGAACTAAATACATCTCCCTGGGTAACTCCACTGGTAATTGATCTTGTTGATGAAAGGTAATCGTTGTATTTTCCAGTTTGTTGGCGCAATTTATGAATATAATGGGTTGCTTATTGCAAATGACTTTAGCTTAAGTAGAAGCTATATTTGTGAGTCGGTAATTTTGATTATGTGGTTAACATATACAATCTTCCAGTCATTAGGGTAGCACTGTGTAATGAGTGATATGGTGAATAGTATAAAAAGAGCAGCATCTAGATAATCGCTTCCAATTTTCAGCATTCTGTATACGATATCATCTGCTGTTTAATGTAAGAGTGTTTCAGCATACTTTTCGCCTTAGAAATGTTATATACACTGAAGCTAAGACTGGCAATTTCACAGAAAGGTCAGGTGTGATTCAAATGGTACATTTTCGGTCGGTAATTTAGAATAAAAAGTTTTGCTAAACAGAATTTTAAACTTTAAGCGAATCATACACTAGCTTGTCCTTACTAAATATGCTTGGAGCATTTAAGTTTATTCTGATGTAGTTAAGTAAGCGCAGAAGATTCATTCTTCAGCTGAAAAGCAGTTGCCTTTTTAGTACGTATTGTCTCTGACTCGACATATATTTCAGTCATCGTTATTAATGAGCAAAAGCCATTATAGTTATGAAGTCTGGAAGCATATACTTTAAAACGTTTACATACGTGACCTGATATATTTAAGTCCTGAAAAAGTGTGACTCTTTAGGATCCTAGGAAGATATTATTTGTGTTCTTCGGTTTTGTTTGAGATAGAGTCAACGAATTATAGAATAAGTCCGAATGAATTTTAGTGAAATTACGTTTTATAGTTGTTTCTCAATGTTGCATATTATAAAATAATAATTTACTCTTGCAGTTCGCTTTTAACCCGAATGGTGTAGATTCATTCGCGTCCCACCCAGTTCAAGTCCAAAAACGATAAATCTGGGAGAGAACGGTTCTATATATAATTAAAAGGGTAAATTCAGACAATTACCAAAAAAAATATTACACCTTTGAGTTTCCAATTACCACAATTGGTTCCGTTACTGGAAGAATAAGTGCTTCCAGTCCGTTACTGCTAGAGTATCAAATCCAAATATGGTTGTAGCCATACTAAATATCAATTTTAAACAACACATATATAGTTCGGAAGGAAACATGGAAACTTCAATGTAAGTACAAGATATAGAAATAATAACAAGATACAAATGATAAAATCTCAAAATGGAATCAAACAGAGTACCAAAATACCAACAGAAAGAGTCAGTGTACTCATAACACAAATATATATACATGGAGGGATTTTCCAGAAACAAAACCTTCAAAATAGATTCTACACATATGATGATCACTAACTGCGAACATTTTTACAACATTCACAGTATTAGGAATGAGAGTGCTGATCAAAACTCAATCCAATGTATTATGATGTGTGGTTGCGCTGTTTACGTGTTGAGTCAACTTTCAAAGCTCTAAGCTTTATATAAATGATTCAAATAACTTATGTCCTTAGTTTGAGAATTAAGGGATTTTAGTGGTGTTGAAGTCCCCACAAATAGTTCTTCTTTTAGACGGCAGGGATGAAGCAAACGTGAATACTTCTGCAATAACGCTGTATCTACTGTTGGTGCTCTAGGATGACGGTAGACACAGACAAACAATAAAAAAAGGGTTTGAGGGTTCCAGAGCGATCTACACGAAATCTGGCAATGTGTTAATTTTCGACGTATAATATAATAGTGAGTTTTGGCTAGAGTGACAAATATGTGAGTCATCGTTCACCTCGTACCTGTGACCTACCACTCGCAAACTCGTCAGTATGTTCATATATTTTCCGAATGCTTTAAACTTGAGAAAATTTTGCCATGCAGAAGTGCCAGTTGGAATAACCTCTTCTAAATTCAGAGATCATGTTTATCAGCCGGCTCGGTAGGGTAGGATGCATTCAGTTTTATTCCTAGCGCTTTCCTAGGCATTAAGTATAGAGTATGTGGTGAAAAATCGTATAATTTGACGTTCACTAATATTTTCAGGGTTTTGTGGTTGTGCAGTGTACTCTAATTTTGATAAATATTACTTGTTTGCATGATCAGATGTTAGTCTGACATGTTCCTGCTACTATCAGTCTTAAAACGTGGAGAGTCTAAAGGCAGGGTAAATCACATTACGTATGTGATGATTTCCCAGCTACTTACGTAGCTGGGGAAGTCAAAAGCAAGCGGGTTAGAATCCTACCTGATTTTTATTTGACCAAAGATGACTAAAATACGTCATGATAATGAGTGAAAATCGAATTTCAACTATTTTGTTTATGTACCAAGCCTCACCCGCAAACAAGTAGATTACTCAACATTTTTTTAATAATGTTACTTTTGAGTACTTGATCTGCCACTGAGTTTGATCTAAATGGTAACTAATTGAATTTAATTCCATTTTGGCAGTAACAGACCATCAAAATAAGGGAAGGTCATTGTTGAGTGAACTTGGGTGGAAAATGATAGTGGCATATGTTAATATCAGACACGTTTTCGTTCACTGAAAGTGAACCATAAATGATCGTCATATGACTGTTGTTTCTTGATTGGTATCAGATGAAGTTTAGAAACAGCGTGTACAGCTATTCATCATATCCTTTGTGTTTCTTGAAAATTATTTTTTTAAATTAGTTAACATGCAATAAACCCCATTCCATTAGGTACAGGCCATAAGTGAATGTCAAAACGCATGATTTTCTTGGCGACGGCCATCGCAACAGCCTTGGCAGGGTAGCAACAACCTGCCAAAATAAAATCTTTACAAAATGGGTGATGATAATTAGGTGGGTTTTCACTTTTCGTGCACGTTATATTCCATAACACTACAGTTTCATTGCCAAATCATTTATTTTATAACCAAAACCTTCTTCAAATTGTTCTATTAATGCAAACACATTCTTGCATAAGACTGCATAAGAAATATAGGGTGAAAATGTGGATAATAAAAAGAGACCGTTAATGGATCCGAAAATTTCAACTGTATCTTGGCAGGAAATGTCAATGTGAATAACCTAGGCATTGTATGAAGATAATTAAGCATTCGGGTACTATCTTTACACTTGACCGCATTGATCATTCACAAAATCACACCTTGTGCATACAGTGAGAAACCTTTTATGAAGAAATAACTGTACAATTTTTTTTAAAAAAGGACCTTTATCCGCCCACTGTTATAGGCGAAGGTAGCACAGCCGATAATATCTCTTGAAACGTAAATAAATATAAAAATAGTTTACTGAAAAATTTAGGTAGCCGTTGCCCGAATACGACTGTATAGAGTAAAAATATAAGAACAGTCAATCCCCAAACAGCTTCCTTAATTCGCTTTTGGGCATGCATCGGCCGGTTGACAAATACCAATGGACTAGATTTCAAGCTATCAAATATATACTTATGATTCCCAACTCTAAAGTAACATTTGGGTTTTTCGTTTGTATCTTGAAATAAAAGTTTGTCATCAATCAATTTCAATCTGATGACAGAACTGTCTACGATTACTATTCCTTTGTGCACGACAATATTAAACCGAATTGTGTTTTTTAGCCATCTACCAACTATGTTCTCTAATCTACAATTAGCGTTCAGTTACAACATGCCGCTTGAGTGGTACTTAAATTCTTTTTTCTTTTTCAAGTTAGCCACAAACGGTGAATGCTTGTTATTCACTTTGTATAACTCAATAAATATCATTCCTCAAACTTTTTTCGTATTCGAATTAAGTTTATAGAATACGAAAGACTACGCATGAACCGTCGAGGGTTTTTTTGTTTGACTGTCAAATGACATGAGCTCTCAGGAAAATTTCATTTTTGTCACAAGCCATATTTGAACTTCAAAGACGGAATGATAGAAGTGAAGAAACAATTTTTTTATAGTCAATGGTTGTGATAGTTAGATCAAAGCATAAACCGAAAAGACGTCTACATTGTTTTCGTCTGTTAGCCGCATAAACTGAAAGAAAATGATTGTCTGGATGTGTCAAACTATAGACAGTAGGTATTGTCTCTGGCGTACGATAAAAATAAGATATCCAAAATCTCTTTTTAAACGGGAATGCTTTTTTATAAAAGCAAAAGAACAGACAGTCAGGAGTTGAGAATGTTAACAACCATAAAGACTAAATATTTGAATTTTTGAAACTATTTTGCGCGTGAAGAATATCAGAGCAATTATTATTAAACAGGATATAAATATTCATCTGTCTGTTGATCTCATAAATTGAAGGAATCGAATTTAAGCTATAGACTTATTTTTCATATTCAAATATCATTGATTTCTTGAATGATGCACAGATTTTCGGTAAAAACCTTTCATCTTTTAAGAGTGTTAGACATAAATGACTCAAATCAGGTTCACTATACCTCTGTCGGGGATTTCTATCGTGTAGTGAAATATTCTTCACTGTTACTTCGAGTATTCTAGTTTACATTAGAACGGTGAAAGTGTTTCGGAACTGATTATTCATAACTAATCCATTCGATCACATAATATGATCACTAGGGCAATTTTGCATAACATTTTCAGTGAATGTAAGACCACTTTATAGTTTGCAGACTGTTAACAATTTACTTTTCCACTGAAACATACAATTATTTGACAATAAATAATACAATTATTATGATAATAACCGCATCGACTGTTATTCATACCCGTCAGATTGTCGATGATCCTCTTGGATCTACACACTAGAAACTATTAGACTGACAATATTGTGGTTTGTAAATAGATGACGGCATAATATGTCATGAAACTAGATGTTGAATTTTTTTCCTCATGAAAACAGTTGCATCGTCATTCACCAATGCGTTTGTTAGCACTTGCAACTATATATCTTCAATGATGACTTTTTGTAAGTACTACTACGATCAATAATAAATACCACAATATGAATGTGAATATAGCCCAAAATAAACATCCTCATTCCGTGACCGTATGTTCCATGATGATTGACTCAGAAAGTTCCTTAATGCGTCATTATCCGACGCCAAACGCATCGGCTTTTTCAGCTTTTCCTTGACATTACATCTTTCATTTCTGGTGATCACCGTTGTATCTAGGGACACTGTACAATGTACATTGTCTGATGATTACTTGGTACCATAAGTCAGCTGCTGTGTTATGTTTACCCGATGGTGACTTAAAGTGCTATTTCTAAGTCTCTTATGTGCTGTTTAAGAAATTGTACATAGTTCGTCAGTAGTCCGATAATATTGGGGTGTTACGTTTCAATTTACATTCAGAGTGAAGAATCGTACCCACCACAAGTTGTTTTGAGAATGTAGTTTGATGTTTCACTTCACCTGCCTGATCGTGTTCAGTCAAAAGCGTCTAGATTGATACCGGCTTGTTTGTGTGATTGTGGCTTTTATTCCAATATGAAAAGTATAAAATATGATATTCTGATAATGAAGTTATCGTACACTATGCATAAATTACTGAATCCGGATTATTCGGGTAACAAAGAAGTTGTGTTGATCTATCTCAAGGTTTTACTCATCATCTAAACTTCGCAATGGAGCTGCCCTATCGATATATTATTTCTAATATATTTTCAGAGACGAACATCGTTTTAAGTAAGGCATGCTTTAATTTATTTTCATAAGCTATAATGTACAGTTTACTACAAATAAATTGGAAATAAATTCTAGCGGTCGAATCCCCTCAAGTGAACGTTTTCAAGCTTGAAGGTCAACGCATTTGTACGATGTTTCCACACTGTGAAAATCGTTCCATCCTTCATATCAGGAATAGTTGATTGTCCAATATATTAACAGCAGTTTTACTTCAGACGTACTATACATAGTTTCATTAACATTAAGTAACTTTGATATAAATGATACCTGATCGAGTATGCAAATACCTAATAACTGCAATACAGCCCATACTGCTGCATAGGATGCATCAATCATCACAGCTACTGTTGCTTCGTTCTCTCGTCCTTATAATCCAACCACTTAATGATCGCTTGCCGTACGTGATTGCCTATGAAACGTCCATTGATAAATATCATCTTCGAGTATCACCAGACAGAAAGTCTCTCAATGGTTTAAATATTTCTTCACATCTAAGATTAAAGCCTTTATAATAATTTGATAGTTGCAGAAATGGCTAAATTCTTTACGCCAGTTGGAAAACAGAGAGCCAAAATCAGCAGCAACGTCTGCTAAAGCTGAAACGCTACCATGAGAACGTATCATGTTCTGAGAAAATGCCAGGTTAAGATCCCCTAAACAAGAATTATCATTTTTGACAGTAGCAACATGTTCTCAAATTTCCATCAAAAACCCTGGACATCATTGTAGGTATCCATTCGCCCAATCATTGAAAGGTTTGTTGCACATTCCGTAGTATTCGACTATATAATGATTTCTGTCTGCCAATCATATGAAGTGAATAAAGGGAATTGTCTGAATGTATAGAACTATAAAAAATGGCCGGACAGTTCTTGTATCAAAAATACAAAAACAAAGGAACATTTCAAACTTCTTCTTAAAGTCGATTAACTAGTGTTAGCGTGAAGCAAAATAACAGACAAATAACTAATGAGGACTATGCTAAACAGTTTCATCTGAGCTACTGCCAGTTAATTTTGGTAAAATGAAAGTTATTCGGTGATATTCAACGACTGAAATACGTTCGTAAAATGCACAGATTCTTGTTTTGAGACTTCCAGCACTTTCAGAACTGTCCTCCATCATATGTTTTCATATATAATTTCACTATTTTTTTATTTTTATAGTTGTAACTTACATTCCATGGTGCTTTCAACTCAAGCTCAATATATGTTTATTACTAACACACTTATAAGTATTATTACAAAAAATCTTCATGAGGAATTTAACGTCGACGGAGGGTGAGAAAGTTAACTCCTACGTAAATATAGTTTACTCTTCACCACAAAAATTACCTTCATTGCATTGTGCCTACATTGTAAGAGCTCGATGAGATGGTATTTTTTTTATTTGGATATGGAATATGAAGACTCGGGAATAGCATAAAATGTTACCAACAAACAGCCTTCGACCAGCTTGCCTTATACATGTCTCAAAATTGGTTGTAGTATCTTTTTCTATAAACTACAATCACTAACTCATATTTTCTGCTTATTTTCTCTATTTACTCTCTTGCGCTTACAATTAAGTCTTCTCAAACAATCTTCACTGACAATTCATTACCTATTGATACATGTAGGTTATGGTTTCTGATGTTGTCGTCTAATTACCTTCAGAAGTTTCTTATTATTATTCTCAGTGTTGTGAGTTACTGGTGTTCAGTCCTGTAGCGTGGTAGCTACTGAAGCCGACATACTTATTCACATCACGAGAGATCCCCGTTGGTAAATATATGCCAAATGGCTTCAGTTGGCGCAGATATGCGGTCATATCACCACTAATCGGATACTTACATATGCTTAGACATGTGCAGAAAAACAATAACGGAATCGCACAATCAACATTCAGAATCTGCTGATAAGCCAAAGGTCTATGAAGGTTTACAGTTCACATCGAATAATGAAAGAACTCGTTCGATAAAGGATTCGTAAAATATGAGAATCGAGAGAACAGAAAGCACAACATTCTTTGACGTACTATCGTTGTTCATATCAATGATTCTGTTGAGCCGGTCCATAATTTTTATTTACCGAAATTATTCTTCAGAAAGTTCACAACAATTGACGATTGGTGCTTGCCTGTACTTGTAGTGAATGTTTATTATCTTACCAATAATCATATCATTAGAAATGCTTTCAAAAGTTTTGTTCATAGTACAGATACATATCTCCAAAATTAAAACCTCAGATTGCAATGTCGACCGCACTTACAAATCGTTTGTTTCAAGCTAATTTTAATTTCAGCGAGAAATAGTAGCAAGCGACTTCGAACGCGGAAAATAGATGTGATGATTGAAGTTATTTATCGAAAATGCACACCTGAATCAAATACTTTATTACATCGCTCTGTCATTTTCATAGATCAAATGCTACGCATTTCTGTATATCGAAGCAAAAAGAGTGGGCAGGCACAATCATTTTTTCCCATCACATCATGTGATTTGACCATAACGTTTCTGAAGGTTTTTGCTCCCTAACTACACTTACCGGTTACAAAGAACCAGATCCTTAGTCAGTAGCTCCGTCATTAAACCACAGTGTTCGGACATAATGCCAATCAACTTTGGTCAAATAAAAGTTTACCGATTTCAGCGTCTCCATCGTCTCTCGTATTTCTCACTGTAATTGTTCAGAAGACGATAACCACATGTAATATCTGCATTGTCTTTTCGCACGTATTTGACTTGTTGCAGGGATGCATTTTTAAAAAGTAACTCGGTTACTTTCGGACTAAAATCTCTTCAACAAAATATTTGTTTATCCTCAATGACAATTAAAATAACGAATGTGTGTTATTTACTGCTCGGAATCAAGTCGTCACGTAATTTTCAAGAGAGTACCATCATCATCTTTACCCCCCGTTATTCAGATATTTCAGTTATACAACAGCGTTTAGTAGTCTGGTATGATGTTTCATCACAGTATTATACACATGAGATTTGTAGAACTAACTGTACAAAGTCTGAATGGATTGATAGTTAAATATCAGATGTTATCTTTTCAACTGAATGTTTCAATAAAAATCAATCAATCCGAGTCGTCTACTCATTCCGGGAATTAGGTGCAAAGGGAGCCTCAAATGAAAAGCATGATAAAAGTATTACGAATAAAAGCTTTCTCGCTTAAAATCAAAGTAGAAATATAGATTTTATATCTCGATTAAATCTGATGAGATGATGCAATGTAGATTCATCCTGCGTAATGTGAATCCGAATTCTTTCTGATGTCTTGCTGAGGTTTGATTTAAATAGGGATTTTTAGCTACAAATTTTCTTCGAAACTGACAGAAAGTCATTTAAAATGACGAAAAATATTTGTGAAGACGACTCACATAACTTTCGAAGTAGTGAATCACTGGTGATTTCGGTCTTATGTATATAAACCTGAAATCAAGTTGCTGTTCTCGAATAACTACATTACATTCTACCTTAATAATCTCACAGTTGTCCACCTGATATGAATTGTGGACTGGAAGTTACACTCATGGGCATTCAGTCAGCAGAGATTTCAAAGACATTTGCACGTACTGACTTCAAACCCATCATGTGGTAAGAATCTGCCTAAGGATTTTGATTTGGTTTTTAACATAAACGATTCGAATCTTTTTATACGGAAGAAACGAAGTAATAAGAATTATAAAGAAGTTGTTGTTAATCGTGAAGATTACTAAATATAGTCAGTCCTAAATCATATGATATCATTTAAAATATTATTCAGCAGTGACAACGCTGTTGAAGGCATCACCAATGTCGGAAAACTTTTACTGTCCTGTCCGGTTGTATCACTTGAGTAGTGCCGAACATTTCATTATACGATTAAGTGATCTTAGAGTTGCAGCTAACCCGAGGTGAAAACTATGTGTCTAACACAATTATTCTAATAATTATTTAAGCCCAATTCATTCTTTCAAATGAGAGGTTCAAATATAACGTTAAATTATTTATTTCGGTTTCATTATTGAGAAGAGAGATTATTTTGGCATACAGTTGCATAAAGTTTATCAGTGATAAGAAGTGAAAAGGTTCGAACAGTAAAATGTCTGAAAAATTCAAATATGTAAGTTTAACATCGATTGCTTTTTATTAAAAAATGAGTCTTGAAATCGAATTTGGAATCCGTCACAATTGTATTCTACTACAATGCAAAAGCTGTGGAGTTAATTCATAATCCTTGTACTCTTCTGACATCCAATATTTCTATAAACTTTTTAACAAGTTAGTTTGTTCATGAAGTTTATAACCAGGTGCCTCTTATCACTAAATTCACTGTGGTTTATCGGGATGTAATCATGATCAATTTTTCAATGTTCGTCTAACCATGTGAACTAGTAGATCAATATGGTAATAGTTTGGTGAAGGTGATATATCCTCCATTCTGATAACAGCATCTCGGAAAAAGCACGTATCTCGCAAACCGTTACAACTTATCCTTGTTTTCCAAAAACATGTATGTTATTAAACGTGAAGATTACTGAATCATTCTGTCAAAAACATCGAAATAAAAGATTCATATATTACTTTGAATCAATTCTTTCATTTTCATTATTGAGAAGCAAGATGAATGCGGAATGAGTTGCATAGGATAAGACAAGGTTTGAATAAAAGCCTGTGCAACAGAATACAGGTGAACACATCTTCCAAAAACACTACTGGCGTAGTATGTGGGTTTGTACAACAGCTCGAAGTAAAAGTTCAGATTGAACTGTAGGCTTCTTTTCCAGAGTTGTTCATGTGCACTTTCATGACATCCTGTTGGATACTCAATGGTTGTGTTACTCCATATTTTTTGTATTCCTCCGACTTCCGATTTGTCAGATGAGCGTTAATCAGAAAATATGAATTAGCAATATTCAGCAATCAGACTGATGCATGTATTGTAAGGAATTCTTGTGAATTCTGTATGAAGGAAGTTACGAAAACTGAAGCCTAGCAATTTTGTGCCTTTGTAAACTTAGTTAGAAATATGCTAAGAAACGTTATGACTGTGGGCTGAAAGTGAGATATATTTCGACAGACGTGTCTGAAAAATACCGCTAGCCACATTATTCAGTACTGAGTTCTAAATTTGATTGCTTACACTGTTTATCTAAACTGTTGAGTTTCTACTGGACTCTTTGAGTCCGATTTCGTATGTCACACTTGTTAGTTTTCGTAGACCACTTTTAGATCACCAGCCTAGACGCAACTATTTCCCATGTTGAAGCCACCGCGAACGTGCTTCTGAAATGAGTTTTGGGTGGAAACTTAGTGTCTAGTGCAGACTAGAATGTGACATTGAAAATATGTACGTTTCTGAACGTACTGAAATGAGAGTGATGGACCATAATAAATCATGAATCCACTCAAAAGATACATGTGGCAATGATTTCGGTTGTAGTCTTCATAAATTCACCGAACAATCATGAAGTTCTATTAGGAACCTAAGATTCGGTTTGAATAGAAAACTGTTCAACGTAATGCAGGTGATCACAGCGCAATCATTTTCTGAACACATTATTGCCATATGAAGTCTCTTGTTTCTTTGATTTTTGTTATAAGCGCATCTGAATTTTAGTGCAGCCAAAATCACCTAATGCTGTATTAGATCTGAACCTTTTGAAATGACAAAATGTAGTTTCGTCTCCACTATCGCTGGTAACTAATTCGAATGAGAGAATTAATTGTGTATTATCAAACGTAATATTTTGGCAGTAATCTGATCTACGTGAATCCATTAATTTGTTTTAAACTGTGTTCACTAAGAATCTATAAACAAATAAATGCGTGAAAGTCTTTTATACTCTTTCGCCACACCTCATCAGTTGTCGGTTTGATCTTTTTACTCCTGTGTACCAATATTATTGGATGCGTATTTATCAGGTCTTTTTTAGATCAAGTTGACTTCAAAGTAGAACCGAAGATTAGAAATGAAAATAAAGGACCATGGAATGAATAAATTACACAAACAATCATGAAGTTCCATATGGAAAATAAGATTCGGTTTGATTAAGACTCTTTGCAAACAAACGTAAGAGATCTCAAAAAGTCATTGAGCGTAAGTAAGTATACATGAACCCACAGAATGTTTTGTTCAACCCCATACAATAAAACAAGCTTATCGGTCAATTTCTTTCCAGTTAACGGGAATAAATTAGTACACCTTCAATCAAAACTTTTACCTGATATCAGCCAGGAAACAACAGTTGCTTCTTGACCAGTTATGATTCACTTTCAATGGACACAAACGTACCTGATGTTGATATCCACCAATATAAAATCTAACTTATATTCACTGAACGTTGAGTAATTGCCTTTGGTGTTTAGCTATGCAACCATAATTTTAGACCAATTAAATTACTTTATGAACCATTGATCAATGTATTATTCAAATTATAGACGCAGTTTGAGATTCATCTAGTAGCGATTCTGCTCACACACTATTTAAACCCGGTGGTTGAACTTCCAGTGATCGTCTACCACATGAGTTACTGCACTAAAATATTATTCATTGCATTGTTGATAACAATATCAACTAGTAAGTTGACGATTTCAGTTCCTTTCTGTAACTTTTTGCCGTGAGTCTTTTCACGCAAAGGATTCACAACAACAGAGGGTAATTCTTATATAAACTGACATAATGAAAAAATGTCATGTTTTGAAATGACTGATGAAGTGACAAGTATTATGTTGTGTATCTGCATATGATGTATTCATATTTGTTTGTGAGTTAGATATTTAAACTGTTTCATTAGTAAACTGAGATTTTAAGAGGTTTCAGCTGCCTTCTGATGAGCTTGAAGCAAACCAATGAAGTGGTTTAAATCAGATCTCCTAAATTGCACAGTTGATTGACTAACTTTACAATTTATTACACTCGTTCTGCTACTTTAGTATGTCTATCTAATTATTTTCAGGTGTCTCGGCTTTTCCTATGTTTGGAATGCATCGTAAGTTTTTAAATGCTGGAGCGAATTGCAAATGCTAACAAACCATATTTGTAACATGTCGAGTAGACTTCTTTAATGATAAATTACAGAACAGCACGAACGCTTACGCTTTGATAGCTTTTTATTACAGATGGTCTAGGCGGAGAATACCAAAAAGGTAAACAAAGTGGTAAATTTATTACATACGGTTCATTTTTTAAATGTCATATTTTTTAATCATGCTAATCAAAGAATGATGAAAGATGCGTTCCATACTAATTGAGATATAATCAAGCAAGTACGGAAATTACAAATTAACGAATTATTTAGAGTATTTGTTGCGAAACCTCAAAGCCAGTGATAAATCACTGTGATGTGGTCAACTTTTCCTCTGTCATTCAGTCATATGATGGATTTCAGGAAATGTGTCAGTACATTTATTGGTTTGATATTCTGCAGGCCCTCCATTACTTGAGATAATGCAACAGGGATTGAGTAAGTCAGTCTTCCTTTCTCAAATACATCTAATCAACTTTTTGAATAAGAATTTCCGAACTGTTATGAAGACCAAAAGTGTCAGGCAGAAAAGAGTATACAAAATCAGGAATTTCAGGATACGTTTATCTGGTTAACGTTGAAAAGAACTCTCACAATATAACTTGAGAATCACTGAATCACGTTCCATAGTATTGACCAGTTCCCCATGATTTCAAGCACTCTAAAGGGAAGCGAACCGCTAATCACAATTTAAACAGCACTCTGTGTCGAAATTCGACAGTCCTTCATATTCCAGTTGGAACAAGTTTGCTGGATGCAGTTTATTCTATGCTGGCGATATGCTGGATGTTAATTTTTTCCATTTCATTAGTGTTTTAGTTAATTATCACTAACCATTCTTGCTTCCACAAGCAACGGTATGGAATACACAGACTGCTTTTATTTTTTATCAACATGGTGTAGGAAAGGCTTTGAAATTTCTAAGTGAGTAGTCGTTTGTAAATCATTGACCGTTTACGGTTGAGATGAATGCTGTAAAACAAAATAAAATACGCGATAAAATGGGAGCACAAACCTTAACACAAAATTCTCTATGCCATTCGTCGTTGAAATCGTTCACTGCGTCTGTGAAACCAGAGATTTCAGAAATTTGTACATTTGATAGACTAGGCAGTGACGAAGAATTTTGGACTAAGTATTGTCCGATGTAGTGTTTCACTACAAAACTCTGAAAGTGTGTAATATTTTCTTCTGAGGTAGTAAGGTTTTTGGAAAATGTTCACATTAGGTTGTCGTCTGAAGTTACAAGTAGTATTGCACTTTAACGTGATAGCGCATTATGATAGCTGCTGGTTCTAATATGAAGATTCGAGGCCTCACATTAGCGCTAAAGTGAAGACACAATAAAGTCAAAAAAATCTTTCCGACACCTGAAAGATATCTACCATTACTTGACTAGTATTTTGAATACTACGTATAAATCCACTAGACTCTTAAAATCATTTCTTTGCTGCTGTTGAAAACATGATTAATAATTATTGATGTCACTGCATTATTCGTTCCGATAAATAAACATCAGCTTTTGTAATTAAATTGCGACGATGATCTTGTGATTTTGTAATGCTTTCCTGTAACGTGCCATCGCGGCGTCATCAATTTTTTTCGTTTTCAGAACCAAAGATGATTCATTTTGGTGAGTTGCGTTGTAAACAACTTCAAATACGCACAGAATGAATATGTCATCACACTTTTAGGAAGTGAAAGCTGGTTATTTGTTCGATATCCACTTTTTAAAGTTTAAAGTTTTGAAGGTTTGCTGCGCAGCTTAAAGGCAGATGATGACTGAAGCATCATTTCAGTCATAACTCGCCGGCTGTGAGGATATGAATTAACAAATATTGATCATGGGAACGTTTTCATAATCCGGTTGCCAACTTCCTAATTCTTATGAATTTGTTCACGATGTACAACCTATGTGACCACTTCTACTTCATGATCGATATAAAGTTTACGTTTCAAGTCGGAAAATTATATAATGTTTTCATCTAAATTCAGGCCGAAGAGCATGTCCAAAATAAGGTGAGAACTAAATATATATTCAATCCACAAACCCTTTTCATGTGCAAAATTGAGAAAGATTTATATGTGGGATCGACCTCATGCGTATGGGACCTAAGGCGGGCTAGTGAATGCTCAATAATACATGAGAAAATAAAGCAGTCTTGCAATATGTGGATTTATTAATTTTCCAAATAAAACTGATATGAAAATGAAACTATTAGATATTTTACAAAAAATCCATTCCGATCACTGTATTTCTGGATGAATTTCCGCCCATTCATTGAGGCAACTTCTAATGAACCATGTCTTTTTCAATAAACGAATATGCATTTAATTTCAACTGATAAATTGACACTCACTTTTTTATCTGTTTGTAGTTTCTTAGTGAATACGGTTTAAAACAAATTAATGGATTGACGTAGATCAGATTATTGTCAAAAAATAAAGTTTCGTGTTAAACACGTTGTTCTCTCATTCGAATTAGTATCCATTTCTATAGGTTCAGATATAATACAGTATTAGATGTTTGTGGTTGCACTAAGATTCAGATGCGCTTATAACAAAAATCAAAGAAACAAGAGACTTCATATGGCAATAATGTGTTCAGTAAATGATTGCGCTGTGATCACCTGCATTACGTTGAACAGTTTTCTATTCAAACCGAATCTTAGGTTCCTAATAGAACTTCATGATTGTTCGGTGAATTTATGAAGACTACAGCCGAAATCATTCCCACATGTATCTTTTGAGTGGATTCATGATTTATTATAGTCCATCACTCTCGTTTCAGTACGTTCAGAAACGTATATATTTTCAATGTCACATTCTAGTCTGCACTAGACACTAAGTTTCCACCCAAAACTAATTTCAGGAGCACGTTCGCGGTGGCTTCAACATGGGAAATAGTTGCGTCTAGGCTGGTGATCTAAAAGTGGTCTACGAAAACTAACAAGTGTGACATACGAAATCGGACTCAAAGAGTCCAGTAGAAACTCAATAGTTTAGATAAACAGTGTAAGCAATCAAATTTAGAACTCAGTACTGAATAATGTGGCTAGCGGTATTTTTCAGACACGTCTGTCGAAATATATCTCACTTTCAGTCCACAGTCATAACGTTTCTTAGCATATTTCTAACTACGTTTACAAAGGCACAAAATTGCTAGGCTTCAGTTTACGTAACTTCCTTCGTACGGAATTCACAAGAATTCCTTACAATTCATGCATGAGTCTGATTGCTGAATATTGCTAATTCATATTTTCTGATTAACGCTCATCTGACAAATCGGAAGTCGGAGGAATACAAAAAATATGGAGTAACACAACCATTGAGTATCCAACAGGATGTCATAAAAGTGCACATGAACAACTCTGGAAAAGAAGCCTACAGTTCAATCTGAACTTTTACTTGGAGCCGTTGTACAAACCCACATACTACGCCAGTAGTGTTTTTGGAAGATGTGTTCACCTGTATTCTGTTGCACAGGCTTTTATTCAAACCTAGTCTTATCCTATGCTACTCATTCCGCATTCATTTTGCTTCTCAATAATGAAAATGAAAGAATTGATTCAAAGTAATATATGAATCTTTTATTTCGATGTTTTTGACAGAATGATTTAGTAATCTTCACTTTTAATAACAAACATTTTTTGGAAAACAAGGATAAGTTGTAACGGTTTGCGAGATACGTGCTTTTTCCGAAATGCTGTTATCAGAATGGAGGATATATCACCTTCACCAAACTATTACCATATTGATCTACTAGTTCACATGGTTAGACGAACATTGAAAAATTGATCATGATTACATCCCGATAAACCACAGTGAATTAAGTGATAAGAGGCACCTGGTTATAAACTTCATGAACAAACTAACTTGTTAAAAAGTTTATAGAAATATTGGATGTCAGAAGAGTACAAGGATTATGAATTAACTCCACAGCTTTTGCATTGTAGTAGAATACAATTGTGACGGATTCTAAATTCGATTTCAAGACTCATTTTTTAATAAAAAGCAATCGATGTTAAACTTACATATGATTTCTAGTTGAGCTCGGTGACTTTTGGTGGTGAGTGTTAATTGATTTCATATCTCAACTTAGTCATCATTAATATCACCGACATCCTAGTTTCACATTTTACTGCACACACTTATCTCTTTATTCATAACCAAAAATCAATCCTTACCAAATTTTGTATGTGCAAGCTCTACATTTGGTACGAAGAGTAGGATCTTATCTGCTCATATTCACAGAGAGTTTTGTCAAAGAATGACACAATCAATCCTTGTTTGTACGCGATTTTTAAAATTAGTCTGCTTGAGGGGTATGAAGATGGAAGGATTTTCTTAACAACCTGCCATGCTTTGTATGGTTAGGCAACAATAGAAGTTGTTCTTTTCGCGTTAGTCTGGATCAGATAATCGGACACCATTTTTTTGATCACTTTGATTGAACTCTTTAGGTTCTATCAGCCTGAAATTTGAACGAGAGTATTTGTTGCTTGAATCGTTTTTTTAACTGTGCGCCACAAATTTTGCATCTTGATTGTAAAAAATATCCGCATTTATTAATTACGAATGTCTCAGTGAACGCGGATGTTTTCTGTAACTACTGCATCATATTTACTGAAAGCCCTAATGTCACTATTAACTGTGAATACTGAGCTGCTATAATTGTAGCATATGTTTAACGGATGTGTGAATATTCTTTACTGATGCTGGCCACAAAGCTTACTGGATGAAGGGTAACAGGAGGAACTACGTTTCAATATTATCAGTAATCACACCAACTGAAAAGGTAGGCGAACAGAGTACGGTGAAAAATGCTGGTCAGCGGCCTATTCTTTACTGAATTTAAAAGTCCTAGTATATAATGTTCAGCTGACATCTGTTCTTTTTTGAAAAGTGAAATTATAAACATAGTCGATATTTGCTGGAAAGTCAGGCTACTGTGAACGACTAATTTTTATTACACTTACACATGTCGCTGTTGCTATCGTTCTTTGAAATTGATTTATTTCAATAAATAATCTATTCTTTGAAACATTTACCCACTTAAGGCTAGTAATATATCAGTATTACTGTAATGATCATAATATTATGAACAAATTTTACCTTAGGTCTTTATACATATTTCAATGTGTAACTAAGAACAAGGAAAAAAGATTATCAATGAGAATACGAGAGGATTTTATTCTTCAATAACAATGATGGTTAGCTAACAGACTGTTGAACATTTTCCCGAACATACTACCTACTGCATCAGGCGAAGAATATCGCCGTTGTAGTGAAGGTGGAGATAGTGGTAATCAAAGCAACGAACTGTGATGAGTCGGTTGCACAAAAAGTTTGTGATTTCATCATTATTCTGCACAAACCAAAACTCGTAAATGTGTGAAGCTGCCTAAGATAAGGTAGCTCACAATTGTAGACACTTGGGCTATCGTGTCTTCAAATACGTCCATAGCCTTCATTAGCTAGCCCACTGACAAATTCAGCAGCTGAAGCAGACGATGAAGACCTCAGCAGTATTGGATGTGATAACGAATGATAATGAATAATGAAAAATTTGAATGATAATAGTTATTGCTCAATTATCTTGAGATATTTTGTGGGCGATCGCATTTAGTGATGATAAACGATTTCTTTTCAGTAATGTATTTAGGAGTGGACGGCCAATATATTGGTAGAACACTCCGTATTATATGTGGTACAAATTAGTAATATGATGGATGCATTTAGGTGTGCTTGTGCGTGGTGCACAAACGGCTTGATGGATGAGATAATTTGGGTTAAAACACAGTACCAAAATGTAGCACAGAAAACGTCGGTAAGAACATATTACAAGTGTATATAAGGAGAGATTTGAGGGATGTGAGGGTGCGAATCCGCGAAGCACGGTCCGCATTTTTACAATTGAAAAATATCTGGAAGTCCAAAAAAATATCGATCAACACCGAAATCAAGATTTTTAATACAAATATAAAGACAGATCCTCTGTATGCAGAGGAAACCTGGATAACCACGAAAGTCGTCATCCAGAAGATTCAATTATTAATTAACAGTTATTTTGCGCAAAATACGTCGGATATGTCGGCCAGACACCATCGGCAACAAACTATGGTTGGAGGGATCAAACGGCTAGGATCAACGCCAGGCGTAATTAAGTCTGTAATAATGAAAAAGTAGGGAGAGACAACAGGGAGTGATATAGAAATAGTAATATTAATAAAAACGTTTTTGACCTGATGATTTAGGTTTTTATAAACGAAAAAAGTGTGAGGTGGAATGAATTTATTGACAGTAGGAAGTTGCAGTTTTGGGTGCCAACTATTATTTATACTGGTGTCAGATAGGTATCGTCATTCATCAACGTGTATAAATGCAAAGTTTGTTATAAATTCATTGACTTTATATATTCATTTATATGCACACAAAACTGAACCATATAGTATTACTAGATGGAAGTTAACAACTATGTAAGAATGAAGCAAAAGTGGCTGTGGGTGGATGAGATTGCATATACTGAATCGTCAACAAAACGGGAACAGTTAATTGTCTGAAAATAATTTATAGGTCAACAGTTAACTTAACAAAACAGGAAGGTATGTGTTTGATATTTTAGTTCTTTGATAAATATACAATTAGATTCTTTAGATCGATAGTTTATATAGTAGTTGCCAAAATTACTACACTTTCTTTTTCACTGTTGGTTGAGCAGGTGTTACTTCTTTTTATGAGGTTTTAAAGTTGGTTCGCTTCGGTTGGAGCTATAACGAGAAATGTTTGACCTTATCCTTTGTTGTCAGGTAAGGAATGTTCCCCTCTTTTATTTCTTTCAAAGGCTTTGAAGATATGAAATTTTATCTAACTTCCAGTTTCTGCCTTTTCTACTCATTCAAGATAATAATCATATATATTCATTTTTTGGAGGCTTTCGAATGTACACAATGGCCACCTTTCTTACATCATCTATTCAGGTACTTGATCTCAGGTAGAAAACTTTTTTGACTAATCAAAGTCTGCCTATTCGTTTTCCAAGAGTTCTATATGCATTTATTTTCTTCATGTTGACACCCTATATCTCACGAAATATTTGGTATAACTGTGATGCTGAGTCTTTAAAAACAATCCTCATACCAAAATACACATCAAAGTTTGACTCAAAGTTTTAATACATAAGAGTGTATACTCCAAATCGCTAAAAAATAATCACTTAGTCTTATGCGCTTTTCTCATTCTTAATTGGATAGGAATGGTATCCGTACTATCAAGAAACCTGTTGGTGCATGCGGCAAACGTTTGAGAAGTTCCAAGAGATTTAAGGCGCGTGTTCTGAATCGAGAGGTTTTCGTTAATTCATTCGAGCAAGCCATGACACTGATGTTGACAAAAGGCAACAGAGACGCAGATAAGCACAACGTCTGATCAATAATCTTGAGCACTGACAATCAGCTTAAATAAATTACCTTTTAATTGTATTTTTTCTCTTCTTTGAGATAAGAAATGTAGTTATTCATCAGGGATCCACGGAAAGCTCGTTTCATATTCCTTGGTTTTCGATATTTATTTATAAGCACACAAAATCACACCCTACAGCATCAGCAAATCGAGCCTGACAAATTTCACGCACTCACATTTATTTCAGCTTGTGTACGTTTTATTTGATCAGGCCTTTTCGATTAACTTATTTAAGGGACAATCTTGTTTAGTCCCATCCTACACACATATTGATGATACTCACTTTATTGCGAGTTTTCCGAATAATAAAATGACTAATTCATTTTCTTATGTATATATGTACATTTTTATCTCACTCACTAGCATACTCAATGGCTTGTTCAAAGGAACACGCACTCATACCCTCGCTTGCTCTTAGACGCTCTCACTTTGGCTTCATATGCCTGTAATTTTTTATCGGTGCAATTCTCTAATAAACGTAAATAACCCTTTATATTCGTCTTCTGATGTCTATACCACTGAGCATTATCTAGTGACCGATGTCAGGGAGATCAGTATACGAAGCTTAGTAGTAGATCGAATTTCCACCTCCGCAACGTTGGTGAACCTTTCTCCACTACAGAATTGGTATCACGTCGGGCACTTAATTTCAGTGGACTACATTATATTTGGAGTAAAGTCCATGTTGGGAATGTTAAATGCTATAACTAACCAATGAAACTGTACTTTAAGCGTTCACCACGTGATCTCGTCTGGGGCAACCAGTAGTTTCATTCGTTTCCATAAGACACGCTATATTGGTCGGTATGTTTACTCGTTTCACTTGATAACTGTAATTTCCTTACTTTTTGTACAAATCTTATTGTTTTTATGTTTGAAAACAGATAAAGTGTAAAACCAAATTGGTCTTTTTTTGAATTTCACTTTCCTACACACTCGGTACTCGCCAATATTGTGTTGACAGTTCTAGAATTACATCTGTAGGAGTATTTATTTCCTACATGTGTACTAATTCATTACTGTTGTAATATCTGAGGTGATAAAAGCTAGCCAATATTGTGTTTATGCCTGTAAGTATTCTCTTCTCTTTTATTTGTTAATCCATGAGATAGGAAAATATTCTTTGAAGAACAACATCTCATGGAAAATCGTTGATTTCTTCATCGATTCTTAAACAGTACTTAGATACCGAATAGCTATCAATACAGGGAATCAACAAAGTAAGACTAACGAACGCGTGAAACTGAAAGCATCATCATTTTTAATGTAATCCTATGTACTGTAACTGTGTGCATCCATGTATGTTTAAAATTGGCTGTCCGATTTCGCTCATTTATATATATGCTTGTTTATCTCCACTTCTCCGTTTCGCTCGCTACCTGTTATCATATATTAAATGTTGACTACTTAATTGAGTGTCTTTCGAAATATTATTGCCATCTATCTATTTGCTTAGATCTTCCACCTTCTAAACTGTATGTGTGTGAGATGTATGCACTGTCGACAACCGATGTTACTTAGTTCTTAGTAACCACAAAATGAGCGAGGATATGTCAAAAGTCAGAAACGATACACACTGCACACATTGATGAATTAAATAGAAGTCAAATCAGTTCAACTAATAAAATATTGTTATTAACATGGGAATGTATGTCTAAACACTAAAATAATCTATGTTAGCTAGTCTAAATTACTACAAAACAACTATTGCGTATCTACAAACAAAGAGAATAGAAAATACCAATTAAATAATTAGACATAACTGATGAAAATAGAAAGGTCCATAGGGAATAAGTATCAGTGTGTACATATTACGTGGATTAACAAGTGAACAGGTACGAATAATCAAATGATTATTTTGTGGTTGCAAGCGTTTTGTTATTATTCTCATAAATAGCTCAAAATTAGTGCTAATGATCGCCATCTGATGTTATCATTTCTCATGTATTGTAATATACGACAAGGAATTTTGAGGAGTAAGTTATTAGGTTTGTATAGCACGTTTGCTAATTACGATTTTATGAAACTAGGAATCATTAGTATTTGTTCACGTTTGCTTTCAATCATCAATCATTTTGTTTTTGATGAATATTCTGGATATTGTTTGACCCATTTTGTGAAGGCTTTGTTTGTGAAAATTCTTCCATTATTACATATGTAATTTGTCTTTATTAGTTTCTTCAATTGTACATTTCGGTATTCTGTTCGATTCCATCTGAGATGATCATATTTGTAAATTGGTAGAATTTCTATGTTTATTTCTGAACTGCATTTAGTTTGTTTGAGCCTATACGTAGTGATGGCGACAGCCATACTGATTTGTTCATCCTTTGATTGAGTTGCTTGTAATAACTGGATTTCTGCATTTTGATTGTGAAATGAAGCATCCTTATAGAATAACAAGCACTCTGTGCTATGAGGAAACTAAATAGTATCTTCCGAACGAAACTGAACTATTCAGATATTTATTGAACAATTGATGGTGGAATAACTTAGTGGTAATATCTGTTTAGGTGATGATGTATATTTATATTTATGATGAATATTATAACGCTCATTTACTTAAATCACATGTTTTAGATTTCCACTGGGCAAGGCAAGTATCTGAACTACCTGGATAGTTATTTCTTAGTCCAAACCTCAGTTTTGATCCTACAGATACAATCAAGTATTATGAAGTGTTGTATCTTGAGAGTAAGTGTTTCGTCTTACCTAATTTGTCGTGCTTCGGCATCCACTGCTGATGTTGTTAATTACTGAATTGGTTTGGAAATAGAGATACATCCAGCAGCATAAATACGATCGGATAATAATTATATGTTATTGAAATTACATAAAACACATGTGACTGGTATTTATGCATTTCTGGAATGTAACACGTTAGTTATAGAGTGAGATTTGTTTCAGAGTTACTTGATTGCACCGTTGCAACTTGTAATTACAGTGAACAGCTTTGTCAAATCACCATTAGGGTGTTTACTTAAAACATGAAATCTATGGATACAAATTTGTGAACGAAGTTCAAAGACTGGTCATTTTAAAATTAAAACAACGTCTACATAGCTTGATAATAATCATAAAAAGTGTTTGTAGTGATGCAAAAGACATCAGGAAATGTCGAGATGAAGTGAAGAGTTTACCAAATATTTTGGCAAACTTAATTCAACGTAAACAAATTATCTAGAGAGTTGATTCTCTAACATTAACTTACTTCGTAATTGTATTATCTATGAGTGTTGATAAAAATGGAGTCATCAGTAGGATCGTGATTTAATTCTTTTTTAAAGTATTATAACTTCTTCTCACCCAACCTCATTTACTATGCGATTGATTAAAAGATCTGATAATTATGCTGATCTGTTGTATGATCTACTTTGTTTAGTATTTCAGTCAAGTTTTGTGTAGTATAGAATATAATGTTAGCTGGTTTAAAGAAGTCATTGGGTGATCAATATCGCGAAAGTTATTCATGAATCATGAATACAGATTTGAGAGGTAATGAAAATTTTTTATTAACAGACCGGTATCCTTGGTATAAGCATATGTCGTCTCAAATCAACCGGCTTAAAGTAAGAACATTTTCGCTCAAACCACATATTGCCATGTATAATAAAGGAATAGACAAAAATTTTCCATTTAAATATATGGAAATAAAATTTTCCAACCAGGTTTATTAGACCACACATATTTTACGCAATATGGGCGGCATTTATCACATTTTAAAGCCGTGTTAGTAAACATATGAGTAACTACAGTGAAACCATTATCCATGAGTATTCTTACAATATATTTCGTTAATCAAGTAATAAAAATTATGCAAGCAGTACCTTTTCTGATAGTAACTTACTGATATTTCGACTTTGCTAAAATCATTTCAAAAAAACAGAGAAACATCAGTATGATTTTAAATTCCTTTGTTTTTAGAAGCAAGCACAAAATCAGTTTAAAATGACCGGATGAGTTTATTAAATTCATTGAAATTGTTAATTCATTATGGACATGTTTTTTGTTGAATATATAGAGGAATAAATCCTAAAACTGAATATGCATGCATCTGAAACTATCATTCCTTGAAAGACCACATGATAGTTTTTGGTTCGAATAAGAATTGTTATTTAGAACAAAACTATCCTCTGCATTTTAGTAGAAATTCATTTTTGCAACCATTCAAGAGTTTTCCACAAAGACAAATAACAATAACTGTATGGGTGATCGGGATTACAGATTCTGGTCATATTGTGCTGTATAAAGATACCTGATCTGAAACTTATTCATAAACTTACATTTCTTCGCTGGAACCTTCTTCCTTCTGGTTTTACTAAGAGTACCAAACGAATATGTATTAGTTCGTCAGGACAATAGGAAACTGCACATCAAAACCTTTGGATAGTGGGACTTCATTAGACAGATAAACAAATGTTCCTCGAGAATGCAAGTCTAAGATTTTGTTGCTGAAATCTAACCATCCATCATGTGAAATAATAGATGATGCAAGTTCGTGATGTAATCTTATATCTTTAATTTGCAACGCGTGCTACCGGTTGCAAATCTTATTTTTCATTACTGACAGGAATTCACTGCATCCTTTTATCCCTGGTAAGAAGGCGAATATTCACAAGTTCACTTTAGTATCGTCCAAAGGACCAACATAAAGCATGGTCTTTTCAATTCAAATGCAATTAAATTTAGAACCACTTCATTTCAAACTATAATTAAGTATAAATTAGAAAGGTAGACGGAAAAAATTTAGGATTGTACAGTTACTTATTGATGAAAATATCACGAAATATACGAAAAAAAAATTCTCTCTACCTTTAACGATTCTTCGATAAGGTATCCCTGAGAACAAATATCAAAAATCCCATGACACAAAGAATGACTGATATATTATATGAAAAGACTCCATGAAATATATGCGATGCAAAAAAGAGTCTCACGAAAATAAAAGGTTCAGTAACCACAGTAAAACGAACAAAGCAAATTCTGAATATTTAAGAGAATCTAAAAATCTAAAATATCCTTGACTCTCCATTCTGAAGAACTGATATAAGGGCGGGTGCAAAATGTTTAGTAATTTAACGCGTATTGAATAAAATATCTCAATTATATAATTTTAACTAAACGACTACATAGTACAGCTTCAAAGCGGATATCGAAACGCTAGAAAATGCAAAAATAAAACACTGCATCTCAACAGCAATTCGAAAGATGAATCAACGTGAGTGAAATACCAATGAATTTCATTGAACTTACTTGGAGCTTCAGTTGTGTAAGTGTCAGGTGCAACTGAAATATTGAATACAATACTGAATATAGTATGTCTTCGTAGTCTATGGATCATCTACATAGAATTGATCTCAATAAAATATTGAACAGTGGTGGTGTGCACAAATTCAAATGATCATTAACATAAACAAAAACATTCATTAATATTACCTATTCTACAAGTAATTATTTAAGTTTACTTTTAGTTTATAACAATCTACGCGCAAAGTATCTGTTCGAGTTGCTGAGATTCTTGCTACTCCATCTCCTTAATTTCACCTCAGTTTTCGGGTTCGCTTTTGGTAGCGAATAAATTCTTAACTACGAAATAACTGTTCTGCTCTGTTACGGGCTCGTAATCGCTGTAGTGGTGATCATAGTCAATCGCTAACCGATCGCCGCTGCTAGTTAAGTTTTCACAAACCAATATCACTAACATTGCTTGATCACGGTTGTCGTTAATCTCATTTGTGCGTCATTAAAGATGCGAACGAGTTCCCTACCTCATACGCAAATGATGCCGGTAACAAATGATTTTATAAACTACAGACACTGATATTATCTAGTCATCTAACATGATACCAGTGGGCTGGCAGCATTTATTGGCTACTGACGGACCAAAGTCCGGAAAAAATAACCGTTTCGCATTGAGTCAGAATCTATATCCCATATCCCGTGAAAAACATTGCTATTCTAATTTTACCCTGGGATTTAGAATATTTTCATTTAAAACAGTTCTTTCACACGATAAAAGCCGAATTCGTTCGGAAGTCACGATGTAGATTCCTCCTTTCAAAACCAGAGAATCCATGGAATATTCGTACTCTGTGAGACACTGGAACAGTCAATCAGGTTTTTGCAGAATTAGAAATGCACACCCTGTAGGTGCTTTTAAACAGTAAAACACATTGAACGCATTGTGGACATCCAAGATTAGATTCGAATGAGCTGCTGTTTTACCCCGGTAATAAGGAAGACAACGCTACACGTAATAAAACAGTTACACTTATGTTATCCAAACAAGGACCGAATTCGCTGTCAGGTTAGGAATCTCATGAATCCATAAGCTTCAAAGCATTTTACGAAACAAAAATGAAGGCATCACAATGAACGAATGTGCGTAAAAACAATGACAATGAAGACGTTAAGGATAATTAATAATCAAAGCTAATGTAAATTGATGAGTAATACGAAACCAATGACCCAAAAATCATAGTACCAGATTTGAAGACATCAAAAGACCTCAAGGATTTGAAAAGGCAAAGAGAATGGGTGACATTTCTCACCACTTTCATCCTGAAGAAACAGCTGATAGGCAGCGCTATTTGGCACACAATCGCATACAAAACAACACATGCATTTCACTGAATCAGAAAACACGAAACCGAATCGACCATGTCTGCATAAATTAAAAGTTCAGAAGGACCATAGAGGATATGAGAACCGAGAGAGGAGCTGATATAGCCTCAGATCATCACCTGCTGGTCTTCCAGGTGGAACTGAGACTCAAGTAGCAATGAACAACGTGATGGAGAACATCACAACAGTGTCATACGGCCATTCCGAAGTATACTGACAGACTCAACTAACTGAAATTAACCATCAGCAACAGTTCAAAGGCCTCGCAAGATCTACTCAATGGAGAGGAAACTGCGATACAGAAAAATTATCATGAAGTTACAAGCTACAAGAAACCCTATCAAACGAAGTCAGTCACAGTTGAGACATTCGAAGTGATTCTAAAACGAGGAACGGGATTGAATTCAAGTATTCTTGATTATTGTGTAACATCATCATACATGCATCAACCAAATCATGCTTGATTGAGAAGCTTTGGTTGACTTGGAAACAATTACCCATCTGTGCTGCGTCACTCATGAGCACAGTGGATCTCATGCAGATCTGAAGTTGCTGACCCAAAGCAAGACCAGCATTTCTAAAACTGAATATAATCTTGAACTCAAAAACAACTATCAGCCGACATCAAAGTAAGAATTTTCAATACAAATTTCAAGACAGTTGTCGGGCACGGTGGCTAAAACCAGTCATACAGAGTTGGCAATGAAGACAGCCTATGCTGTATTGGCAATAATAGGCGTAAGTGAGTAAGTAACAAGAAACAAAAGCTTAAATTGATATTAAGTCATATTGAGTCGCAAACATTTGCCAAACTGCCTGAGATCAAAACTCACCCGTTGCTGATTCTACGGCGCTAAACCATGACACTGAAATTTCAAACAATATTGTCGTTTAAATTCTCAGTCAGATACTGATAAACACGTAGTTCATAAGGGACAAGCAAAGAATGAAGTGTTTGAGTTTTACCAACTTACGGAACCAATTTCTCACTGAATCTTTATGAATTTGTAAAACACAGATGAGAATAATTTTTCTTACCATTTTTGTTGAAAAAGCGCAAGTTCTAAATACAATCGTGATGATGCAAGTTTGCTATTTTGTATATTCTCTTCCTAAAGAAATGTATATGCCTATCGACTTGCAGTATTTACTCGGATTTATTATCTACACCTTTCATTGATGTTAACGATGAACGGAATGGAGGGCATTATTTTATTAAATCATCAAATATATTAATAAATAATCCATTGCGTATGCATGAGATAGAAGTACTTACTATAGAGACTTGAAAAGAATCTGCCTGATGATCCATCTATTATTTAAAAGAAACAAACACATTGAAATGAATCATTGAAATAATAGTTCAGAAGTTCGTCCCGTAACTGGCATCTAACTAGAAAATTTAAACAATCTGTTGCATTCTAATGTGACTTCACAGATCCGCATTTGATTGTGTGAGAGTTTCAATGTTTACAAATATTCACTCTTCATCCAATAGAATGTAATTTATCACAGAAAATCTGAATACTACTGATTTCGATGTTTCATATTTTTCCCATAGTTAGTGAACCAAGGAAAAAGATATGTGACTAAACTATTTCCATAAGATAATTTACAATAAAATTTATTTGAGTTATTATTATAATTTATTACTTTCAGTCGATTCTGTCACACGATCGTCTATGAAAGCAGTAAAATGTATAGAATGTTTTAATCAACGTAACATCTGAGTGATTAATTTAATTTGTTTGAATAACACTGGTGAAATTCACTTAATGATTTCAAATATTCATGTATTGTTAATCTATGTATTATGAATTCTTATATATTGTAAGAAATATAGTGGGTACGTGGTCATACCATTTTTGTTTGTTGAGATTGTGACAGTTACTTCTGAAAAATAAAAAATAAACTAAAATGTCATAACACAATACAATCATGAATAGATATTTAGGACCAGAGTAAAAATAGAAAAGTACTACTCTTACCTCCTGTCGATTCCGTCACTTGGTTGTCTATGAAGGCAGTAAAAAATATATTGAATGCTTAAATATTTCATGATCTCACATTTGGTAGAACTTCTTGGTCAAATAATAGTTTGATCAAGTTATCATTAGTCAATTCATTGAACACGAATTCCATATGATTTAAACAGACTGATTAGTTATGTTGCTTATATTATTTTCGGCATTGTCAGTAAATGTATGACGAAACTTTGATTTAGTTATTGTAACATTTTCAATATAAGTCGAATAAACAATTTATGCTCTTGCGCGGTCACTCAATTTTGGAAGACTGAGCCGGCATCCATCTGTGGTAATATATATGACTACAATCAATCGAAGGATTCTTCAACAGTCTAACGTATTGTCTTCAGTTGTTACTGCATACAACTGTCAAGGTTGAAATTCATTGGTTACAGCTTCTCACTACAACTCCGATAATTTCTTTACGGAGCTAGTCCATTGTAGACTCATTGAAGAGTAAGTCAAGTCTACTCACTGATCATGCGACTCATACCAGGACGAAGTAGCATTCCAGTGTTCACAGGTCTATAATGGTAGACTAATAGTGATTTTTTCATGACTTCAAAGGTGAACAACGACCTCGAACACCGTTAGTTGCATTTTCACGAAAATATGAAATAAAATACTAGGTACGTGGTCATACCATTTTGGTTTGTTGTGGTTGTGGCGGTCGCACCTGAAAATTAGAAATAAAATAAAATGTCATAACACATTACGATCATGAATAGATATGTTCGACCACAGTTAATATAGAAATGTATTACCGTTACAGTCACACTAAGATGTCAGCCATATCAGTGCGATTTGCATGTGAGCGCATCTAATCACGATGACAAACGTCACATCTGACTGATTATTTTAATTTGTTTTATTAACACCAATGAACTTCACTTGATAGTTTCAAATATTTATATACTGCTGATCGCCTTAAAAATCGAGAATCGTAAAACCAGTGAATATTCATTCGAGCTGGAAATGAATGTTGATCATGTTGATTGAATTTGTTAGAAGTTACTTTGTATATACACATGGACGAATTTCGTGTATGGTGGAGATTTGGTATCATCTCTTTCGATTTTTTGTTGTCTGACTGAATCACAGAAATAACTTATATATATTGTGAAAAATTATCAATAGGCTACCAAACACCTGGAACCGTACGGAAAGACCGACAATCCAGTGTAAATAAATCAATTGTGTAATAATAGCTGGTTAAAAAGATATTTGATATTAGAAGCTATCTAATTAAACATGGCAACCGATTGACTCTCAGCAAATAACCAGTATATCCCCGATAGTAATGAGATGTTTATTATGATGTTCACTCATATAAGCCTTTACTACTGGCCATTACAATGATAGCAAAATATACAGTTCATAATTTCGGTTTACGAAAAAGAACAACTAAAAGCGTTAACTTACATATCGACAGTGTTATTACCAACAACAACTGAAGAAGTTTGTAGTTCATGCTTTGGATTATGATTCAGGTTTCAACCAAGGGTATATATATAGCTGGAAATAATTTGATGAACAAATTAGAATCCTTATTCTGAAAAATAAACAAACAATTGGTCGAACAAATGTGTGTATATGAGATGGGTGTATTCGATGTTGAACCAATAACTGTAATGCGAGATCAGTTCGAAATATATTCTAGTAACTACATATCGAAGAAGGAATCGGAAGGGAAAGACCGTAAATACACGCGAAGATATCGTTATGACAATAATGTGCACAATTCTAACTGGACACTTATCACTTCGAGCACGAAGCGTATGATACTGTTGTCGAAGACCTAGACACGTAGGATTAGCAGAAATTCGTCAGAAAATTTGAAATTTCAATCTGACATCGCTCTACCTTGGAAAATCGCCCATTAACTTACGATCAGAGGAAAGTGGAAGATAATTCAGAGTGCTTTGATGCTTGATATTCATCACATAACTTCGGGGGAGATAGCATTTTAATTTACTTCATAACTACTGTTTGTAGAGATACATGCATTTTGGTAAATAATCTTGTATCTCATGATTAACCTATTCTACAAGCATTTGAAAACTGAATAAAATACTAAAGCATCCTTTTCACGTATCATAATCTGAAACAGTTAAAAGAGCAAAGTTCAACAAGTCATTTCGTTTTCCATTTCAGACAATCCAATATTACATTATACAGCTTCAAATATAAGCGTCATTAGAAATTGCCGTAAACAGATGCATATTAGACTGAATGACCGTTTGATTAGTGGAATAAATAAACCAAACGTAGAGGCGTAATTTACACAGACTACATTATGCATTATTCAGAGCGCTAATGACTTAGGAATACGTTTATGATGATTCTGGTGATGTAAGTACCTAACAACATGATGTTTCTTATCGAATGTGAATAAATCTATTACTCTACTGATATATTAAATTTTTGTCTAACTAGTAGAGTGGAATTAATACCGTTTAAAGAATAATTTCTAAAGTACATTGAACTGGTCTTTGTCTATTATATACTATCTTTGTATACTGCATAAGTTGATTGTTAGTGCAAGCAAGTTATATTTGTTTATTTTTAATGTTTGTAGCACGGTCAATAATCACTAATAGAAATTTATTGTTATCGCATTATAAAAAATTTGTTTAAAATATGCAAGTAGTGCAACCACTGGCATCACTGGTCACCAGATATCCATTCTTGGGACAGATAATATTCCATTGAGGAAGCAAGTGGTTGATTTTATCAATTTTCCTTCCCTACATACCGAGTATGTTAAATCTGTGATAGCCTCAAGGGACAGACGAGACTTTAAGAATGAGTTATATAAACTGGCTGAGAAGAAGTTATTAATTGCAGTCAAATAGTGTAGCAAGGCTAATTTCATAGGTAAATAATGATGGGAATTTTCGAAAACTATTGCCTCATGCTTGATAGTCGTCTTTTGCAGAACACAGTTGTTCCACTTTACTCAACTATTTATTTCCAGCGTCAGTATCAATAATATTGACGTGTTTATTACTATTATTATCATTAGCCAAACAACCACAGCACAACAATTCCTAATGGCCATGATATATATATATATATATATATATATATATATATATATATACGGTTTCTTCGATTAAAAGTTATCAATTCATTTTCCTTGTTCTCTTATGACTTACTGGTAAGTAACACAGAAATGACATTTAAAATCGATAATCGCTCTGTTTTATAAAGATATTATCAAATATGATCATGTGTTTAAAGTTTTGAAATCGATAACGATGTTAGGCGTGCTACCATGGGTAGGTAGGAAAAGATTGGATTGATCTATTATTATGCATTGGAATAAGTTGAAATATCAGTTTGAAACTAAAGTAGGATGTATGACTTTGTACTTTTAATTGGTATTCTTCACTTATTCATATTAGTATCTTTTATAATATAATAAAAAAATAATCATTGGACGCTATGTCGTTACTTTGTACATGTAACATAATTGTTTCAATGAACAGAAGCTTTCAATGTCACCATTTGCCAAGACCTACATATTTATTGAACTTTTAGGGTTTCAAGTTATCCTGTTGTTCGTAATCCCTAATGAATGTGATCAGTGACGAATAATAACAGACTGGTAACTCAAAACCTCCTGATATGAAATAAATTCATACACTATACAGAAATGAGTAAAGATCAAACTCAGTTCAAAGGCACATATTTAACACAACACTGACTTGCTCTACTTAACCAAAGGCGAGCCATCGAGTGTGTCAATACCTGAAAATTATCTAACAGCACATATGCTGTAACTGAAAAGTGCACTTTAATGAGATTGAAGTTGAATTCTTCCACGTAGAAATAGCAATCGGTGAAGTGGAAACATTTATTATCATACTCAATCAAAACAGTTATTATTTTATTTTACTTATTTTGTCTAATTGTACCAAAATCACTGACGCGCAGCTCTTTGTTTGTGTTGCTCTGATCTTTCGTTACATACTGCTCTTTGCGTCGCACAATTTACTGTTGTAATGCTTGTGTTGTTTGTACACCACGAAATATTCAGCTTCTGTTCTGAAAGGCATTTCTAGACCATCAGAACGAATATTTAGAATCAATCTTGAAGAAATGTAAAGCAAACTCTATGTGGATAGTGAAATATAAGTAACGCCAGCATACGATACTATGTATTGTTTCGGAATATATCGTACTGATACACAGAATACATGTTTATGATACTTTACCTTCTAATCATTGAAACATGAAGTTAATGAACATCATGGAATTGATTCAGAGGAATAGCGACTCAATCAGAACTTCTTCAAAAACTCTAAAATATCTACTGAGTGTATAATAAACAATCTTGTCTGAAATCATGAATGTAGTAATGCCCGGCAAAAACTAGAAAGTAGGAAATAAGGGGATGGCTGTTTAGTCCATTATATGATATATCAGTTGTGCCCATCCGCGACTCATGCACGTGGGAATGCAACCCAGAATATTCGGTCTCGCACGTAGAGCTTATTAATTAATCAGATGAGTCTCATTTGAAGTTTACAGACAAAGTATTGAAATCCTAAATCAGTCACTATTCGTAATTATTGTTTGTGGTATTCAACTTGAAAACCAAGTAAGAGATATCTTACGATTATTCACGTGTCATTTGTAGTTTCGCAGAAAACAAAATCTATTGTCTATAGTTCTGTGTCTGAGTTAAAGAATGATTAGTTTTTAGAAGAAGAGCTTTCATTCTCATGATAAGCAGATAATACGAATCTGTTCTTTTTTTCAACAATATGACATTCCTTATTATTTTGACCAAATGTTTCCAGACAAAGTTTAGATCATCAGACATTGTTCTTAGTAAAATACTGTTAGACACACACGCATGAAAATTGAGTAGATGTGAAATTATTATTTTTTTCATTTGGACATTGTTTTATTATTGCGTATTATTCGAAGATAACATGTTTGCCGAGGTTTCTGATTCTATATAGTCTTTTCTGCAAGGTATATTCTGGCTCCGAAATTCCTGTTCAAATGTAGATTTCAAAGGTCAACGAAATCATTGAAGTTATTCAGGACCTGTAGAATAATGATCATATGTTAAAATGTACAACCTAGTTCACATTTTTTATGGACCGACTGATGTCCGATTGACATGTCGATTAGAAGTCATTTGCAGTGCTACTATACTTCTTCAACCTATTAAAAGCACTAGGTCAAAGAGCACTTAATATTACAATTATTTATCAATTTTCTTACGCATGCTTGGCCTAGTTGTCATACCTCCGTTTACAGGAAACAATCTATTTTGATGATCGGATTAGGTTATTTGATCATTCTCGAAGATGTAAAAATTTTCTCCTTTGACTCTTTAACAATCTCGGTACCTATTCAGATAAAAAGCATCAATGCAAGTCACAACCATTGTGCGGTAGGTCTAGCTGTATCAATCAACTGCTCTCCTCCTGGTTGCTTCGGCAGCATACACACATTCATTCACTTGCAAACGCAAGACTTGCGGGCAGGTACCGGTAAAGTTGCAATTTTCTAATTCTTCCAGGTTCTATTCTTTTGTAGTTAAATTTACATACCTCCTAATGCTTAAATCCAAAACTCCTGGTTCGCGAATTTTCCACTATCATTTATCTCGTTTTTACCTCAAACTCTCTCAGATAGCATGTCAAGTAATAAGGTTGCTAGCACATCTTACACCATAACAACCAAGAAAACCTGCAGAGTTATGAACCGTGGGATTAACAGAGGGTCGAGAATCTCAGTCTCCAGCGATATGTTTGTGAAAAACCTCAAGTCGTCACTCAAAAGCCTGCCTCAGATTATTGTTCATAGTTTGGATGACTTGACTCAAATACCTCCACTAGGTCTCAAACAGAAAAACGAAGACAACACATCTCCGAATACTACTCCCAAACGATCAGTAGGATTAATGAGAATATGAGGAAAAAGCGTTTCAAGGTTCACTCGATGAAGTGTATCGCACTGAATTCGTATAAGGAAGATGGTGTCGCCCGATCAATGTCAATCAAAATCAATGACTCCGCCTTTGAATGCAATGTCTGTAATAAGTGCTTCCATTGTCATTGCGACACGTTAGTACACGAAAAGTTCTATGCGTCCTGTTAAGTTAACCCTGTCCTTGTTTCTCGCATATCTGGCCACAGTGAAAAGTACCCGGGGTCTAAAAAAGCCGCAGGCCCCACTCCAAATAATTTTGAAAACCTCGATGAACAATCCTAATTCTTCAGGGTAAAAATAACTCGAAGTACGACCTGTCAAGTTACATAAGGTGTTGCGAAATTCGACACAGATTTGTTAGACAGCAACAGAAAGGCCAAAACAGACGCATGAAATTGACCCATGGCCTTGATCAAAAACCCTCTGCATAAGACAAGATGGTAGTTTCGTCAAATGAACGCACTGCGCAGTCATCACACCTGCAGAGTCAAGTTCATGCAGAACTGACCAGCTCGCTTAAAACAATTTGTTTGAGAATCCAACAACGTCTGTTGCTGCAGAAGTGCATCAGGTGCGGAGACAGTCCGCCAAAAGCCTCGTTAAAAAACATGAGAGGACCAAGGGTTAGGCTGTAAAGAATCAGGGATAGGTGCACACAGAGGGATCTAAAGACCATTATCGTAACTCAAACATGGCCACGACACCCAACTGTCTCAGGTGACAGAATCATTCCACACAAACGGTATAAAATACAGGCCTCTCTCTTATACTAAGGCCCAAAAAAAGATAAACGAACTGATGCAATACTGTAACTGCCACTCCTTGATTACTTGTTACTAACGCCTGTTATTTCTAATTAAAATGTAGGCCGCTGACCAGTTTTCTTCAACCAGCTCTGTCTTGGGCTTACGTTTCCTGTTCTTTACAACTTTCGATAAATTTTTCCATATCTGTCTCCATTTCTCAGCGCGATATGTCTTTTGGACTTCCACTTTTCTATTTGTCTTGTGGACTCCTAGTGAGGGCTTGTCTTGTTATGCCTTCAACTACCTTTCGCAGTCAGTTTCTTATCCACTTGAACAATTTCTTCTTAATATCGTTCTCCGCTAGAATCTGGTTTGTTCTATCCCATAGTAAATTGTTGATGACGTTATGTAGCCAACGGCTCTGATGTATTTCGCGTAGACAACAGTTAATGAATACTTGTATCATCATTATGATTGCTTTCACAGTTCTCCAAGTTTCCGTTCCATACGGTAGAACCTGAAAATTCTGATTTTGGTGTTGACTATTATTTGCTTGTAGTTTACGTAAAATTATTGTGCAGGATATTCAATGCTAACTTTGTTCATTTCGGTTGGTGCAGACCGTCACTGCTCAATATTTTATTGAGACAAATGCTATGTGGATGTTGCATATTTCACCAAGACGTGATATTCACAGTATTGTATTCCATATTTCAGTTGCACCTGACAGTCACACAACTGAAGCTCCAAGTAAGTTCAATGACATACATTGGTATTTCACTCACGTTCATACATCTTTCAAATTGCTGTTCATATGCAGTGTATTACTTGTGCATCTTATAGCGTTTCGATATGCACTTCGATGGTGCACTGTGTAGTCATTTAGTTAAAATTATTTAATCGAGATATTTTGATCAATACATTTATTCGTTCACTGAAATATGTTTTGCTGTAATTTGTCTACTCGTTCAATTACTGATTGTTTTGCATTTATTCTGATGTTGATCCTTGCAGAATGGAAAATTGAGGATATCATTGATTTCGTGTTTTGTGTATTTACTCTGCATTATAAAGGTTCAGTGAGAAGTTGGTTCCGTAAGTTGCTTAAACTCAAATATTTCATTTATTGCTTGTTCTTTATGAACTATGAGTTTATCAGTATCTCAATGAAAATTGAAAACGAGAGTACCGTTCGAAATTTCAGCGTCGTGGTTTAGTCGCAAAGAAGCCGCAACTGGTGAGTTTTGTTCTCAGACGGTTCTACGGGTAATTTCACAAATAAATTTGTCTTGCCAACAATATAAGCTATTGCATCATATTACTTGCTCACTTAGGCCGATCACCACCAATGGCGCATACTCTGCCTATCAGCATTCCCCAACATACGCTTTACTGGACATTCTTTCATAGTTTTGCATGGTTGGCCTACATTTTGCTGTCCTATCCATGCTATCATACTCATTCTCATGATCAATGAAGTGGATGAATGGTGGTGAATTGCTTTCAATCGATCGATCCACAATAATCTGTAATGTCGCAATTTGATCGGTACAAGATCAATTCTTCCGGAATCCAGCCTGCTGATCTCGAAGTAGAACACCTATAGAGTCCTTCATTCTGTTTAACGACACCTTTGCGAAGAAATCTCCTGGTGTTGAGAGAAGAGTGGTGTCTCTGTAGTTCACAGACTTATTGGAATTGCCTTTCTACGGTATGTTGATCGGACATCCTGATTTCTAGTCTGTTGCTATTTCTTCTTCAACCCAAATCTTGCTGGAAAGAATGTGGAGTATGTTCGCAGTTTCCGCTACTTTTGATTGGAGTGCCTGTGCTGGAATATTGTCTGGACGTACTGCCTTGCCGCAGCTGATTTTTCTGATAGCCATACTGATCTCTTCGAATGTACGTGGACCAATATTGACTGGAAGGTCCGTGGTTGCTGCTTCGATGGTGGGTGTGTTCACAGTGACTGGTCGATTCAAGAGTTCCTTAAAGAGCTCTTTCCTCCTGTTTCGCCCTTCCTCAATGTTGCCTCCCTTGCTTTTCACTGATCGTTCTGGTTTGCAACAATTTACAGCGAACGTCCGTGTTGTCTCCTGTAATTGTCACATGTTTTCTTCGCTCGCAGCGTTTTCTGCCGTTACTGCTAGGTCTTACACTATAACCGTTTGCCGTTTGAATAATCACATTTGACATGAAGAAAACAAAATGAAATAGAACTGTAAGTAAACGAATAAGCAAAAATGAATATATGATTATAATCTTGAATAAGTAAAAAAGGCTGAAAATGGAAGTTAAATAAAATTTCATATCTTCAAAGCCTTTGAAAGCAATAAAAGAGGGGAACATTCCCTGTCTGACAACAAAGGATAAGGTCACACCATTTCTCGTTATAGCTGCAACCGAAGTGAACCAACTTTACAACCTCACAAAAAGAAGTAACATCTGCTCAACCAACAGTGAAAAAGATAGTGTAGTAATTTTCGCAACAACTATATGAACAAAAGATCCAAAAAACCCAATTGTATATTTAACAAGTAGCTTACATTTCTAGCATATACCTTCCTATTTTGTTTAGATTGCCTATGTGACACCAGTATAAATAAATGTTTGCGACCAAAACTGCATTTTTTCACTGATGATAAAATCATTCTACCTCACATTTTGTTCGATTTTTAAAAACTTCAAACATCAGGACACAAAACCTTTTACTAATATTTCTATTTCTATTTCGCTGTGTCGTATTTCTCTCCTTTTACAATTTTATGATCCTAAATAATCCGATCTATCATGCTTTTGGTGAATCACGCACAGGCACACCTAAGTGAATCTATCATATTACTAAGTTTTACCTCAAATAATACGGAGTGATCTACGTATGGTTTCTTGCCAACATATCCGACATATTTTGCGTAAACAACTGTTAATGAATATTTATATCTTCTGGATGACGGCTTTCTTGGTTCTCCAGGTTTCCGCTGCATACATTGGAACTGTCTATACATTTGTATTAAAAATCTTGATTTCGGTGTTGAACGATATTTGTTTGGACTTCCAGATATTTTTCAATTGTAAAAATGCAGACCTTGCTTTGCGGATGTGCGCCCTCACATCCCTCAAATCCCTTCTCATATACACTTGTAATATGTTCTTACCGACGTTTTCTGTGCTACAATTTGGTACTGTGTTTTAACCCAAATTATATCATCCATCAAGCCGTTTGTGCACCACGCACAAGCACACCTAAATGCATCCATCATATTACTAATTTGTACCACATATAATACTGAGTGATCTACAGATTCGTTAAATCGGCCACCATCTCTTAATTTATTACTGAAAAAAAATCGTTTCCAATCATTCAATGCAATCTTCCACAAAATATCTCAAGATAATTGAGCAATAATTATTATCATTCAAATTTTTCATTATCATTTTCTTCCTCGTTTAAGTGATTGTTTACGAGAGTTCACTCACTAATGACTGTGTTGCTGTTGTTTGTGGCTGTTATAACAAGCGTCATCAGCCAAGTGACTTACAGATGATCATTTTTATTTGTACAAACTCAGTACCATTTCACGTGCACCTTGTTAAAAGAATAATGGTTTAATCAACCAACTTGTTTTGAAGCACTCTTTTCAAGCCTTAGGCGGAACCCAAATAGCATATAATAAGGGTGTAAAAAATAATAATAATATAATAAATATAATAATAATTCGTCAGAACGCAGGAGAAACGTAGTGTAATGACTTTTTGAAAATTAACTGAATATATATAAAACGTCGCTTGTTCAATGATGCTATATTCAAACATATTTTATTTTCATGTGCATATTCGTCGAAATCATGGGCCGCAAGGTTCAGGAATAGTTGATGAACCATGAGAATAATAAATTAAACATGCCATCGCTGGTGATATCTTCCGGATCATCAATAATTCTCATGGCCTTGATACTAGAACAGTTTATACCGAAATCAAGCTGGATGATTAGAAAATATCCTCCGTGTGTTTGTGGATGACTTGTGTTCCGAATTAGTAGACATTGTACTTTGAGTATAAAGAAATATCACATCCGATACGAGTTTTCGGTTTGTGCGGAAAAATGGTGGAATCACAAACCGTTTGAGCAACCGACTCATAACTGTTGATTGCTTTGGTTACCACGATCTCCACCTTCACTAAAATGACTATATCCTTCGTCTGACGCAGTAGATAGTATGTTAGGGTGAATCTTTAACAGCCTGTTAGCTAACCATCATTGTTATTGAAGAATTAAATCCTATCATATTCTAATTTGTCAACCGTTTTTCTCGATCTTAGTTAAACTTTGAAATATTTAGATAGACCTGAGGAAAAATTTGTCCATAATATCATGATAATTACAGTATTACGGAAAAGTAAACCGATATTACTAGCCTTATGTAGCTAAAATGTTTCAAAGAACAGATCATTCATCGAAATATAATAATTTCCAGCAACGATAACGACAGCAACACGTGTAAGTGTAATAAACAGTAATTGTTCAGAGTAGCCTGATTTTGCAGTAATTATCCACTATGCTTATGAATTCGTTTTTCAAAAGAAGACATATATCAGCTGCACATTACATACGACGACATTCAAAGTCAATAAGGAATAGGCCGCTGACCAGCATTTTCCACTGTACTCTGTCCTGGGCCTACCTTTCCAGTAATCATAATGTACTAATAATATTGAAACGAAGTCTTTAACCTACAGTAGACTGTACGCTTCTGTCTAACGATGTGATTTTTGACAAATTTAAATTTTACCCATCCTAAAACGGGGCGAGTGAATGATTAACTTGCTGGTCTTGACCCAAAGTATATGAGATTTCGATTTCACTTGTAAGAAAAGCAGACCTGTCAGGTCTTTCCGGTAATAAAAACAACTATTTTCACGAAAAAAGATTAGTATTTCTATCTTCTGAGCAAACTTTCTCAGTTACCGATTTCAAAACAGAAGAGAAACAAATAGTTAAACGAAAACATCGTCCAAACCAACGTTTGAAGTTTCAGCAGAATTATAATATCCAAAAACAAATAAGCTTTCGATATTCATAGTGTTAGTATATAGTCATTTATTAACTTTCCTTCCTCCCATTACATTGCATCCAGAAAGTGTTGTGATCAGTATCAGTACGGAACATTCACACATCCATTACACATTGCACTTATCCATTGCACTTAAAACAGCTCAGTATTCACAATTTGCAGTCATATTAAGACTATCATTAGTTCTGATGCATTTGTTATCGGAAACATTTTCTTCTAATGGGACATTCGTGATTCCTCTCATGGCATGAATGAGGATATTTCCTAAAATCTGGATGCAGCATTTGTGGGGGCCCATTTAAACAATCAAACTCTGGCAACAAAATCCTTGAGTTCAAATTTGAATCCGACAAAATTCAAACAGTTCAATGGAAATGGTCAAAAATGTTGCCGGTTTATCTTATCCAGACTTACAAAGAAAGACTGATATGCTTTAAACTACTTCCTTTACCTCATTGTAGGACGTAAGGTGATCTATTGTTGCCATACCGTACAACGTAGGACAGGTTTTGAAGGAATATCCTACCACCTTCATACAACTCGAGCTGACTGTAATAAATACACGTAAAACCAAGGAGTGAGTGGTCATGTGAACCAAACTCAGGAATACGTTCGCCGTTTTTACACCATTTGGATTATATGGGGCGTTCACAATTTTTATTGTGAAGTAAATTGTTCATGAATGAGAATGGTTAACTAGTTGAATCATTTATGGAATATGTAAATCAAAGATAGTTAGCTATATGAAATGAGTTTTGTTTTTCTGATAATTATTTAATACAGACACTGTTACTTCATTCACAATCTCTAATAGAATCAATAAACCAATGACATACAACTTATCTTCACTCATAACATTTTTTACATTTATCACAGAACTGATTTCCTTTGATCTGTATAGAGTTGTTTTGATTTATAAGTTGTTGACTTTGTCAAATATTCAAAGAAGGTGTTGGACTATTGTTGAATGAATTAGATTTTCAAAAAATCTAAAAAATGAAGTGTGGAAACGAAATCTGCAACACTGTTGTTAAATTTTATTTTTCCGGATTGATTTATTCTTTTGTAAATTCTCTAGTCAACCGAAATGACCAATTACTCAGTTGCTATTCATTCATATCCATACTAGGATTGCCCCTAAAGTTAAAAGTACTGAAAGTTAGTCAAATAGTCTACACTAACTGAATTAAGTGAAACATATGCTACTTACATCAATATATAACCTTGAACGATATATTGATAAAGTGTAGGAAAGCTAGCGATAGTTAGAGTAAATTATATTATCAGTCAATGAATTTTTTGATCTGAGTCGCGTAAACAGTACCAGATATTCTGAACTAACTAGTCAACTGATATTGCAAAATAGTAGTTGAAAAACTTACGTAATAGTTTAAGATCAGTCATGCCAATTCAAATGAACATGCATATTGCTAAATTCTTTATTCACTATCATTTTCTCCCGTCTTTACTCAACATTTCACTGTTGCATTTTCAATATTTTCATGTGTTTGCTGATATTAAATTAAACGAGACGAAGGTTATTATTGTCAATGTAAAAGTTGTCACTATGTGAATATAGATTTGTTTCGTTGGCATAAATGCAAATACTAACACACCTAAATACTATGCAAATACTAACACACCTAAATACTATGCAAATATTCTTTTCAATATCATACTCTCTTTTCCTTTGTTATATCTATCTTTCCGTAGACATTTTCTGTATTCTTATAAGTCGTCACATATATATAGCAATAACATTAATTCAGTATACAATAGTCCCTTATCAATGCTGAAAATCTTTTTTGACCGAAAGAACATTTTATTCATTGACGTAATTTTGTCTCGGTTGACAAGGCTTTTAGTGGTTACATACCTGACAACAAGGACAATATATATATATATATATACATATATATATATAGGATGTTTCCAAAATATTCTAGAGTATACATTGATTTAGGATGAAAATTAATGTAGAGTGCTAGCACATACATTTAAGTTGAAAGAAAATTCTTAGCATCCAGTCAATCAAGTATGCAGCAAATATGACTACTTCTGCATCTACTTAGACGTTAGTAAGCTTTTAAATGTGAGCTCTAGAAGTCGTTAGAATCAGAACAGCTCCCTCCTCAAGCATTTCCCCATCCCTCACCCTGCAAGACTAGAATGACATATCGTGCTTAGGCAACTGCCTATTGTTCCTAAACACCACGCTTGTTAAGACAGGCCGTAAGGCTTTTGGCTCCCTCATTCTGTATTCAGTAAGATGACTCACCTACTCTTGTTGGTTATTTTAAGCAACCCTTCAGTTCTCGTCATAATGAATTCCTCTGTACACTACTTATTCTTACAAAATGCAACAACTACATAGTAATTAGTAAGGATATCTAACACGAGGACTATAAACAGGCTGATTAGTGCTGCATTCTCTGAAACAATACATATAAGCATTGTCACCATTAAATTTGCACTGTAAACAACAATCTACTTCAAAAAAGACTTCAAAACATCGACTTCTGGTCGAAACCAACAATCTAGGGCTTAGCTGCAATAACTAAAAAGGGCATGTAGCGTTTCAAAAAAACTTCGTTTTTCTCTATTTTGTACCTTCTCCGAACACTAGACACTCTTCGACGAAGTCAATCCTTGAATATGCAGATCACTTAATAACATTTCCGTGCGCCACGCCTATTAGTAATCACTTGTTGAAAATGTTGCGGTTTGAAATCGTTTACGTGAGTGACATAACGTGAACATGCTGTCACAAATAGACTCATATTACTTATCAAACAGTGCAACATTGAACAGCATGGTGGTAGCATTTGTAAAACTTGATTGTGCCTGTGAACCGGCATGCCACTTGTTGCATGCTGTTATTTCAAAATAAAATTAATCATTATTATTTCAGCACTCGCCATCAATTATTTCCTGTAGTTGCAAGTGTATTTAAACCCTTTTTAGATCATGGTTCTTTTCTTAATCAGAGCATATCTATTACCTCTGATTCTAATCTTAAGTGCATCAGTTAAATTAATCTCAATTCCATCAAGTTCAGATTTAGCAATATTCGGGCTGCCAACGTAAATCCTAAAGTGAATGTGTGCTCTCATGCCGATGAAATACCATCAATATCCATCTAAATGGCAGAAAAAAATATACTTTTGCCACTGATCAAAATATTTTCATCATTCCTAGAGGCTGGTACTTACAATGAAGCCAGGTATTTACCTATGCTGGCCCGAAACCTAAATCAAGTCTGAGAAATGTGATTCAAGCCTGCAGGCCAATCATTATTATCCCTTTTATCTCGCGGGTAATGTGGAGTGTGATAAATGTCATTTATCTGATCGCATACATATAGGAGATCATATCGCCCTCTCATGACATATCTGACTTAGATCTAGCTCATGAAATACATATCTGATGGGTTTCTTTTATGAACTCACTAGCATATGCGATCAAAAGTAACATGTGTTAGTATTGGATTTCAGTATAATCAAGACTTACAATAATGTACCTAATAACCTCTTAATCAACAGATTTAAGTCAGTCACCATCGGCAGCCTTTTACTGCAATGGTTAAGATCTTTTATCATGAATGGACTTCAAGCTACTAAAATTAACTCATCATCTACACTTCCACTTACTAGCAGTAGTGTTGGGCTGAAGGGTTTCATCAGTCCTCTCTTTCTCGTTATATGCTGTAAACTTCAGCAGTTCATTAGCAAATCTCAGCAAATAGGTTACAACTCTCAAAGGTAGGTTGCACAGGCGACCTGGCACAGCTATCAAAATTTTCGAAATGAGGATGTATGCAGCGCCACTAGATGTACAAAGAATGGATAACCCCCAAACTAGGTCGAGGATATCCATGTTCATGCTGTCTTAAAAAATAGTGATCATGGAACACTCATGTTTATCAAGGTCAAAAACCAAAAACACTGGTGGGACGAAAACATGCCCTACCTTCGCTAGACTATGGCAGGTTACGTGAATATGAGAAATCATGTTCTACATGCTCAATTGTGACAAGACTTTTGTAGGTTAACCACAGATAACTACTGGCATACGGTGAGAGTCATCATCTAGAATTCTCTTCTAATCAATAAACTTGTAAATAAAACATCGGCAAAGAAAAGAAATTGGATCAAGAGGGAGACTTAATAACTACTACAGGCGAAAAAGAAAGCTTGACAGAAGTGGGAGTGGGACTTCCACCTGAGTCCTTAATTGTCATTGAGAAAAAGGTGTTGTGCCAGGATTCGATTAGATTGGTGAAACTTAGAGATAAAGCTAGATGTGAAAATATTTACAAACTCAACATGCCCGTCTAAGTTTTTAACTTAGAGAAAACCTACAAATCAAAGAGTTTGTGCCTTGAAAGGACCAAGTGGTTACGTTTTCATCAACCTTGAGGTTTATGAAGTCATTAACGTCAGCTTCACTGAACAGTTAGACAAGTTAACTACAATTTCAGAGTACTACTCACACCTTATGCAAGCTGACGGCCTAAAGAATAACTGACTTACTGCTGACCTATTTAGCAAGAGCGTTCAGGAGATTTGCCAATATGTGACAGTACGCGCCCTGAGGTCTTGGAACAGTGTTAAGAAACGCTCACTCCCACAGGATGTGACCTGTTCATGAGTTCACTGGGATCACACCCCTTGTCATATCAACAACAACATACAATCTTTCCAATCCTAAAAGAGTGAGATAGAAAGGATCTGCTCAGAGCGCAACCTTGATATAATGGCCTCCTAATGCCTTGAATTTTTTTTTGAAATATATAGGGAACGCAGTCGTGATTAATGACACTCTTCGGTTTATGAGTAGATTAGTTAGTGGAATCATCCCGGAATTATTCCTCACACGCTTTATGACATACGCATGATCCAGCCTTGAAGTTCGAAACATTGTTGAAGCCCCTTTTCTTGAATTTACAAAAATATATTAGATCAACTGCAGAGATAAGCAAGGAGTTGAGGTAATCTTCAAATTGTTGCCCATCAAAAGGCGAACACTCAGGTTCATTCACATGTTTTCGCGTAGATAACCTTTTCAACTTCGAATAATCTTTCAACAGAGATGACTAGAACCTCATCAGTGAACAGCTGTAAGAAGAGACTCAAATAACACATACTGACATACGTAATTTCATCCTTCTCTTGTAGCATCTGTGCCTGATGAATGTCTTACTAGTTTTTAATAATGCCATTTCTTCAGGTCATTAATGCATTAAATTTCGCTTATTATCTTAAATCTTATCAAAATTACATTTTTCCCTTTACTAGTCTCTATATTGAAAGTAACTGATCACCGACCTCGCAAAGTGATAGACGCTAGTATCCAGAAACCGTAGTGCCCTGAAACAAACCTAATCATTCACCTACAACTTACTAGAAAACATGCGGTCGAAGGGCACGAGAATGGTGTGCAAACAAATAAGTTGTTTTAGACTGGCTCGTGAAAACCATACTGAATGTGTGATTGTTTCATCATATCGAAACAATTTACATATCTAGAAGAGCGACGCTGGTTTGATGAATTCATTCTGAAAACTTGTCATACTAATTTTTGAAATTTCTTCGCATAAAGAATAAATTACTTGAGTGTATACGAGTCAAACTTGCCTTTTGAATAGGGTGCTTTTGTGCCTTGGACGTCTGCTGATTTACGTTTACTCACTAGTGACATTCTCTTAACTGTTGTTAGTTATAAGTTGGTCATCATACGCATCGAATCCAAAGGAGAATATGTGTTTAGATGCTTAAGAACGTCCCATATAATATACTTTCTGTGACCAATAAGCACAAATAGAAACCAATAAAGATTACAGTGCTGCACAATGACTCTTCCATTCTAACAGGCTTTTCAATACCTTTTTAATTACTATATAGCTCCGCTGATTGCAAAGCATAAGTGAAATCTGCTATGTAGTTTGCGTTTCTATCTTCCTTACTATCTCAGTAGTTACACATTGCAGCATTTTAGTCGTTATAAATGCAAATACCTGGGTATGAGAAATGTTTATTAATTAAAATTATATCCTGTAAACTGAGTGATAACAAGTTTAACAAAAGTTCTATGTGATTTATTTTCAAGTAAAGTTCTAATTTATTCTTCTTATTCAGAGAAACTAAAAAGTCCTAAACTTCATTAAAGTTTCAGTGTAAGTATCCTAATATACACTTGTTACCTTAAAATAAACTAGCAGCTTTCAAAAAAATTGAATTGTACGAGGATATTAACGGAATGCAGAAGTTTGATATAACTGATATGAAGTTCACAGACTTGGTTTTCGAGCCTGTTAAGTGTTAAAAAACAAAACAGATCTGCAACTTTAAAAGGTCTCATACTTATTTTAAGAAGCAGTCAAAATAGATACATATTCAGCTGATGAGATTATTTTGACCTAGTTCATATGTATATGTATGACAAATAAGAACTTATTTCCTCATTAATGACTCGTGACAAAACGAAACAAAATTTTCTACATGATTATCGGCCGTTCATTGTGGAACACTTACAGTCAAGATCAATATTGTTCCAGTTGAGTTGATGCCAATTTCACAAATATGCTTTATTTAGGATTTAGAGTGAACTACGAATTACTGCGAAAACGTTAACCCGATAGATAGGTTAGTGAATAAATTTCAGTGACAACATATAAATGTATCATGGCCTAATAAGTATCAGTAGGCAGTCATATGTTATCCTTTAAAATTCACAATCATTTATGTAGCTCGTCATACATAGATATATGTCAAGCAAGCCACATTCAAGATTCTTAAAAGTGATTTCGCCTTAGTTGATACCCATCAGTACGGAAGCTCTATTATGTGCTGTTGAAAATCGGCGGTTCGTATGAAATTCAAAGCTATCATACTGACTTTCATGACTAGAGATGTTATGAGTAAATTATTTTTGCTGAATGACAGAGATATTGATAACAATTGCTGACTATATTGTTGTTTCATTCTCAGTGCGTAACAAAGTCTTTGAAACAAAACTGACCAAAGCTATAAAAATCTTGGAGCCATGGACGATTTTTTCATTTAAGCACGATTTATGGTTTAGCTCTATTGTCACTGCCATTCAATACAGCTGTGCAAACCTCCTGGCGAGACTAGTCACTACTGGGAACATTATAACTATTGTCATTCGATTATCGGTCACCAGGTTGCTGATACACTATCATTCAATGATTCCAGGATTCAGATGATTCACTTGTTTAAATAAAATTAGACAGTCACCATAACTAATCTAATGCTTACAATTCACCAAATTTTGCTAATTAGCCAAGTTTCAACTATTCCTAAGAGTTGTTTTCAACCACATGGTATTCAACATGCTACTTAAAAAACGGTTATATTACTTGACTGTTAGAATTCAACAAGATCAGAAAAACTGATATTCGTTAGAATTAATAAAATATAGATACTGTTGTCAAATGAATGCAATTGTTCATGTATACTTATAAAAAGTCATACAAGGATGTAACAGATACAATTACCAGTGGGTAAAATGAGACTAGGATTAATAGATTTGACAGTAAGAATGAGGTCTAATTAGAATTGGAGTAACTATACTTACTACCAATAAGTAGTACTGAAAAATAAAAAATAAAATAAAATGTCATAACACATTATGATCATGAATAGATATTTAGGACCAGAGTAAAAATAGAAAAGTACTACTCTTACCTCCTGTCGATTCCGTCACTTGGTTGTCTATGAAGGCAGTAAAAAATATATTGAATGCTTAAATATTTCATGATCTCACATTTGGTAGAACTTCTTGGTCAAATAATAGTTTGATCAAGTTATCATTAGTCAATTCATTGAACACGAATTCCATATGATTTAAACAGACTGATTAGTTATGTTGCTTATATTATTTTCGGCATTGTCAGTAAATGTATGACGAAACTTTGATTTGGTTATTGTAACATTTTCAATATAAGTCGAATAAACAATTTATGCTCTTGCGCGGTCACTCAATTTTGGAAGACTGAGCCGGCATCCATCTGTGGTAATATATATGACTACAATCAATCGAAGGATTCTTCAACAGTCTAACGTATTGTCTTCAGTTGTTACTGCATACAACTGTCAAGGTTGAAATTCATTGGTTACGGCTTCTCACTACAACTCCGATAATTTCTTTACGGAGCTAGTTCATTGTAGACTCATTAAAGAGTAAGTCAAGTCTACTCACTGATCATGCGACTCATACCAGGACGAAGCAGCATTCCAGTGTTCACAGGTCTATAACGGTAGACTAATAGTGATTTTTTCATGACTTCAAAGGTGAACAACGACCTCGAACACTGTTAGTTGCATTTTCACGAAAATGTAAGAAATATAGTGGGTACATGGTCATACCATTTTTGATTGTTGGGATTGTGGCAGTTACTTCTGAAAAATAAAAAATAAAATAAAATGTCATAACACATTACGATCATGAATAGATATTTAGGACCAGAGTGAAAATAGAAAAGTACTACTCTTACCTCCTGTCGATTCCGTCACTTGGTTGTCTATGAAGGCAGTAAAAAATATATTGAATGCTTAAATATTTCATGATCTCACATTTGGTAGAACTTCTTGGTCAAATAATAGTTTGATCAAGTTATCATTAGTCAATTCATTGAACACGAAGTTCCATATGATTTAAAACAGACTGATTAGTTTATGTTGCTTATGTATTATTTTCGGCATTGTCAGTAAATGTATGACGAAACTTTGATTTGGTTATTGTAACATTTTCAATATAAGTCGAATAAACAATTTATGCTCTTGCGCGGTCACTCAATTTTGGAAGACTGAGCCGGCATCCATCTGTGGTAATATATATGACCTACAATCAATCGAAGGATTCTTCAACAGTCTAACGTATTGTCTTCAGTTTGTTACTGCATACACTGTCAAGGTTGAAATTCATTGGTTACGGCTTCTCACTACAACTCCGATAATTTCTTTACGGAGCTAGTTCATTGTAGACTCATTAAAGAGTAAGTCAAGTCTACTCACTGATCATGCGACTCATACCAGGACGAAGCAGCATTCCAGTGTTCACAGGTCTATAACGGTAGACTAATAGTGATTTTTTCATGACTTCAAAGGTGAACAACGACCTCGAACACTGTTAGTTGCATTTTCACGAAAATGTAAGAAATATAGTGGGTACATGGTCATACCATTTTTGATTGTTGGGATTGTGGCAGTTACTTCTGAAAAATAAAAAATAAAATAAAATGTCATAACACATTACGATCATGAATAGATATTTAGGACCAGAGTAAAAATAGAAAAGTACTACTCTTACCTCCTGTCGATTCCGTCACTTGGTTGTCTATGAAGGCAGTAAAAAATATATTGAATGCTTAAATATTTCATGATCTCACATTTGGTAGAACTTCTTGGTCAAATAATAGTTTGATCAAGTTATCATTAGTCAATTCATTGAACACGAATTCCATATGATTTTAAACAGACTGATTAGTTGTGTTGCTGATATTATTTTCGGCAATTGTCAGTAAATGTATGACGAAACTTTGATTTGGTTATTGTAACATTTTCAATATAAGTCGAATAAACAATTTATGCTCTTGCGCGGTCACTCACTTTTGGAAGACTGAGCCGGAATCCATCTGTGGTAAGATATATAACTACAATCAATCGAAGGATTCTTCAACAGTCTAACGTATTGTCTTCAGTTGTTACTGCATACAACCTGTCAAGGTTGAAATTCATTGGTTACGAGCGGCTTCTCACTACAACTCCGATAATTTCTTTACGGAGCTAGTTCATTGTAGACTCATTAAAGAGTAAGTCAAGTCTACTCACTGATCATGCGACTCATACCAGGACGAAGCAGCATTCCAGTGTTCACAGGTCTATAACGGTAGACTAATAGTGATTTTTTCATGACTTCAAAGGTGAACAACGACCTCGAACACTGTTAGTTGCATTTTCACGAAAATGTAAGAAATATAGTGGGTACATGGTCATACCATTTTTGATTGTTGGGATTGTGGCAGTTACTTCTGAAAAATAAAAAATAAAATAAAATGTCATAACACATTACGATCATGAATAGATATTTAGGACCAGAGTAAAAATAGAAAAGTACTACTCTTACCTCCTGTCGATTCCGTCACTGGGTTGTCTATGAAGGCAGTAAAAAATATATTGAATGCTTAAATATTTCATGATCTCACAATTGGTAGAACTTCTTGGTCAAATAATAGTTTGATCAAGTTATCATTAGTCAAGTCATTGAACACGAATTCCATATGATTTAAACAGAATGATTAGTTATGTTGCTTATATTATTTTCGGCATTGTCAGTAAATGTATGACGAAACTTTGATTTGGTTATTGTAACATTTTCAATATAAGTCGAATAAACAATTTATGCTCTTGCGCGGTCACTCAATTTTGGAAGACTGAGCCGGCATCCATCTGTGGTAATATATATGACTACAATCAATCGAAGGATTCTTCAACAGTCTAACGTATTGTCTTCAGTTGTTACTGCATACAACTGTCAAGGTTGAAATTCATTGGTTACGGCTTCTCACTACAACTCCGATAATTTCATTACGGAGCTAGTTCATTGTAGACTCATTAAAGCGTAAGTCAAGTCTACTCACTGATCATGCGACTCATACCAGGACGAAGCAGCATTCCAGTGTTCACAGGTCTATAACGGTAGACTAATAGTGATTTTTTCATGACTTCAAAGGTGAACAACGACCTCGAACACTGTTAGTTGCATTTTCACGAAAGATGTAAGAAAATATAGTGGGTACATGGTCATACCATTTTTGATTGTTGCATTGTGGCAGTTACTTCTGAAAAATAAAAAATAAAAATAAAAATGTCATAACACATTACGATCATGAATAGATATTTTAGGGACCAGAGTAAAAATAGAAAAGTACTACTCTTACTCCTGTCGATTCCGTCACTTGGTTGTCTATGAAGGCAGTAAAAAATATATTGAATGGCTTAAAATATTTCATGATCTCACATTTGGTAGAACTTCTTGGTCAAATAATAGTTTGATCAAGTTATCATTAGTCAATTCATTGAACACGAATTCCATATGATTTAAACAGACTGATTAGTTATGTTGCTTATATTATTTTCGGCATTGTCAGTAAATGTATGACGAAACTTTGATTTGGTTATTGTAACGTTTTCAATATGAGTCGAATAAACAATTTATGCTCTTGCGCGGTCACTCAATTTTGGAAGACTGAGCCGGCATCCATCTGTGGTAATATATATGACTACAATCAATCGAAGGATTCTTCAACAGTCTAACGTATTGTCTTCAGTTGTTACTGCATACAACTGTCAAGGTTGAAATTCATTGGTTACGGCTTCTCACTACAACTCCGATAATTTCTTTACGGAGCTAGTTCATTGTAGACTCATTAAAGAGTAAGTCAAGTCTACTCACTGATCATGACGAACTCATTACCAGGACGAAGCAGTCATTCCGAGTGTTCACAGGTCTATATACGGTAGACTGAATAGTGACTTTTTCATGACTTCAAAGTGTGAACAACGACCTCGAAACACTGTTAGTTGCATTTTCACGAAATGTAAGAAATATAGTGGGTACATGGTCATACCATTTTGTTGGTTGGGATTGTGGCAGTTACTTCTGAAAAATAAAAAATAAAATAAAATGTCATAACACATTACGATCATGAATAGATATTTAGGACCAGAGTAAAAAATAGAAAAGTACTACTCTTACCTCCTGTCGAGTTCCGTCACTTGGTTGTCTATGAAGGCAGTAAAGTAAAAATATATTGAATGCTAAATATTTCATGATCTCACATTTGGTAGAACTTCTTGGTCAAATAATAGTTTGATCAAGTTATCATTAGTCAATTCATTGAACACAATTCCATATGATTTAAACAGACTGATCTAGATTACTGTTGCTTATATTATTTTCGGCATTGTCAGTAAATGTATGGACGAAACTTTGTGATTTGGTTATGGTAACATTTTCATATAAGTCGAATAAACAATTTATGCTCGTTGCGCCGGTCGACTCATTTTGGAAGACTGAAGACGGCATCCATCTGTGGTAATATATATAACTACATCAATCGAAAGGATCCTTCAACAGTCTAACGTATTGTCCATTAGTTTGTTACTGCAATACAACTGTCAAGGGGGGGGGTTGAAAATTCATTGGTTACGGCTTCTCACTACAACTCCGGATAATTTCTTTACGGAGCTAGTTCATTGTAGACTCATTGAAAGAGTAAGTCAACGTCTACTCACTGATCACTGTGACTCATACCAGGACCGAAGCAGCATTCCAGTGTTCCACAGTCTACTAACGGTAGGACTAATAGTGATTTTTTCATGACTTCAAAGGGACAAGCAACGGACCTCGGAACACTGTTCAGTTGCATTTTCACGAAAATGTAAGAAATATAGTGGGCACATGGTCATACCATTTTTGTTCGTTGAGATTGTGGCAGTTACTTCTGAAAAATAAAAAATAAAATAAAATGTCATAACACATTACGATCATGAATAGATATTTAGGACCAGAGTAAAAATAGAAAAGTACTACTCTTACCTCCTGTCGATTCCGTCACTTGGTTGTCTATGAAGGCAGTAAAAAATATATTGAATGCTTAAATATTTCATGATCTCACATTTGGTAGAACTTCTTGGTCAAATAATAGTTTGATCAAGTTATCATTAGTCAATTCATTGAACACGAATTCCATATGATTTAAACAGACTGATTAGTTATGTTGCTTATATTATTTTCGGCATTGTCAGTAAATGTATGACGAAACTTTGATTTGGTTATTGTAACATTTTCAATATAAGTCGAATAAACAATTTATGCTCTTGCGCGGTCACTCAATTTTGGAAGACTGAGCCGGCATCCATCTGTGGTAATATATATGACTACAATCAATCGAAGGATTCTTCAACAGTCTAACGTATTGTCTTCAGTTGTTACTGCATACAACTGTCAAGGTTGAAATTCATTGGTTACGGCTTCTCACTACAACTCCGATAATTTCTTTACGGAGCTAGTTCATTGTAGACTCATTAAAGAGTAAGTCAAGTCTACTCACTGATCATGCGACTCATACCAGGACGAAGCAGCATTCCAGTGTTCACAGGTCTATAACGGTAGACTAATAGTGATTTTTTCATGACTTCAAAGGTGAACAACGACCTCGAACACTGTTAGTTGCATTTTCACGAAAATATGAAAAAAAAATACTAGGTACGTGGTCATACCGTTTTGGTTTGTTGTGGTTGTGGCGGTTGCACCTGAAAATTAGAAGTAAAATATAATGACAGGACACATTACGCTCATGAATAGATATGTTCGACCAGAGTAAATATAGAAATGTATTACCGTTACAGTCACACTAAGATGTCAGAGATATCAGTGCGATTCGCATGTGAGCGCATCTAATCACGACCACAAACGTCACATCTGACTGATTATTTAAATTTGTTTTAATAACACCAATGAAGTTCACTTGATAGTTTCAAATATTTATATACTGCTGATCGCCTTAAAAATCGAGAATCGTTAAACCAGTGAATATTCATTCAAGCTGGAAATGAATGTTGATCATGTTGATTGAATTTGTTAGAAGCCACTTTGTATATGCACATGGACGAATTTCGTGTATGGTGGAGATTTGGTATCATCTCTTTCGATTTTTTGTTGTCTGACTGAATGACAGAAATAACTTATATATATTGTGAAAAATTATCAATAGGCTACCAAACACCTGGAACCGTACGGAAAGACCGACAATCCAGTGCAAATAAATCAATTGTGTAATGATAGCCGGTTAAAAAGATATTTGATATTAGAAGCTATCTAATTAAACATGGCAACCGATTGACTCTCAGCAAATAATCAGTATATCCCCGATAGTAATGCGATGTTTATTATGATGTTTACTCATACAAGCCTTTACTACTGGCCAGTACAATGATAGCAAAATATACAGTTCATAATTTTGGTTTAGGAAAAAGAACAACTAAAAGCGTTAACTTACATATCGACAGTGTTATTACCAACAACAACTGAAGAAGTTTGTAGTTCATGCTTTGGATTGATTCAGGTTTCGACCAAGGGTAAATATATAGCTGGAAGTAATTTGATGAACAAATTAGAATCCTTATTCTGAAAAATAAACAAACAATTGGTCGAACAAATGTGTGTATATGAGATGGGTGTATTCGATGTTGAACCAATAACTGTAATGCGAGATCAGTTCGAAATATATTCTAGTAACTACATATCGTAGAAGGAATCGGAAGGGAAAGACCGTAAATACACGCAAAGATATCATTATGAGAATAATGTGCATAATTCTAACTGGACACTTATCACTTCAAGCACGAAGCGTATGATACTGTTGTCGAAGACCTAGACACGTAGGATTAGCAGAAATTCATCAGAAAATTTGAAATTTCAATCTGACATCGCTCTACCTTGGAAAATCGCCTATTAACTTACGATCAGAGGAAAGTGGAAGATAATTCGGAGTGCTTTGATGCTTGATGTTCATCACATAACTTCGGGAGAGATAGCATTTTAATTTACTTCATAACTACTGTTTGTAGAGATACATGCATTTTGGTAAATAATCTTGTATCTCATGATTAACCTATTCCACAAGCATTTGAAAACTGAATAAAATACTAAAGCATCCCATTCATGTATCATAATCCGATACAGTTGAAGGAGCAAAGTTCAACAAGTCATTTCGTTTTTGCAACTCTGACAATCCAATATTACTTTATACAGCTTCAGATATAAGCGTCATTAGAAATTGCCGTAAACAGATGCATATTAGACTGAATAACCGTTTGATTAGTGGAATAAATAAACCAAACGTAGAGGCGTAATTTACACAGACTACATTATGCATTATTCAGAGCGCTAATGACTTAGGAATACGTTTATGATGATTCTGGTGATGTAAGTACCTAACAACATGATGTTTCTTATCGAATGGTAATAAATCTCTTACACTACTGATATAAAAGATTTTGTCTAACTAGTAGAGTGGAATTAATACCGTTTAAAGAATAACTTCTAAAGTACATCTATTATATACTATCTTTGTATACTGCATAAGTTGATTGTTAGTGCAAGCAAGTAATATTTGTTTATTTTTAATATTTGTAGCACGGTCAATAATCACTAATAAAAATTTATTGTTATTGCATTATAAAAAATTTGTTTAAAATATGCAAGTAGTGCAACCACTGGCATCACTGGCCACCACATATCCATTGTTGGGACAGATAATATTCTATTGAGGAAGAAAGTGGTTGATTTTGTCAATTTTCCTTCCTTACATACTGTGTATGTTAAATCTGTGATAGCCTCAAGGGACAGACAAGACTTTAAGATTTAGTTGAATAAACTGTTTGGGAAGAAGTTATTAATTGCAGTCAAATAGTGTAGCAAGGCTAATTTCGTAAGTAAATAATGATGGGAATTTTCGAAGACTATTGCCTCATGCTAAATAGTCGTCTTTTGCAGAACACAGTTGTTCAACTTTACTCAACTATTTATTTCCAGCGTCAGTATCAATAATATTGACGTGTTTATTACCATTATTATCAATAGCCAAACAACCACAGCACACCAGTTTCTAACGGCCATGATATATATATATATATATATATATAAACGGTTTCTTCGATTAAAAGTTATCAATTTATTTTCCTTGTTCTCTTATGACTTGCTGGTAAGTAACATTTAAAATCGACATTTAAATGACATTTAAAATCGATAATCTCTCTGTTTAATATAGATATTATCAAATATGATCATGTGTTTAAAGTTTTGAAATAGATAACGATGTTAGGCGTGCTACCATGGGTAGGTAGGAAAAGATTGGATTGATCTATTATTATGCATTGGAATAAGTTGAAATATCAGTTTGAAACTAAAGTAGGATGTATGACTTTGTACTTTTAATGGGTATTCTTCACATATTCATATTAGTATCTTTTATAATATAATAAAAAAATAATCATTGGACGCTATGTCGTTACTTTGTACATGTAACATAATTGTTTCAATGAACAGAAGCTTTCAATGTCACCATTTGCCAAGACCTACATATTTATTGAACTTTTAGGGTTTCAAGTTATTCTGTTGTTCGTAATCCCTAATGAATTTGGTCAGTGACGAATAATAACAGACTGGTAACTCAAAACCTCCTGATATGAAATAAATTCATACACTATACAGAAATGAGTAAAGATCAAACTCAGTTCAAAGGCACATATTTAACACAACACTGACTTGCTCTACTTAACCAAAGGCGAGCCATCGAGTGTGTCAATACCTGAAAATTATCTAACAGCACATATGCTGTAACTGAAAAGTGCACTTTAATGAGGTTGAAGTTGAATTCTTCCACGTAGAAATAGCAATCGGTGAAGTGGAAACATTTATTATCATACTCAATCGAAACAGTTATTATTTTATTTTACTTATTTTGTCTAATTGTACCAAAATCACTGACGCGCAGCTCTTTGTTTGTGTTGCTGCGATCTTTCGTTACATGCTGCTCTTTGCGTTGCACAATTTACTGTTGTAATGCTTGTGTTCTTTGTACACCACGAAATATTCAGCTTCTGTTCTGAAAGGCATTTCTAGACCATCAGAACGAATATTTAGAATCAATCTTGAAGAAATGTAAAGCAAACTCTATGTGGATAGTGAAATATAAGTAACGCCAGCATACGATACTATGTATTGTTTCGGAATATATCGTACTGATACACAGAATACATGTTTATGATACTTGACCTCCTAATCATTGAAACACGAAGATAATGAACATCATGGAATCGATTAAGAGGAATAGTGAATCAATCAGAATTTCTTCAAAAACTCTAATATTTCTACTGAGTGTATAATAAACAATCTTGTCTGAAATCATGAATGTAGTAATGCCGGGCAAAAACTAGAAAGTAAGAAATAAGTGGATTGCTGTTTAGTCTATTATATGATATATCAGTGGTGCCCATCCGCGACTCATGCACGTGTGAATGCAACCCAGATTATTTGGTCTCGCACGTGAAAGCTTATCAATTATCAGATGAGTCTCATTTGAATTTTACAGACAAGGCATTGAAACCCTAAATTATTCACTATTCGTTATTATGGTTTGTGGTATTCAACTTGAAAACCAAGTAAGAAATAACTTACGATTATTCACGTGTCATTTGTAGTTTCGCAGAAAACAAAATCTATTGTCTATAGTTCTGTGTCTGAGTTAAAGAATGATTAGTTACTAGAAGAAGAGCTTTCATTCTCATGATAAGCAGATAATAAAAATCTGTTTTTTTTGAACAATATGACATTCCTTATTATTTTGACCAAATGTTTCCAGACAAAGTTTAGATCATCAGACATTGTTCTTAGTAAAATACTGTTAGACACACACGCATGAAAATTGAGTAGATGTGAAATTATTATTTTTTTCATTTGGACATTGTTTTATTATTGCGTATTATTCGAAGATAACATGTTTGCCGAGGTTTCTGATTCTATATAGTCTTTTCTGCAAGGTATATTCTGGCTCCGAAATTCGTGTTCAAAAGTAGATTTCAAAGGTCAACGAAATCATTGAAGTTATTCAGGACCTGTAGAATAATGATCATAAGTTAAAATGTACAACCTAGTTCACATTTTTTATGGACCGACTGATGTCCGATTGACATGTCGATTAGAAGTCATTTGCAGCGCTACTATACTTCTTCAACCTATTAAAAGCATCAGGTCAAGGAGCACTTAATATTACGATTATTTATCAATTTTCTTTTGCATGCTTGGCCTAGTTGTCATACCTCCGTTTACAGGAAACAATCTATTTTGATGATCGGATTAGGTTATTTGATCATTCTCGAAGATGTAAAAATTTTCTCCTTTGACTCTTTAACAATCTCGGTACCTATTCAGATAAAAAGCATCAATGCAAGTCACAACCATTGTGCGGTAGGTCTAGCTGTATCAATCAACTGCTCTCATCCTGGTTGCTTCGGCAGCATACACACATTCATTCACTTGCAAACGCAAGACTTGCGGGCAGGTACCGGTAAAGTTGCAATTTTCTAATTCTTTCAGGTTCTATTCTTTTGTAGTTAAATTTACATACCTCTTAATTCCTAAATCCATACTCCTTTTTCATAAATTTTACACTATAATTTATCTCGTTTTTACCTCAAAATATCTCAGGTAGCATGTCAAGTAATAAGGTTGCTAGCACATCTTACACCATAACAACCAGGAAAACCTGCAGAGGTATGAACCGTGGGAGATTGTCTGCATGATCCTTTTCCATTTTTTCTTTTTGGTAGTTTCATCTCCATTGAGTATATCGTGAGAGGCCTTTGACCTGCTGCTGGTGGTTATTTTTTATTTGGTTGGGTCTGTCAGTTTACGTCGGAATGGCCATTTGACAGTGTTGTGATTTTCTCAGCCATGTTGTTCGTTGCTTCTTGAGTCTCAGTCCCACCTGGACGACCAGCAAGTGATGATCTGAGGCCAAATCACCTCCTCTCTTGGTTCTCACATCCTACATGGTCCTTCTGAATATTATTTTGAAAATTATATGGTCAATTTGTTTCCTAATATTATGATTCGGTGAAATTCATGTAGCTATGTATGAATTCCTGTGAGAATACCATGTCTTAGTTGATCAGCTTGTTGAAGGAACGTAGGTTTGCAAACCTCTAACCATCTTTTTCATTTTTTCGCTGTCCATTTCGTCCCATTATCTCTTCATATCGAGTGTTGCCTATGTCAGTCCTAACATTCAGGTACCTCATCAGAATCTAGAAATCCTTTGCTAAGCATTATTCGACCATCGACCTCAGCCTTTCGTAGAATTGATCTTTAATTAGTCATTGTAGTCATTGGTAATGGCATAGCATTTGAGGACGTTCATTGTAGTGTCCTATTTCATTGTTTGTAAAGATGGTTTGATGATCAGGGGTCCATGAGATTCTCATCCTATCAGTGTCTTTTGTCTTCGTTTGGACAGCATCAGTGCTAGTCCCTGTGTATGTTAAGCAATTTAATTTTCGTCACTAGGTTATAACAGTAATTCCCCTGAAGTTATTGTTAGTTGTACTACAAGCGTCCAATTTTTTCAACTGCTTCCAAGCACCTACAAATTGTGTCTCTTCATTTCTGCAGCAACTTGAAATAGTCTTCTTGCGTTCCACATTGTTAGATCTCTCCATGAACCTTAAAGAATGGATGGTCTGTTTGTTAGAAGAAGGGATATCGACATCGTGAATTCTGAAGAAACACGGTTTTTATTATGAGAAATCATCAATCTTCTGAAAGAAGACCTTCTTACGCTTTGAATTAGGCCCAAATTTATTACTCTACCCAAAAGGAGCTCCAAGAGTGATTGCCACTTATTGATCAAATACTCTTAGATAGAGGTTGCAACACTCCAAAATCAAATCATGGCAAACAGGGTGAAACTACTGTTACTCGATTCCAAAGGCGATTTGATGCGGCCATTATAGGCAGTGCCATGATATGGATAAGCGAGGAAAAATCCTCAAAACTGGATTAGTTGTTAACAAACGATCAGCCTTTGGTGGACTGTATTCACAACTATAGTCAGGTAAGAAGCATTGTCCATGGCACAGTGTTGTTTAACCTGATCATTTCCAAAGCGTAAAGAAAATGAAGCGTATCTCTGCTACACCAAGGTGAATCACACGAGTATGAGATAGAACCATCTACATGCACTATTTGCACGGTAACGGTGGAATCTGACAACAGATAACCATTCGCAAACAGCGATAAACATCGTCCAGAATGCCGACTTACACAATGTACCTCAGTCACACCCCAATCCTAAAAACTGAAGAACAGGAGTTAGGCGCGGCTTTGAACGCTTGCTGCAGGTGAAGACGGGAGCGTGGCAGAAGTGAAAGGGCTCCTTGAAGGGTTCCGATTGTAGTGCCCACATGGAATTGAGGAAAAGATGCATAACTAAAGTTGGAAGTGATGGGAGAATCATTCAGATAAAGCTAGCTTTCAAAATATAGGGAAACCATAAGCATCCGTTTGTGTGCATGACCAATGAGAGACTCGATATACTTGTACTCTTTCGAGAACAATCTGGACAATTACAAACACCTGGAACCATAAAGAAAAAGGATGAACCAAGCGAAAATAAATCAGTTATTTGGATATTGAATATTCGATCGCAGGATTCCCGTTTAAATGTTGATGACGAACTATTGAAATCGTAAAATTATTTACTGTTCAATAATTCTTAGTCTGGTATTCAACCTTAACACCAAGTAACATATATGTTACTCTTATTCACGTGTTGTACGAATATTTTGAAAATTGTTATTATAATAATACTAACAATAGTATAGGATTATAATAACATACCTCGGTATATGAAATAACGGAGATTTGTGCATACAAATTGTTCCACAAAATTACTGGTTTTATAAAGGTTTGTGACCTTGAAATTGTAAGAAGACTTGAATTTAACCTAATAAAATACTGTTATCGAAAAAGGGCAAAAAGATTTTCAGGAGTATTCACATAATGGCAACCTGTTCGATGTGAGTAACATTTATGTATGAACTTGCTATTTGCCAAAATAAGTAGAGTGAACGCGAGTTGACGTGCCTAAACATTGGAAGTTCCAACGTGGATCATCTTAGGTGCACTTCTCTTCCTGATATTGATTAACGCTCTGCTACGCACAGTGAGCTCACCAGCACTGATCAACGCAGATAACGCTGATGATGTTGTGGATGTCCATAAGAAGCGAAAGGGATTCGGCTGAGTAATAAGCTGTCAAAACTTGTTTAAAACAAAACCAGTCGTAATTTCACGTTATCAACATGCTTCTCAATGTGACACAAACGACTTACATACTTAAAGGAGGCACTCTGCGTAATGCTTCCTCCGACCGCGATCTCGATATAAAAACAACCTAGTGCCTAGAAACAAGTTCGAACTGTATAGGGGACGCAGGCAAGTCTAATGCAATTCTTCGGCTTATGATAAGACAACTTGATGGAATCGCCGCAGAATTATGCTCAACACTGTTGAGGACATATACGCGCTCCCACCCTGAGGTTCATCACATCATCACACGACCTGTCATCAAGAGAGACAAAAGTTCTTTGAATCAAGTGCAGAGACCAGTAGAGAAATGAGTGACTAGTTTGAAAAATAATACCTACGATGATAGACTTCAGCATTCGGCAATATCCTCACTGACATAATAATTAGAGGTGATCAGATAATCGCGTACAACATATAAGGTAGGCCAAACCATTCCAACGTGAGCGCCTGACCGATGCCGCAACAACAGTCTACTGCATTCTCGTGCACACTTTTCTCATTACGAATCGTCGTCACTCGGTTCGCTCTTCCAGAGGAGTAGACCACAGTTCCCTTAGTTGACAGCTTCAAAAAGAGACTCAGTAAACATGTAAACTCATGCGGACTATTTTTCGATATCGCTTATAATCGTTTTATTTATGACTATATCACTCGATAATTGTTTCTGTTTCTAAATGTGGCTTTTCCAGCAACAAAACATTCATAAGAAAGAAACACCAATATCGATTGCAACTACTGTTACGGGAGGAATGAAAACATTTTGCTGATCAAAACCTTTATATATAAATATCATTAATTTCACTGTTTTTTTTGGGTACATTTGTTTTACTTAACTTATGAACTTGTTTGAATTATTATTTTGGCCATTTTCGGACTCCTGTTTCTCTTGGTTGTTCGTTTGCAGTTTTTTGCTCCAAAAACCTATAAAATAAAAGGTAATTGTAATTATTATAATTATTGTTGTTAGAACGACATTGGTCGTCTATTTGTAATAACATATTTTGGTCGATTTTGTGATTTGGAATAAACTTTGGTATCTACTTTGGAGTTCCCTTTTTGGTTTAATATTTGGGATCGTGAATTGCAAATAGATCGACAACTGTGCTTCTAAGGATCAAACAGCAAAAAACTGGACGTAACAAAAGTTCTTCTATTTTTTTTTGTCATGCATTGGATTCTTTTGGACGATTTGGGTCCAGACGTTCTTCAAATCAAGTTTTGGTCGTTGGAAACTTTTGGAAATTTGGGTCCAAAAGTTCTTCTAACTTTTAATTTGGTCGTTGGATACTTTGGACACTTCAATTTTGGTTCTTTGGTTATACTTTGGATACTTTTGGACATTTTTGTTATTTTTGATCGAATACGTTTGCATTAATTTCACATTTGCTTGGTAATCGATTTCGAATAAAAACATACAATGGAAACTAGAAGCAAAAAGCTGAAGGAGAAGGACGAAATGGATGGTAAAATTTCTAAAGCTGTTTGTGGTATGTCCGACTTTATTGATGATAAACTTGATGATATTAGTGTTAATGGTAAGTCTTCATCTCAGTTTAGTACTTCTAGATTGAAGTTAGATAGGGCATTAATTAAGAAGAAGAATTTGGAAAGGAGACTTGAGTTGGAAAAGCAGCTTAAAATGTTAGATCTTCAAGAGGAGGTTGATATGGCTGAATTAGAATGTAAGGTCATAGAAAACGATAACCAACTGTCAGTAGACAAAGCTGAGATACATTCTAAGGTGGAAAGGTACTTGGATTGTGATATTGCGCGTAATAAGGTAATTAACAACTACCAATGATTACAATGACGACGTTAAAAATCAATTCTACGAAAGACTGCAGTCAATAGACGAGAGATGCTCACCAAAGGATTTGACCATTCTGATGAGAGACCTAAATGCTAAAGTTGGCGTTGGAGAACACTGAATATGGAGATTTCATGTGACGGCATGGACTAAGAGAAACGAACGAAAACGGTGGGAGATTTGCAAACCTATGTCCCTTCAACAAACTGGTTATCGGCGGCAAAATATTCTCGCCGAAACGCATACACAAAGCCACAAGGATTTCACCGGAACACAATACTCAAAAACAAATTGAACATATCTGTATCAATAAAAAGTTCAGAAGGACCATGAGGGATGTGAGAACCAAGAGAGGAGCTGATATAGCCTTAGATCACCACTTGCTGAAACTCAAAAAACTGTGTATAACGAGGCAGACAACATCACACAAGTTTAATTCGGCCTTTCTTCGGGATACCGTGAAACTCAACTAATTCAAGATAACCCTCACCAATAGGTTTCAGGCCTTTCAGGATCTACCTAAAGGAGAGGACGCAATACTGGAGAACAATTGAAAAGGGATCAAAGAAGCAATCACTTTCACATGTCTCAAAGTTCTGAATCGCAATTAGTACCATCACAAGGAATAGATCTCTGTTAGTACTATTGCAAAAATTTTAAGAAAGGAGGAAGAAACAGGCAGTAAATAACGTCAGCCATACATGAGTAGAGAAAGTTAAGGCACTAGCCGCACACACAGTAGCAAACAGGGAAGTGAAGAAGAGCATCAGCATCGATCGTGTACTGACCAAATTGCAACATTACGAATCATTATGGAACTCACCACTCTAAATCTACTTCATAGATGACGATTATCCTAGCCTGGAAAGGAAAATACTGTGGAGTGTTCTTCGACACTACGGTGTGCCTGAGAATATAGTTAACATCAAACGGAATTCTTATGATGGATTCAACTGCAAAAATCTTGCATGAAGGACAGCTAACAGACTTTCGACGTGAAGGCCGGTGTAAGGCAAGGTTGCATACTCTCACCCTTTCTCTTTCACCTGATGATCAACTGGATTATGAAGACGTCAACATCTGGACGGCAGCACCGTATTCATTTGACAGCTAAGACGCAGCTGGACGATTTGGACTTCGCAGTTGACGTAGCTCCTCTATCGCACACACAACAACAAATGCAAGAAAAGACAACCAGTGTAGCAGCCGTCTCTGCAGCAGTAGGTCTCAACATACATAAAGGTAAAAGCAAAATTCTCCGATGCAACACAACATGCGCCAACCAAGTCACTCTTGATGAAGGTGCCTTGTAGGACGTTAACACCTTTACATATTTGGGCAGCATCATCGACAATCAAGGTGGATCCGATGCAGATGTGATGGCGTGAACTGGCAAAGCAAGGGCTGCATTTCTACAGTTGAAAAACATCTGGAACTCCAAACAACTTTCAACCAAAACCGAAATCAGGATTTTCAATACAAATGTCAAGACAGTTCTACTGTATGGAGCGGAAACTTGGAGAACTACGAAAGCCATCCTCCATAAGATACAAGTATTTATTAACAGTTGCCTACGCAAAATACTTGGGCGGCCGATGCTCCATTGAAAGTAACAGGCAAAAATAAGTAGTAAGTGTCTAACTTGTGTCACGATCTGCAATATGCAAGAAATCTGCACGGAATACAAGGATGCAGACATAAACTGATCAACCTTTATTCAGATAAACCTTTCTTGAACCTGAACAGTTTGATATACACAGTGAACTAATATAAACCGGCCACACCGTTACTTTCACTTCAAGCATCACTCAACATTTATCGAAATTTACTAAACAGTTATGTACGATCATGTAATTAAAATTTCTATTCTCTCTGATTTAAAATACAATACAAAATATCTTATAGTAATTTAGATTAGCTAACATAGAATATTCGGGGTTTTGCAAATATATTTAAATGGCAAATATTCCACTGGTCTGAATAGTTTGGCTTCTACTCGATGCCATATGGATATGTTCATCCTATGATTAGGTTGCTTGTATTACCTGAATTTGTTCATTTCGATTGTGAGTTGAAGCATCCTTACAGACTAACAAGCACTGTGTGTTATAAAGAAACCAAATAGTATCTTTCGAACGTATCTGACCTATCCCGAAAGGATGGAACATCATTTTTTTGTTGCTGTTGATATGGTTTATTGAACAATTGTTTGTGGGATAACTGAGTGGTAATATTTGTTTAGGTGATGATGTATATTTTTATTTATGATGAGTATTAGAACCGCTATTTATCAACATCACTTGTTTTGATTTCAACTGGGGAAGGCGCGTAACTTAACTCAAAAGCTAATCTTCATTCCAGAGCTCAGTTACGCTCCTACTGTTTGTTTCAGTATAACTTCTGCCTTATGGATTTGAGACTGCAACAGCAATCATCCAGAAACAAGCAGATGTCATTCTATCAGGTATCTCAGGGGTCGCGGCTCATTTGCCACGACGTTGGACCATCTATGGGTACAACTACTACTACTGCCACTACAACGTATCAGTTATAACGGCTCACGGTTTCGCTCAGACAAATTTCAGTTGTTATTGCAGTCGCCCAGCTGAAAACAAAACAAGTGGTTTGATAAATGACGTTTATAATATTGATTATAAATATAAATATAAATATAAATATAAACATTACCTAATCAAAAATTGCTATGCACGTATTCCACTAACAATCCTCAATAGCTACAAAACATGTTGACCGACCGTATCAGCTGCCTTGACGTGGTGGTCAGGCTTGCCCATTGTGGTGATCCAACCAAGATAAATTGACAGGAAAATCTGTTCATGTATGTCCTACCATTCCAAGCAGGTCGATTGGGGAACGATGAGAATAAGAACAGCCACTCAGTGACTGGGGGTCAAGTCGTACTGTCGACTTAGGAGAGCTGTGAAAGAAGAAATGTTTTTCCCTCGGAAATCCGGCATCTGCAGTGATGCTGCCTTATCACAAGGAAGAATGGAAGGGGACCAATCTGTCTTTATTTTCAGGTTTCCTCAAGAAGCATCCTTCTACGGTGTGTGCAGCCGGGAAGTGACAACCACCCTCATTCCCATACCAGCGTGCAGGACCGAATTTGTCGCATTCAAATCCTTCCTTCATCCTTCACCATATCTCTTATCTCCATGACTCACCCTTCTCACATCCCTTTATCACGCTGCACCGCTAACGCAAACGATTCGAGTTCATAAGACGTTATTCCTGGTATCCTGAAACCCTGTACTTCACTATCTTCTGGGGCTTTTAATAATTGGCCATTGTGTCAATTGAGACAACAAGCTTCCTTAGCTAGGACTCTGGAATGCCGCAACACCACAAAGAAGTAGCCCAATTCGCTCCTCATGTATGTGGAAGCCCTATTGCTGCTACCATGGTCCTCGCAGGTGAAATTGTGGCATTGAGTCGTTTGACAGAACAAGCTTTTAGACTGTAGCCTAGTATATAGACTGATAAAAACCCACGCAGTAATCGCGAACAGTTCTCAGTAGCGAAATCGATAGCCATGGAAAAGTCAGAGGCGACAGGTAACAGCAGGACAATGTTCCTACTTATAAAAGAAACCGGTATTATAAATCCATATGTTAGCAAAACTATTTCAGAAATTGATGAGCTTTATATTCATTCTCAATCAAGGAGACTGTATCGATGGGCAGAACACCTCAGCCACGCTTCGGTATCCCATGATTTACAGTCGATCTGAATGGCAAATTGACGTGAGTCCTTCCAGTGATTATGAAGTTGGTAAGACTATAGGAAATCTGATGCGAGTAAGAGCACCAGTGCCAGATGGGCTCACCCCTGACAATGTTAACGATGAAGGCCCAGTTTTAGCTGTTGGACTGACTGCTATCTTAGGTAGAATCTGGGAACTTGTAGTGATACCATCTGACTGGTCTCAATCACTGATTATTCAAGTCTACAAAAAGGACATAAATCCTCTTGTGAAAATCACAGTGGAAGCACTCTTGCTAATATATTATCTCAAATTATGGCAGAATAGAGAAAATCAAGTTAATTTTCGACCTTGATGTAGATTTTAAACCAGATATTGACACTAAGTCAGGTCCTAGAGCAAAGATACATGTTCAGACTCCCTACAACAGTAGTAAATCTCGACTATAAGGCGGCCTTCGATACTGTCGACCGTGTCTTTATGTAGCAGTTTCTGTATCAAAGAAGAAAATTAACCTCAACTAGGGGTACTAATCGCACTTTATCGATCGAGTAAGAGCTTACGGAGAAATGTAATCGAAATTCTTCACTTCGAGTGGTGTCCGGCAGGGCTGTCCGTTCTCTCTATTCTTGTTCCACCTAGTCGTACATAAACTTTTAGAGTTAACATTATCATCTTTCACCTTTTCAGTAGTCAACTTTTTACCACGAGACGCACTTGCTGACTTAGGATATGCTGATGACATGGTTCCATTCGGTGGATACGCTGGCGTGACGCAGTCTTCTTACTACACTAAGCACCAATGCAAGTATGTTAGGGATAAGGTTTCCTCACTCGAAATGCAAAATGTCGTTGCAGGTTTGAATTGTTTCGGCACCTGAACTAGTGTTATTAAATGAGGTAGTCGAGCGTTTAGACTGCTTCAATTATCTCAGTAATTTCATAAGTGCTAATTGCCTGTTATATAACGAAATCTGAGCACGAGTACAGAAAGCTCAATTGGCTTTTCCCAACTTGAGACACCGCAGAAGCGATATGGGTTTCCTAACCATTTCACTTATTGAGATCATTCGAACAGGTCTTGCGCATGATTGTAGGAATTGCTTTTCCAATTCTTCACTACTTTATCTTCATCTTTTTAAGTTTATTTCACTAGATTCTACTTTTTGAATTATATCTGTGGGTTAACGTGGTAGGACAACATGAACAGATGTACGTACGTACGTACGTACGTACGAACTTCTACGTTTGTATTGACTGGTTGGTTGATTATTGTAAACCTGCATGTCGTCAACGGTCGTTTGATTCTGTTATGGGACTAGCAAGAAATGGTACTCCACGGTACCAGTATTGGATAAATTGGCAGAACACATTATACTACATGTGCAAACGAAACAATATTTCGAGATTCAAAAACCATAAAAATGTAATGGTGTTATTTTGGAACTGTGAAAATCGAAACTGAGCTGTTAACTGAGGAATAACATTCCAGGTAGTTTAGTTACGCGCCTTCCCCAGTTGAAATCAAAACAAGTGATGTTGATAAATAGCGGTTCTAATACAGCTCTCCTTAGTTGACAGTACGACTTGACCCCCAGTCACTGAGTGGCTGTTCTTATTCTCATCGTTCCCCAATCGACCTGCTTGGAATGGTAGGACATACATGAACAGATTTTCCTGTCAATTTATCTTGGTTGGATCACCACAATGGGCAAGCCTGACCACCACGTCAAGGCAGCTGATACGGTCGGTCAACATGTTTTGTAGCTATTGAGGATTGTTAGTGGAATACGTGCATAGCAATTTTTGATTAGGTAATGTTTATATTTATATTTATATTTATATTTATAATCAATATTATAAACGTCATTTATCAAACCACTTGTTTTGTTTTCAGCTGGGCGACTGCAATAACAACTGAAATTTGTCTGAGCGAAACCGTGAGCCGTTATAACTGATACGTTGTAGTGGCAGTAGTAGTAGTTGTACCCATAGATGGTCCAACGTCGTGGCAAATGAGCCGCGACCCCTGAGATACCTGATAGAATGACATCTGCTTGTTTCTGGATGATTGCTGTTGCAGTCTCAAATCCATAAGGCAGAAGTTATACTGAAACAAACAGTAGGAGCGTAACTGAGCTCTGGAATGAAGATTAGCTTTTGAGTTAAGTTACGCGCCTTCCCCAGTTGAAATCAAAACAAGTGATGTTGATAAATAGCGGTTCTAATACTCATCATAAATAAAAATATACATCATCACCTAAACAAATATTACCACTCAGTTATCCCACAAACAATTGTTCAATAAACCATATCAACAGCAACAAAAAAATGATGTTCCATCCTTTCGGGATAGGTCAGATACGTTCGAAAGATACTATTTGGTTTCTTTATAACACACAGTGCTTGTTAGTCTGTAAGGATGCTTCAACTCACAATCGAAATGAACAAATTCAGGTAATACAAGCAACCTAATCATAGGACGAGCAAATTAATATATCTGTCGACATTACTAATTATCAGCCTGAACAACACGATGCATTTCAGAAGTAAATATAGAAACTCAGTGAAGGCAACACAAACAGAAGCTAAAATTAAAGACAAATATTAACATCTTCAATGCATTGGAACTGGCTAACAAAATGTACAACTTAAGCAAACACTAAAAACAAATTACAACTCTATGCATGGAGGCATATTTATGAACAAGAAAGAATGGATCTAGCAGCGGCCCTACATACAACACGAAGACACTTCCATGGTTCATTCCATAGCACAATCTGAACTAGATGAACGAGCTGGACCTACAACAGTACGCTCAATCGACTGAAATTAATCACTGAAATAATGTAACCCTGTTTTCGCGTCAGGTTCGGGGACTCTGTTTCTGAACCCCTTAGCTACCTTAGAATGACCTTTCTGATGTGTAAATTTCGCTTATTTAGCCACGTGGACTGGTAGGTCTCGTTGAGAGGCTGATCCCATAATATTTCCAATTCGCATAATTTTTGCGAATGAAATGAAGACAGAGTGGAAGAATTAAACCTGAGGGACAGATCAGGGACGAAACATTAGAGTGACTCTCTCTCCTTGTCAAAGACCTTTCCAGTGCATCTGGGCAAAAACTAAATACACCACGCTTGAAATCTCATTCTAGACCTAGAGTCCGATGAGTGGCATTTTATTTCGTCGACATTTCCACCAAAGACTATTCTTTACATATATTAGGCAAGATGGTCCTTACTTCCCACAAGATGGTGATACATTTCTACAATCTGAAACCTCTACATAATTCCCTTAACTGCATACCAAACAACTTTACCAGATCACAAATGGAAAATGATATCACGCGATCATCAACGTAGAATTTGTTCTGGACAGCACGTACGACATAACGTTCATAATCACCCGAGTATATTTGGGCTGCCTTATTCACAGCAAAGTTCTTACAATATGGAGATAATGTGGCTCCAAATGGATGAAAGGTTATTTGAATTTCGGATGGTTCCTTCTACATATCTACCTCCTGCCACCCTAGGAATATTAAAGCACTTCGATCAGACCCAGTGATTTTCACTCGCATAAACTTTTTCTCAACATCTGCAGAGATTGCAACTGCCTGTTTGAGAAAACGCAATAATGTACACACTAGATCAGCACTGTTGTCAGGTCCTCGATAAATCATATCATTTGGGGAAACTCCAGCAAACGTGGAGGCACAATCAAGGATCACTCTCAGCTTTTCTGGTGCTTTTGGGTTTCACACTGAATAATGAGGTAAACACCATCGAGGACGATAATTTCGCCTCCATCCTATTTCAGGGACCTTCTGTTCAATCAAACACAAACATTGATCGATATGTTTGTTCACGTTTATGTTTTGTTCGAGCCTGTAAGATACGATTAGATTTTGTTGCACAATTTTGACAGTTACGTATTATCCACTGACTCATGCATCATTGTAATCTATCTCATATAGTACTGTCTGATCGAATACAAACACCGTTGGTATGTTAGACGGCTGGGATTGGTGGAGTTTTTGTAGAAACTCACGTTTATTTGAGTTTGTATACATTTACTGGGACTAAGCCCACAATCCGCTACTTCGTTAGCAGGGAAAAACATGGATTTAAGTGTCATGCCACTTCAAGCAAGAGAGTGCAACAGAATATCTTAAATAAAATACACGTGATGGTGCCTCATAGCAGGGAAATATAACGTATATTTCACGTACAACACGTTAGGTTGCATATCACTAACCAGTAGGTGCACAATGCTTTATCACGGAATGTAGTCAGAAAATTGCAATCAAAAATTCACTGAACTGATCTGCTTTAAATAGACTCACCAAATTGATTTTCCAATTAAAAACGAAATCTTTCACGAAATACGGAAAGTGAAACATCAAGATAGTAAGTTAAAGAGCGCTGATTGAAGAAACCATGTTTTTGTCTCAAATGCAGTTTGATTACAACCATAAACAGGCCTCGTCACTTTAAAAAAACATTTTTTGATGCTGAAAACCTAAGTCAGAAAAGAAAGACTCTGTGTTTCTGCAACCAAAATCCTTCATTGATACACCTTTGAGTAGTAGACAAATTGACTATACTACAGAAACGCCCTGTCAAGATGTGAATAGATTGGCATATGATGCTCTGGAGATCAACCAGGGTACTAAAACATCTAACATGTTACGAGGTCGGAAGCGGTATCACTGAATCTCATGTCTCACGTGTGTCTGTTTGAGTCACCAACTTGAGGTCAAACTGGACAAGTAAGGGAATTCTGACGGAACTGGCGTTTGTCGTCCTTTATCATATATACCCTCGCTCATTATCTTCTATGTACTGATGCACATGAAAATATTTGTAAAACGTCGTTATTCAGGTCAGGTTAACATTCAGAATGCCACATTTTGGAATGTTATTTCTTCGGAAAGTGAGAACGCTAACTTGATACTTCTCAATCAAGGCAGCTATACAAGAACATTTATGGTATTGGTTTAGCGCTCATTCGGTATTTTTCTGGTTCCTTCATATGTCTTTGAGTATGTCGAGTGAATTATAGACTAGACACGTGACTGCATTTAGGCGCATCGGCAACTATTCTTGAACTTTTGTGCCTTGTAATTTGCGTTTTGTTTCCGGATACCATCAGCCATTAGACTGTTTGGCGTGAGTTCATTTGATTGTAATCACCTAGTAGAAGAGGAAAATTTCACAACTATGGTAACAAATAAATAAGTCCACTAACCGATAGCAAAGATTATTTAATTAACAGAAGTGTGAGCAAAGTTGAGGAAACTGAAATGATAATACATGAGATCAAATAATTCAGTGATCTGAAAAAATGACGATAATAAAAACTTGCAACTTTCAAGATATACATCAGGAAAAACTGGACCGGAAATTCATTCACATTCCGATTATAAATAAGTGTTTCTCATTTATCTTGCTTAAGCAATCCATTCAGAAGATTCAGTCACTTCTGCTTGGAAAACATTCCGAATCGCCAAGAATTTTAACGTGAAAAGCAGTGCATAGACCCATGTGTCAGATCTGTGGTGTGCATTTGTTGATGGATTACCTGAGTCAGGTTGTGTCAATGTTTCTTCAATATTCTCGAGTTGAAGTGATTCGGTATACCGACATCAGTTCACGTCCGACTCCCATTTAAATCAACGAGAATAATCTTAAATTTTGGAATATACAACTGTGATATTATTACATTAATAATACAGAATATTTAGTTTCTCGTCTCTGCACTAGATCTGTGCGATTGATATTTCTTTGAATCCGAGGAGAGCAAAACCTATTGAAATATCAAGGGGTGGGCATGCGTGAGTTTTGAAGAGAGTTTAAAGCGACTGTGAGGGGATTGAAACAAGTCGTCTTCGCAAAAGATAAGAGATTGGAAGCGAGTAATCTCATATGTAAAATACGGAGGAATTATTCGGGTGATAGTTCTGTTTTTGTTTTGTTGTCTGTACCTATGGTTATGTGGTTCTGTTTTGGTAATTTTGATCGCTTTGAGATGAATTTTTTAGAAATTCTCTCCTGTCATATTTCGACCTCGCATTATATTACTATCAAGATATTATTCTTGTCTTGGACGACTTAAATGTCACACACTTTAGACATTGTAAAGCTTATAACAAGACAACATATATATAACCATAATTATGATTCTTGCATGCAAGAGTAAATGAGAGTCCACCCACTGTCTGTAGTCCGATACATTCAGGCAAAGAATTCCTGTTGTGGCTGTTAGATACCCAGAACTCGCTTGATAAATATCTTGACTGTGATTGGCTACTGTGTTATTTCAGTGCGCTATTTGTCCCATGGAAGTCTCATTAGAGTACAAATAAACGTGATTTGTGTGCATGATTGTATTGTGTGCTGTCTGAATGTTTGTAGAATACAGTTTCTAAGCTATTTCAAGATTTCATGCTAGTGCAGTCAGGTCAAGGGATCATAGTAGCCTACCTGGAAACCGGTACATTGTTTGTTTCCTCTATTCAACTGAAGTGAACCCGTGAAAGATTTGGGCATACTTCGAAACAAGTATAAGAGTTTCGTTCGGTTAATCTGACTATGTTCACAAATTTTATGTCCAATTGTCAGAGGGAGGCTCCGTGTAATGTATAGCAGCCTTTGATGAAGAACAACGGGACAAGTACTGCGCAGCTCTCGGAATTAGCAGTACATAGGCCAAAACATGCAATATTTTCAATGGTCATAGTTACGGTTAAACTAAATCAGTAAACATCGGCCTAATAAATGAAGATTAGTATCTAGACACATAAATGCACCGCACACCGTACTAACCACTTTCATCCCGTGACATCTAGAAGAGGAAACGCTGTGCCGCTACTTGCCACAAGTAGTCAAAGTAGTCGACGGATTACACAATTGCATGCTGGTGACGCAAAAACAACTGGATGGTCACCCGCTGGGTTTCCATCGTTAGCGAAAACTAGCCATCTAAGATTTTATAATTCTTAGCAAGCAAGTTGATTGCCAAAAAGCCGATAGCTGTTGCTCTTTTTACTGCTTCATCACTCAGGCAGGATGCGAGATAATCAAAATGTTAAGACGTTAAAACTTTCTGCATATAGTCTATAACTCTGAATTTCCTAACAAAACAATCTGATGAAGTTTCTGGCAGTGACAGTCGATGAGAGATTGGCCTACCGTAGGTTCGTTTAGTTCCTTTGTCAACAAGCAAACTTCTATATATATTCAATAATTGATCAAAACAAACAACTTACCATAAAACACAAAACTTACCCAAATGGAAGAGGACGATATGTCTTACACGCACCATCGTTAACGACACGGTCACTGGTGAGTGAACTCTCGCAAACGATTACACTATGGAGGAAAAATGGACAACTAAATGTCGAACGATAATATTCATTCAAATTCTTTCACCTCAGTTTGTATCAGATTTATTCACTTAGAATATGATTATTCATTTTCAAAGATATTTTTGCCTAATTTAACTTCAAAAAATCCAAACCTCCTCGCCTTTTCAGAGAAGTGCAGTGCCTCCACATATATTCCAGTTCGCTTACATCTAACTTGGTTAAGCCCTTTCGATTAATTTATTTAACCAAGCCATTTGTATTGCAACAATTTATATGTACCATTCGTTCTTATTATTGTCTGGTTTGTATGAGCTCACATGACATGTCCCACTTGTCATTTGACCTTGTCATGATCATCGCATGTTGAGTACTTATCATCTCATTTGACTTTATACAGGCAATTATCTCACGGAAGTACTGGTAATCATATTTTTCCACTTTTGATTATTCCCTAAAACTCAAGAAATATTAGGCGGAATGGCAAAGCTGATTCTCTTCAAAAGGGGCGCCTAGTCAAAATACATATTACTGTTTATTATTAAATTGAAATAATGACTACATTTCAGATATCACCAAAGCAATAGTAAGTTGGTTATCAGCGCAATTTCAACTCTAATTTGAGGAGGTGTGATATGCAGACAAACAACTGATTGGCATAAATATAATGAAAATAATAATATATTTATTCTCAAACAACTACTTTACAAGAGTCATGACAGTTTACAGGCTAGATCAAATTGTCACAAATGCTTTCACAGATACTGTGAAAGTTATAGCAATTATATTAAGTATAAGAGTCCGTTTCTGATAGCATATTTACACCATGTCACTGACAGAAACAGTATAATACAGCCAAATTATCAATATAGAGTACAAATAAGGTAGGAGCACAGTAGGTTCTTTTAGCGATTTGCCGAGATCAGTAGTGAATTTGATCGGAAAGGTAAAATGGAACGTGCTTGATGCGAGCTGTGATACAGACAGTCATGTACATAGGGCGCATGCTCCCTAGAGTCGCCAAGGATTTCTCACCGTGAATGGGGTTCTGAAAAGAAGAAAAGAGAGAGAGAAAAAGGCAGCAGTGTGGCAAGTGTATATATAACCAAAGCACTACCTAACTCGTCATGTTGAAGTAGTCAATACAGTAGTAGGTCAAGATAAAATCCATGCTGACCACTTAAATTAAAGTAAATTATGGGAATATAAGAATATAACCCACAGATAAAGGAGTACAGCAAAAAAGAAGAAAGAGTTCTGCAGTGTCAGGTGGAGAGAAGAGAAGTCGAAGTAAGAAGCTGGATTTATGTACGTTGAAATTGAAAGAGTTGAGTTTGTAAAAAGAAAATATTGATGATTGAATGTTTTCTCTGTCTGTTTTTTTAATAATATTATTGAACTCCAACCTCTAAGTCATACTGTAAGCGCCTGACTAAGAATGTTGCGGGTGTCTCGACAGAAAAGCGACCTCAGCATAGTTTTGGAAACATGAACCACAGAAGAAGCAAGCGTATAAGAGCAACCTCACTGTTACTGATCAGTCGTCTCATCAATCAAAAGAGCCGAAAGCAAACAAAATGTTCCGCCACACAAACATGGGTGGTTTGAAGTCAACGCCCACACCGTCAACGTTTGCTGGTCAGTAACTCCACCCTCCCTTCTTTTGTGTTGTTAGGCTCATGTTAAATGTTTAAAAGAAACTATTTAGTTCTACTTGGTGCTCTATGTCTCACATCCTGTTGAGAAACACTATTTCTGCAAGTTCCTTTGACAAACTCGTCTGGTTGTTACAACTTATAAACTATTGGTTAGGCATCAATGCTATACAGTTCACAGTTATAGAGAAGTAGTAAGGATTTTTAAACAAGATATAAGCAATTAGAATGTAGTGAGGGAGATGTACTTAACTAGCTAAGCAGGAGATATAAAGAGTATATATATATATATAAATGCTTGTTTATCTCCATTTTTCAATATTGCTTGTTGCCTAATACAGTGTACAAATTTATAACTACCTAACTAATTGTCCTTCGATTTATAGTCATCTCTCTGTTCATCACCATCGTCCATTGTCTAAAATGTGTGTATGAGATGTATGCACAGTCGTCAACCTATGTATATGACTTGTTGGAAATAATGACAAAATTTACGAGGATATATTAAAGTCAGAAAGTAAATGGAACGTTGCTACGATCGAAATCAACTGCACATATTTTGACACATTTGGGAATTTTCAGTTGCATGTGAAGGTTGACTGTGAGCATTCTTGTTGGAAAATGGGTTTCAAGTATGAATCGAATGATGATGGAAGGATTGCAACCACTTTAACAACTATCGTTGCTTCCTATCAGGTTAACTGATTTCATAAATAAAATTTTATGCCTTTCAATAACGACAGAATTATCTGATTATTTTTGTAACTTCATGATCATATATTCAAATGTTCGTTCTTCACAGATTTCTTGTTGATAAAAACATTCTGTGCTACTTGAACAGCGATAGGTAATCAGACAATAATACAATCACGAATACTGATCATCATCCAAATTTCATACACAGAGGTGATGATTACTGGAGACGATAGAGTCAAATGTATCTTTCGTTCCATATATTTCCGAGATTGTGGAAAATTTGATCGTTTTCTCTATACCTCAGGTGTTCTGTACATTTGGGGATGCCATAGATGAATGTGCGCACAGCTGTCGATATTGGTGTTTCTTTCTTATGTATGTTTTGTCGCTATAAAAGCTACATTTAGAAACAGAAACAACCATCGAATGATCTAGTCTTAACTATAACGATTATTAGCGATACCAAAAGGATGACATATTGCTTCATAAACTATTATTCGTTGAACTAACCATTCTTTTAGTGTTCACATTTCTGATACTATGATTGACGCAGACGTTTTCAAATGAGAATTGGGTGGTTGGAGAAGGATCCGACCCATCGCAATCTGCAACCAAGCACAACTATCAAGGGGCCGACTTCACTCATTGTTTTATTCTCACTTACCAAATAAAACCAGTAAAGTAATCGATTTTGATATATTAGGATAACTTAAATCACTTACTTGAGGAAAATTTCATCAACATTTGACCAGTTGATTGTTTAGGCTCACCAACTCGCGTTTTCTCGTTCACTGGACCTTGCGGAACTTTTGATGGTATTGGTAAAAATGCGGCTAGACTGCAATGGGCTGGGTCCACCCTATCTCCTCTTTTGAAGACTGGATGGAAAGTAGCTAATGTCTGAACGGATTATATAACTGTAAAAATAGGGCTTCTGCTTATTGTTTAAAGACTATGTGGTGAATATTGTCACAACATGGTGACTTTCCATAGCCTAATGATCATAGTTTCTTTAGTACTAATTTGGAAGTAGTACGAAATTTCAGCCGTCTCTGGGTTGGCGAAATCTTAGTCATTTCGACATGAAAAGGAAAACATCTTCCAGTTCGTAGGCTTTATCTTTGTAATGAACCCAAAATAAATGCTTAGGATTCGCTAGTATTTTGACAGCTGGTTTCATTTGAATGCAAACATTGCTACTGTATCTGTTCCTCAATGCGCCAAATCGTCTTTGCAACCAACCAGTGGGTGTTGTTCACTGAGATTTGCAGACGAAATGTTGAAATCTCAAGGTAAGTGTATTTCATCAAACCCCAGATGTTGTAGTTGAAGTATTGCCCCAGTCACTTTATCTTTCTGAGCGTTAGTACATACGGACGCCAGTAAATCCCTCTAATCAAGTAATTCTTGGCATTTGTGTCGCAAAAACACGAACATGATTCTCCCACCTCAGTTATTGAGATGTAGTATAGTTGTGTATATAGACAGCTCTTTTGTCGCCTGTTCGCTATACTCTGTTGCTTCAGCAGCGTCATGCGCTGTACTTTCACTTCATTGTCAGGGGATAGCAATGAATATATTAGCATTATGAGTTTATGAGAGCACATATTCCTGGTTTCTTACAGCTCACACTTTAGTCCTATTACGTTGCTATAGAGGCACGTGACGGTTTGCCTCATAAACTATTGCACCTCTGCAGAAACAGCCGTAGTCGGATATTTAAACAACGTTTACAAACCGGGTTGTCAGTTATGCAGGAAATGGTCTCTGCAGGCTTATTGGCTCAACAGTGCGTTCAAACGGTGAGATTTCAATCTTCGCATCTTGTTCCAGGGGTTGTTGTACCAGGTGCATTGTCGATTTCATGCGTTCTACTTGGCTTCCTCGCTATTGTCTAGCAGATCTGGGTCGGCTTTCGCGACACATGATGTAGCTTAAGAGGTCGTCTTTCGAGGTATACCAATCCTAATGAGCCTCAGTTAGGTCGTCTCGATTCCTGAATTACTTAGTCGTCAGACGTGCTTACCTAATGGAAGTGAGTTGTGACGAGCGAGGCAACTCAGAAGAGCAAATATCCATCTTGATTTGGAGGCCTAGGCTATCTGAAAGCCAACTCCTCTGCTGCACATCGTACACGTCAGCTTCATCCAGGGAACCACCATCAAGTTTGGGTACGTTATGAACAAATATGGTCTGCTCTTGAGCGCCTGGTGATATCCTGGCTGCGGCTCGTGCCGGCCACGGTTTATAGTTCCTGATGCGGTTCGGAGAGAATATATCGAATGAAGGTCTCTACGATGAGAGTAGGAGGACTTCGGCACCTTCCGCCGAGCCTATTGTTACTCTCATTGGAACGGTTTCATATTCGAAATGCTCTAGCCTTTGGAAATGCGACATAGTTTTACCAGCATACTGCATATTTCGAGAATCGAGCAGGACATATCCAATTGCACCCTATCAAAAGCGCCACACCTTCTAGTTAGCTACATTCCAACACTTGAACATTCAATAAAATGAATGAGTTCGGTCTTTTGTCCCTGTCCCTGAGTGGTATTCATTTGTGATTTCAGGTGTTGCCATTTCCCTACATCAAATTTACCCGATATTTCGTATTGCTAACATGTACTGCAGGGTTAAGAACAACCAGCAGTTTTCTTTGTGTGGTAATTCGTGTATTGACTGCGTTGATCGCCAGTTTCACTGGTGAATTGAAAAGCGATCCAGATTTGTCCGTTGGGATTTACGAGTTAATTGGATTTGGTCACGCAGCTTCACCAACAACCCAGATTCTGTGCACCTCGCGAACGCTTTTTCTCGTATTCCTATTCGTCCTACTGATCCTTTCAAGGGTGACATTCAGGGCAGCGATGTTGTGTTTGGACTGTTTAAGACGAAGTGGAGGTGTTGGAATTAAATGATTTAAACTAAGAACACTACGCCGAAAAATGTTGTCGGATGACGGCTTGAGTTTCTCTATAAACATATCGTTCGCAAACGTGATTTTTGACCCACTGTTGTCCCTAGGTTTGTACCTCAACAGGCTTTACTTATTGGCATTTTAGCAAGCAAGTTTGCGTGCATCCATTAGGTTTTGTCCACAAGTTCTGTGTTCTCGAATGTGTGTATGCTGTCGATGCACGTAGGAAGAGAGCAGTTGATCAATACAGCTAGATCTACCGTACAATGGTTGTAACTTGGAACGATTCCGTTCTTCCGAATGTAAACCAGTGAATATAGACAATTTTTCAATCTTCGGAGATGATCAAATCTTCCACTCCGACGTTCAGAAATGGATTATTCCATGTATATGGAAGAAAGACAACGAGGCAACGCGTGTGAAAGGAAATTGATGAATAATCGAATTATTATACAACGTGCCGACCGAATAATAATAAAGTCACATTCAATCGATTATCATGCGAGTGTGTTAAACAATATTTTACTAATTACCACGTCTGATATTCTAGACATTCAAGAAATTTCATTGTCTCAACAAATTTAGTCAAAATGATAAAAAATGTCATATTGTTGAAAAAAAGAACAAACTTTCTTAATCTGATTTTCATGGAGATGAAAGCTCTTCGTCTAATAACTAATCATTCTTTAACTCAGACACAGAACTATAGAAAAAAGATTTTGTTTTCTGCGAAACTACAAATGACGCGTGAATAATCGTAAGATATTTCTTACTTGGTTTTCATGTTGAATATCATAAACAATAATTACGAATAGTGAATAATTTAGGGTTTCAATGCCTTGTCTGTAAAATTCAAATGAAACTCATCTGATGAATAATAAGCTTTCACTTGCGAGACCGAGTATTCTGGATTGCAATGATCATTTTCTATCCTGACAATGAGTTTACCTCAACGTCATCGTATTCAATACAGTAGGAAATCAAGCGGATGTCATATATTTGAGTGTCACACACAGTCATCCATAAGTACGGATTTCTATATTTTACATCTTTGAGATATATATTCTAGACCGATCGTTTTTTATGTGAAACTTGCAGTTTCGGTTTTGACAGTCTCACCTGAACTAACTTCAGATTAATGCAGGGGAACCAAATGACTGATTGTTGACAAAAGCATCATGTGAAGAGTTAACTTGTACTTCACCCTCTTGATTGAGTTGTATGGTTTAAGAAAATGAGGAAAGATTTCTAATATCTTAATTCGTTTGTTGATGGTTATATATCCCGCTCGTAAAGGGCTCAAACGATCCCTGATCAAGTTGGTGCAAACTCTGTTTCCCCTTTCGACCTTACCTTAGCTCATCCTGTGTACAAAATTTTCTACTTGCAAGCCGTTGTTGAAAAATCTGGGTTTGTAACAGTTTTGTAAAAATTCGCTCAAGCTGTGGTTGAATTTTCTACCGTAGCAGTTCAATTCGATTCCAATAGACGTATGTCGAACGCACCTTCCCTTAGTCGAATATCAAAACACAATAATTCTAGGAGAAAGTGGTCTATTTATATAAAAGAAATGGAAATACAAACATTTGCCTGACTATTATTACGTCTTCGAAGTCGAAATTACTCTGATGAGTATCCGAGTTCAAAAGACTAGGTGAAGCTAGTATACTGCGACGATATCGAATCCAAAAATATGGCTGTAGCCATATTATATATCAAATTTAAACAACAATAATAAAATCTCAAAATGGAATCAAATAAAATACCAAAATGTCAACAGAAAGAGTCAGTCAGGACATAACAAAAATTTTTAAACATGGAGGGATTTTCCAAACAACAAAACATTCAAAAAGGATTCTACACAAGCTATATTCATTTTTTTCTGTAGTTCACGTTTTGAATTATTCCTATGAAAGTCAAAGTTTCACAGAATTTGAGTGTATATAAATCTCAATCTTCAGTTTCCTTCGAACGTGTCATTATTTGTAAAAGTGCAACTTTCAATTACTGCTTACCCGATGTCGTATTTGTCCAGATATTGGCACGCTCGATGACGCGCTTTCGGTTACCGTCAGCAATTCAGTGTTGTGTAAGATATATGCATTTGAACTGAGATTGATCTTTACTCAGTTCTGTATAGTGTCTGAATTTTTTCTGCTTTCTAGGGTTTCGAGTTACCGGACTGTTATTATTTTTGAACGATCCAATTCATTCAGGATAACTAACAATGGGATAATTTGAAACCTTAGAAATTTCAATAGACAAATGAGTCCTATCTAATGCTTAAATTCAAACTTTTGATAATATTTTTATAAAACAGTAAGATTATGGATTTGAAGGTATTCATTTCCGTGTTATTTAACAGACAAGTCAAATTAGGAGATCAAAGAAAAAATTAAATGAAGATTTTAAGTCGATAAAAATTCTATACACATATATATAATTTATAGAACTTTTCTCTTTTAACCGTTTCAGATACGTGAATGGGATGCTTTAGTATTTTATTCAGTTTTCAAATGCTTGTGGAATAGGTTGATCATGAGATACAAGATTATTTACCAAAATGCATGTATCTCTACAAACAGTAGTTATGAAATAAAATTAAAATGCTATCTCCCTCGAAGTTATGTGATGAATATCAAGCATCAAAGCACTCTGAATTATCTTCCAATTTCCTCTGATCGTAAGTTAATAGGCGATTTTCCAAGGTAGAGCGATGTCAGATTGAAATTTCAAATTTTCTGATGAATTTCTGCTAGCCCTACGTGTCTACGTCATCGACAACAGTATCATACGCTTCGTGCTCGAAGTGATGTGTCCAGTTAGAATTATGCTCATTATTCTCATAATGATATCTTTGCGTGTATTTACGGTCTTTCCCTTCCGATTCCTTCTACGATATGTAGTTACTAGAATATATTTCGAACTGATCTCGCATTACCGTTATTGGTTCAACATCGAATACACCCATCTCATATACACACATTTGTTCGACCAATTGTTTGTTTATTTTTCAGAATAAGGATTCTAATTTGTTCATCAAATTACTTCCAGCTATATATATACCCTTGGTCGAAACCTGAATCATAATCCAAAGCATGAACTACAAACTTCTTCAGTTGTTGTTGGTAATAACACTGTCGATATGTAAGTTAACGCTTTTAGTTGTTCTTTTTCCTAAACCGAAATTATGAACTGTATATTTTGCTATCATTGTAATGGCCAGTAGTAAAGGCTTATATGAGTGAACATCATAATAAACATCTCATTACTATCGGGGATATACTGGTTATTTGCTGAGAGTTAATCGGTTGCCATGTTTAATTAGATAGCTTCTAATATCAAATATCTTTTTAACCAGCTATTATTACACAATTGATTTATTTACACTGGATTGTCGGTCTTTCCGTACGGTTCCAGGTGTTTGGTAGCCTATTGATAATTTTTCACAATATATATAAGTTATTTCTGTGACTCAGTCAGAGAAAACAAATGGAAAGAAATGATAAAAAATCTCAACTATACACGAAATCCGTCCATGTGTATATACAAAGTAACTTCTAACAAATTCAATCAACATGATCAACATTCATTTCCAGCTCGAATGAATATTCACTGGTTTTACGATTCTCGATTTTTAAGGCGATCAGCAGTATATAAATATTTGAAACTATCAAGTGAACTTCATTGGTGTTAATAAAACAAATTAAAATAATCAGTCAGATGTGACGTTTGTCATCGTGATTAGATGCGCTCACATGCAAATCGCACTGATATATCTGATATATTAGTGTGACTGTAACAGTAACAAATTTCTATATTTACACAGGTCGAACATATATATTCATGAGCGTAATGTATCCTGTCATTATACTTTATTTCTAATTTTTAGGTGCAACCGCCACAACCACAACAATCAAAAATGGTATGACCATGTACCCACTATATTTCTTACATTTTCGTGAAAATGCAACTAACAGTGTTCGAGGTCGTTGTTCACCTTTGAAGTCATGAAAAAATCACTATTAGTCTACCGTTATAGACCTGTGAACACTGGAATGCTGCTTCGTCCTGGTATGAGTCGCATGATCAGTGAGTAGACTTGACTTACTCTTTAATGAGTCTACAATGAACTAGCTCCGTAAAGAAATTATCGGAGTTGTAGTGAGAAGCCGTAACCAATGAATTTCAACCTTGACAGTTGTATGCAGTAACAACTGAAGACAATACGTTAGACTGTTGAAGAATCCTTCGATTGATTGTAGTCATATATATTACCACAGATGGATGCCGGCTCAGTCTTCCAAAATTGAGTGACCGCGCAAGAGCATAAATTGTTTATTCGACTCATATTGAAAATGTTACAATAACCAAATCAAAGTTTCGTCATACATTTACTGACAATGCCGAAAATAATATAAGCAACATAACTAATCAGTCTGTTTAAATCATATGGAATTCGTGTTCAATGAATTGACTAATGATAACTTGATCAAACTATTATTTGACCAAGAAGTTCTACCAAATGTGAGATCATGAAATATTTAAGCATTCAATATATTTTTTACTGCCTTCATAGACAACCAAGTGACGGAATCGACAGGAGGTAAGAGTAGTACTTTTCTATTTTTACTCTGGTCCTAAATATCTATTCATGATCGTAATGTGTTATGACATTTTATTTTATTTTTTATTTTTCAGAAGTAACTGCCACAATCCCAACAATCAAAAATGGTATGACCATGTACCCACTATATTTCTTACATTTTCGTGAAAATGCAACTAACAGTGTTCGAGGTCGTTGTTCACCTTTGAAGTCATGAAAAATTCACTATCAGTCTTCCGTTATAGACCTGTGAACACTGGAATGCTGCTTCGTACTGGTATGAGTCACATGATCAGTGAGTAGACTTGACTTACTCTTTAATGAGTCTACAATGAACTAGCTCCGTAAAGAAATTATCGGAGTTGTAGTGAGAAGCCGTAACCAATGAATTTCAACCTTGACAGTTGTATGCAGTAACAACTGAAGACAATACGTTAGACTGTTGAAGAATCCTTCGATTGATTGTAGTCATATATATTACCACAGATGGATGCCGGCTCAGTCTTCCAAAATTGAGTGACCGCGCAAGAGCATAAATTGTTTATTCGACTTATATTGAAAATGTTACAATAACCAAATCAAAGTTTCGTCATACATTTACTGACAATGCCGAAAATAATATAAGCAACATAACTAATCAGTCTGTTTAAATCATATGGAATTCGTGTTCAATGAATTGACTAATGATAACTTGATCAAACTATTATTTGACCAAGAAGTTCTACCAAATGTGAGATCATGAAATATTTAAGCATTCAATATATTTTTTACTGCCTTCATAGACAACCAAGTGACGGAATCGACAGGAGGTAAGAGTAGTACTTTTCTATTTTTACTCTGGTCCTAAATATCTATTCATGATCGTAATGTGTTATGACATTTTATTTTATTTTTTATTTTTCAGAAGTAACTGCCACAATCCCAACAATCAAAAATGGTATGACCATGTACCCACTATATTTCTTACATTTTCGTGAAAATGCAACTAACAGTGTTCGAGGTCGTTGTTCACCTTTGAAGTCATGAAAAAATCACTATTAGTCTACCGTTATAGACCTGTGAACACTGGAATGCTGCTTCGTCCTGGTATGAGTCGCATGATCAGTGAGTAGACTTGACTTACTCTTTAATGAGTCTACAATGAACTAGCTCCGTAAAGAAATTATCGGAGTTGTAGTGAGAAGCCGTAACCAATGAATTTCAACCTTGACAGTTGTATGCAGTAACAACTGAAGACAATACGTTAGACTGTTGAAGAATCCTTCGATTGATTGTAGTCATATATATTACCACAGATGGATGCCGGCTCAGTCTTCCAAAATTGAGTGACCGCGCAAGAGCATAAATTGTTTATTCGACTCATATTGAAAACGTTACAATAACCAAATCAAAGTTTCGTCATACATTTACTGACAATGCCGAAAATAATATAAGCAACATAACTAATCAGTCTGTTTAAATCATATGGAATTCGTGTTCAATGAATTGACTAATGATAACTTGATCAAACTATTATTTGACCAAGAAGTTCTACCAAATGTGAGATCATGAAATATTTAAGCATTCAATATATTTTTTACTGCCTTCATAGACAACCAAGTGACGGAATCGACAGGAGGTAAGAGTAGTACTTTTCTATTTTTACTCTGGTCCTAAATATCTATTCATGATCGTAATGTGTTATGACATTTTATTTTATTTTTTATTTTTCAGAAGTAACTGCCACAATCCCAACAATCAAAAATGGTATGACCATGTACCCACTATATTTCTTACATTTTCGTGAAAATGCAACTAACAGTGTTCGAGGTCGTTGTTCACCTTTGAAGTCATGAAAAAATCACTATCAGACAACCGTTATAGACCTGTGAACACTGGAATGCTGCTTCGTCCTGGTATGAGTCACATGATCAGTGAGTAGACTTGACTTACTCTTTAATGAGTCTACAATGAACTAGCTCCGTAAAGAAATTATCGGAGTTGTAGTGAGAAGCCGTAACCAATGAATTTCAACCTTGACAGTTGTATGCAGTAACAACTGAAGACAATACGTTAGACTGTTGAAGAATCCTTCGATTGATTGTAGTCATATATATTACCACAGATGGATGCCGGCTCAGTCTTCCAAAATTGAGTGACCGCGCAAGAGCATAAATTGTTTATTCGACTTATATTGAAAATGTTACAATAACCAAATCAAAGTTTCGTCATACATTTACTGACAATGCCGAAAATAATATAAGCAACATAACTAATCAGTCTGTTTAAATCATATGGAATTCGTGTTCAATGAATTGACTAATGATAACTTGATCAAACTATTATTTGACCAAGAAGTTCTACCAAATGTGAGATCATGAAATATTTAAGCATTCAATATATTTTTTACTGCCTTCATAGACAACCAAGTGACGGAATCGACAGGAGGTAAGAGTAGTACTTTTCTATTTTTACTCTGGTCCTAAATATCTATTCATGATCGTAATGTGTTATGACATTTTATTTTATTTTTTATTTTTCAGAAGTAACTGCCACAATCCCAACAATCAAAAATGGTATGACCATGTACCCACTATATTTCTTACATTTTCGTGAAAATGCAACTAACAGTGTTCGAGGTCGTTGTTCACCTTTGAAGTCATGAAAAAATCACTATTAGTCTTCCGTTATAGACCTGTGAACACTGGAATGCTGCTTCGTACTGGTATGAGTCACATGATCAGTGAGTAGACTTGACTTACTCTTTAATGAGTCTACAATGAACTAGCTCCGTAAAGAAATTATCGGAGTTGTAGTGAGAAGCCGTAACCAATGAATTTCAACCTTGACAGTTGTATGCAGTAACAACTGAAGACAATACGTTAGACTGTTGAAGAATCCTTCGATTGATTGTAGTCATATATATTACCACAGATGGATGCCGGCTCAGTCTTCCAAAATTGAGTGACCGCGCAAGAGCATAAATTGTTTATTCGACTTATATTGAAAATGTTACAATAACCAAATCAAAGTTTCGTCATACATTTACTGACAATGCCGAAAATAATATAAGCAACATAACTAATCAGTCTGTTTAAATCATATGGAATTCGTGTTCAATGAATTGACTAATGATAACTTGATCAAACTATTATTTGACCAAGAAGTTCTACCAAATGTGAGATCATGAAATATTTAAGCATTCAATATATTTTTTACTGCCTTCATAGACAACCAAGTGACGGAATCGACAGGAGGTAAGAGTAGTACTTTTCTATTTTTACTCTGGTCCTAAATATCTATTCATGATCGTAATGTGTTATGACATTTTATTTTATTTTTTATTTTTCAGAAGTAACTGCCACAATCCCAACAATCAAAAATGGTATGACCATGTACCCACTATATTTCTTACATTTTCGTGAAAATGCAACTAACAGTGTTCGAGGTCGTTGTTCACCTTTGAAGTCATGAAAAAATCACTATTAGTCTTCCGTTATAGACCTGTGAACACTGGAATGCTGCTTCGTACTGGTATGAGTCACATGATCAGTGAGTAGACTTGACTTACTCTTTAATGAGTCTACAATGAACTAGCTCCGTAAAGAAATTATCGGAGTTGTAGTGAGAAGCCGTAACCAATGAATTTCAACCTTGACAGTTGTATGCAGTAACAACTGAAGACAATACGTTAGACTGTTGAAGAATCCTTCGATTGATTGTAGTCATATATATTACCACAGATGGATGCCGGCTCAGTCTTCCAAAATTGAGTGACCGCGCAAGAGCATAAATTGTTTATTCGACTCATATTGAAAATGTTACAATAACCAAATCAAAGTTTCGTCATACATTTACTGACAATGCCGAAAATAATATAAGCAACATAACTAATCAGTCTGTTTAAATCATATGGAATTCGTGTTCAATGAATTGACTAATGATAACTTGATCAAACTATTATTTGACCAAGAAGTTCTACCAAATGTGAGATCATGAAATATTTAAGCATTCAATATATTTTTTACTGCCTTCATAGACAACCAAGTGACGGAATCGACAGGAGGTAAGAGTAGTACTTTTCTATTTTTACTCTGGTCCTAAATATCTATTCATGATCGTAATGTGTTATGACATTTTATTTTATTTTTTATTTTTCAGAAGTAACTGCCACAATCCCAACAATCAAAAATGGTATGACCATGTACCCACTATATTTCTTACATTTTCGTGAAAATGCAACTAACAGTGTTCGAGGTCGTTGTTCACCTTTGAAGTCATGAAAAAATCACTATCAGTCTACCGTTATAGACCTGTGAACACTGGAATGCTGCTTCGTCCTGGTATGAGTCACATGATCAGTGAGTAGACTTGACTTACTCTTTAATGAGTCTACAATGAACTAGCTCCGTAAAGAAATTATCGGAGTTGTAGTGAGAAGCCGTAACCAATGAATTTCAACCTTGACAGTTGTATGCAGTAACAACTGAAGACAATACGTTAGACTGTTGAAGAATCCTTCGATTGATTGTAGTCATATATATTACCACAGATGGATGCCGGCTCAGTCTTCCAAAATTGAGTGACCGCGCAAGAGCATAAATTGTTTATTCGACTTATATTGAAAATGTTACAATAACCAAATCAAAGTTTCGTCATACATTTACTGACAATGCCGAAAATAATATAAGCAACATAACTAATCAGTCTGTTTAAATCATATGGAATTCGTGTTCAATGAATTGACTAATGATAACTTGATCAAACTATTATTTGACCAAGAAGTTCTACCAAATGTGAGATCATGAAATATTTAAGCATTCAATATATTTTTTACTGCCTTCATAGACAACCAAGTGACGGAATCGACAGGAGGTAAGAGTAGTACTTTTCTATTTTTACTCTGGTCCTAAATATCTATTCATGATCGTAATGTGTTATGACATTTTATTTTATTTTTTATTTTTCAGAAGTAACTGCCACAATCCCAACAATCAAAAATGGTATGACCATGTACCCACTATATTTCTTACATTTTCGTGAAAATGCAACTAACAGTGTTCGAGGTCGTTGTTCACCTTTGAAGTCATGAAAAAATCACTATCAGTCTACCGTTATAGACCTGTGAACACTGGAATGCTGCTTCGTCCTGGTATGAGTCACATGATCAGTGAGTAGACTTGACTTACTCTTTAATGAGTCTACAATGAACTAGCTCCGTAAAGAAATTATCGGAGTTGTAGTGAGAAGCCGTAACCAATGAATTTCAACCTTGACAGTTGTATGCAGTAACAACTGAAGACAATACGTTAGACTGTTGAAGAATCCTTCGATTGATTGTAGTCATATATATTACCACAGATGGATGCCGGCTCAGTCTTCCAAAATTGAGTGACCGCGCAAGAGCATAAATTGTTTATTCGACTTATATTGAAAATGTTACAATAACCAAATCAAAGTTTCGTCATACATTTACTGACAATGCCGAAAATAATATAAGCAACATAACTAATCAGTCTGTTTAAATCATATGGAATTCGTGTTCAATGAATTGACTAATGATAACTTGATCAAACTATTATTTGACCAAGAAGTTCTACCAAATGTGAGATCATGAAATATTTAAGCATTCAATATATTTTTTACTGCCTTCATAGACAACCAAGTGACGGAATCGACAGGAGGTAAGAGTAGTACTTTTCTATTTTTACTCTGGTCCTAAATATCTATTCATGATCGTAATGTGTTATGACATTTTATTTTATTTTTTATTTTTCAGAAGTAACTGCCACAATCCCAACAATCAAAAATGGTATGACCATGTACCCACTATATTTCTTACATTTTCGTGAAAATGCAACTAACAGTGTTCGAGGTCGTTGTTCACCTTTGAAGTCATGAAAAAATCACTATTAGTCTTCCGTTATAGACCTGTGAACACTGGAATGCTGCTTCGTACTGGTATGAGTCACATGATCAGTGAGTAGACTTGACTTACTCTTTAATGAGTCTACAATGAACTAGCTCCGTAAAGAAATTATCGGAGTTGTAGTGAGAAGCCGTAACCAATGAATTTCAACCTTGACAGTTGTATGCAGTAACAACTGAAGACAATACGTTAGACTGTTGAAGAATCCTTCGATTGATTGTAGTCATATATATTACCACAGATGGATGCCGGCTCAGTCTTCCAAAATTGAGTGACCGCGCAAGAGCATAAATTGTTTATTCGACTTATATTGAAAATGTTACAATAACCAAATCAAAGTTTCGTCATACATTTACTGACAATGCCGAAAATAATATAAGCAACATAACTAATCAGTCTGTTTAAATCATATGGAATTCGTGTTCAATGAATTGACTAATGATAACTTGATCAAACTATTATTTGACCAAGAAGTTCTACCAAATGTGAGATCATGAAATATTTAAGCATTCAATATATTTTTTACTGCCTTCATAGACAACCAAGTGACGGAATCGACAGGAGGTAAGAGTAGTACTTTTCTATTTTTACTCTGGTCCTAAATATCTATTCATGATCGTAATGTGTTATGACATTTTATTTTATTTTTTATTTTTCAGAAGTAACTGCCACAATCCCAACAATCAAAAATGGTATGACCATGTACCCACTATATTTCTTACATTTTCGTGAAAATGCAACTAACAGTGTTCGAGGTCGTTGTTCACCTTTGAAGTCATGAAAAAATCACTATCAGTCTACCGTTATAGACCTGTGAACACTGGAATGCTGCTTCGTCCTGGTATGAGTCACATGATCAGTGAGTAGACTTGACTTACTCTTTAATGAGTCTACAATGAACTAGCTCCGTAAAGAAATTATCGGAGTTGTAGTGAGAAGCCGTAACCAATGAATTTCAACCTTGACAGTTGTATGCAGTAACAACTGAAGACAATACGTTAGACTGTTGAAGAATCCTTCGATTGATTGTAGTCATATATATTACCACAGATGGATGCCGGCTCAGTCTTCCAAAATTGAGTGACCGCGCAAGAGCATAAATTGTTTATTCGACTTATATTGAAAATGTTACAATAACCAAATCAAAGTTTCGTCATACATTTACTGACAATGCCGAAAATAATATAAGCAACATAACTAATCAGTCTGTTTAAATCATATGGAATTCGTGTTCAATGAATTGACTAATGATAACTTGATCAAACTATTATTTGACCAAGAAGTTCTACCAAATGTGAGATCATGAAATATTTAAGCATTCAATATATTTTTTACTGCCTTCATAGACAACCAAGTGACGGAATCGACAGGAGGTAAGAGTAGTACTTTTCTATTTTTACTCTGGTCCTAAATATCTATTCATGATCATAATGTGTTATGACATTTTATTTTATTTTTTGTTTTCAGTTGCAACCGCCACAACCACAAGAAACCAAAATGGTATGACCACGTACCTAGTATATTTTTTTCATAATTTCGTGAAAATGCAATGAACATTGTCCGAGATAATTTTCTTTTTGTTATACTACCTTATTGCGGATATTATTGATCTGCTATTATACACTCTTTCACGTGTACACTTATTTTCCACAACTTCGGATGTATGTACTGACAGCTGGTAACAATGAGGAGAAATTTTCAGAATGATCAAATTTAGACATTACCATGGACAGATCTTGACTCAGTCGTTCGAAATTGAGATATGGCGCGCAAGAGCATAGGTTATGCGTGATACGTATGTGGGACTTTGGGGAGTTGCATAGCGGGCCGAAGAGACTGTTCAGTGACTGCAGGGTTGTGACTATGATTTGACATAAACAAAAATGATGAATCCCTTAATAAAAATATGACAAATGAAATTTATTATTGTTCAATACAGACCCAGTTATTTAGTAAAGAATGTTTCCCAGGGAAGTTATAGAAATTAGCCCATCGTTTCCAATCACATACATCAAAAGACGTAAGAGCGTTGGCTACACGTTATGAGAAATATAAGAGAATGCGCAGAAAATATAGCGGTAAAAATTTATAATCGACAAATTACAGAAAACAAAATAAATGATGAAAAAAAATAAAAGCCGCAAGTAAAACAAAAATATGCGGATTTCAAAACATAATTGCAATAGCTTTTGAAAGACGGTGGGTATGCGGGAGTCATAAACATTCACGTGTTTGCGATCTCGAAGTAGGACATCTGTAGAGTCCTTCATTCTGTTTAACGACACCTTTCCGAAGACGTCTCCTGGTGTTGAGAGAAGAGTGGTGTCTCTGTAGTTCTAACACTTATTGAGATCGCCTTTCTACGGTATGTTGATCGGACGTCCTGAATTCCAGTCCGTTGCTACTTCATCTTCATCCCAAATCTTGCTGGAGAGAATGTGGAGTATGTTCGAAGTTTCTGCTACGTTTGATTTCATTGCCTTTGCTAGAATATTGTCTGGTCCTGCTGCCTTGCCGCAGCTGATTTTTCTGGTGGCCATGCTGATCTCTTCGATTGTACGTGGACCAAAGTTGATTGTAAGGTCCGTGGTTGCTGCTTCGAATGTGGGTGTGTTCATAGGGACTGGTCGATTCAAGAGTTCCTCATAATGCTCCGACCACCTGTTTCGCCCTTCTTCAATGTTGGTGGTTACCTTGCCTCCCTTGCTTTTCACTGATCGCTCTGGTTTGCAACAATTTCCAGCGAACGTCTGTGTTGTCTCATGTAATTGTCACATGTTTCCTTTTCTCGCAGCGTTTTCCGCCGTCATTCCTAGGTTTTACACGTATAACCGTTTGTCGCCTCTGAGGCGCCTCCGCACTCGCTTCTGTGCTTCTGTGTACACAGCTTGTGCCTTGACTTTCTCTGCGCCTGTCCAGCCTATCTTGATTGCAGCCTTCTTCATCCTCCTTTCTTCAATTTTCTCCAATATATCAACTGTGATCAATTCCTTGTGATGGTGTTTATTGTGGCCTGGAATTTCAAGACATGTTGAGCAGTTTGTCTGCATGATCCTTTTCCATTTGTTCTGTTTGGTAGTTTCCTCTCCATTAAGTAGATCGTGAGAGGCCTTTGACTTGTTGCTGACGGTTATTTTCAGTTGGTTGAGTCTGTCAGTTTACGTTGGAATGGCCGTATGACACTGTTGTGATGTTTTCCGCCACGTTGTTCATTGCTTCTTGAGTTTCAGTTCCACCTGCACGACCGGCAAGTGATGATCTGAGGCCAAATCACCTCCTCTCTTGGTTCTCACATCCTTTATGGTCCTTCTGAACTCCTAATTGATGCAGACATGGTCGATTCGGTTCCGTGTGCTGTGATCCGGTGAAATGCATGTGGCTTCGAGTATGCGTTTATGTGGGAACATTGTGCAGTATATTCAATGCTAACTTTGATCATTTCGGTTGGTGCAGACCATCACTGTTCAATATTTTATTGAGATAAATGCTATGTGGATGTTGCATATTTCACCAAGACGTGATATTCACAGTATTGTATTCCATATTTCAGTTGCACCTGACAGTCACACAACTGAAGCTCCAAGTAAGTTCAATGACATACATTGGTATTTCACTCACGTTCATACATCTTTCAAATTGCTGTTCATATGCAGTGTATTACTTGTGCATCTTATAGCGTTTCGATATGCACTTCGATGGTGCACTGTGTAGTCATTTAGTTAAAATTATTTAATCGAGATATTTTGATCAATACATTTATTCTTTCACTGAAATATGTTTTGCTGTAATTTGTCTACTCGTTCAATTACTGATTGTTTTGCATTTATTCTGATGTTGATCCTTGCAGAATGGAAAATTGAGGATATCATTGATTTTGTGTTTTGTGTATTTACTCTGCATCATAAAGGTTCAGTGAGAAGTTGGTTCCGTAAGTTGCTAAAACTCAAATATTTCATTTATTGCTTGTTCTTTATGAACTATGTGTTTATCAGTATCTCAATGAAAATTAAAACGAGAGTACCGTTTGAAATTTCAGCGTCGTGGTTTAGTCGCAAAGAAGCCACAACTGGTGAGTTTTGTTCTCAGACGGTTCTACGGGTAATTTCACAATTAAATTTGTCTTTCCATCAATATAAGCTGTTGCATCATGTTACTTGCTCACTTAGGCCGATCACCACCAAAGGAGCATACTCTGCCTATCAGCATTCCTCAACATACTCTTTACTGGATATTCCTTCGTAGTTTTGCATGGTTTGCCTACATTTGGCTGTCCTGTCCACGCTATCATACGCTTTCTCATGGTCAATGAAGTGGATGAACGGCGGTGAATCGCTTTCAATCGACCGATCCACAATGATCTGTAATGTCGCAATTTGATCGGTACAAGATCAATTCTTCCGGATTCCAGCCTGCTGATCTCGAAGTGGGACATCTGTAGAGTCCTTCATTCTGTTTAACGACACCTTTCCGAAGACGTCTCCTGGTGTTGAGAGAAGAGTGGTGTCTCTGTAGTTCTAACACTTATTGAGATCGCCTTTCTACGGTATGTTGATCGGACGTCCTGAATTCCAGTCCGTTGCTACTTCATCTTCATCCCAAATCTTGCTGGAGAGAATGTGGAGTATGTTCGAAGTTTCTGCTACGTTTGATTTCATTGCCTTTGCTTGAATATTGTCTGGTCCTGCTGCCTTGCCGCAGCTGATTTTTCTGGTGGCCATGCTGATCTCTTCGATTGTACGTGGACCAAAGTTGATTGTAAGGTCCGTGGTTGCTGCTTCGAATGTGGGTGTGTTCATAGGGACTGGTCGATTCAAGAGTTCCTCATAATGCTCCGACCACCTGTTTCGCCCTTCTTCAATGTTGGTGATTACCTTGCCTCCCTTGCTTTTCACTGATCGCTCTGGTTCGCAACAATTTCCAGCGAACGTCTGTGTTGTCTCATGTAATTGTCACATGTTTCCTTTTCTCGCAGCGTTTTCCGCCGTCATTCCTAGGTTTTACACGTATAACCGTTTGTCGCCTCTGAGGCACCTCCGCACTCGCTTCTGTGCTTCTGTGTACACAGCTTGTGCCTTGACTTTCTCTGCGCCTGTCCAGCCTATCTTGATTGCAGCCTTCTTCATCCTCCTTTCTTCAATTTTCTCCAATATATCAACTGTGATCAATTCCTTGTGATGGTGTTTATTGTGGCCTGGAATTTCAAGACATGTTGAGCAGTTTGTCTGCATGATCCTTTTCCATTTGTTCTGTTTGGTAGTTTCCTCTCCATTAAGTAGATCGTGAGAGGCCTTTGACTTGTTGCTGACGGTTATTTTCAGTTGGTTGAGTCTGTCAGTTTACGTTGGAATGGCCGTATGACACTGTTGTGATGTTTTCCGCCACGTTGTTCATTGCTTCTTGAGTTTCAGTTCCACCTGCACGACCGGCAAGTGATGATCTGAGGCCAAATCACCTCCTCTCTTGGTTCTCACATCCTTTATGGTCCTTCTGAACTCCTAATTGATGCAGACATGGTCGATTCGGTTCCGTGTGCTGTGATCCGGTGAAATGCATGTGGCTTCGAGTATGCGTTTATGTGGGAACATTGTGCAGTATATTCAATGCTAACTTTGATCATTTCGGTTGGTGCAGACCATCACTGTTCAATATTTTATTGAGATAAATGCTATGTGGATGTTGCATATTTCACCAAGACGTGATATTCACAGTATTGTATTCCATATTTCAGTTGCACCTGACAGTCACACAACTGAAGCTCCAAGTAAGTTCAATGACATACATTGGTATTTCACTCACGTTCATACATCTTTCAAATTGCTGTTCATATGCAGTGTATTACTTGTGCATCTTATAGCGTTTCGATATGCACTTCGATGGTGCACTGTGTAGTCATTTAGTTAAAATTATTTAATCGAGATATTTTGATCAATACATTTATTCTTTCACTGAAATATGTTTTGCTGTAATTTGTCTACTCGTTCAATTACTGATTGTTTTGCATTTATTCTGATGTTGATCCTTGCAGAATGGAAAATTGAGGATATCATTGATTTTGTGTTTTGTGTATTTACTCTGCATCATAAAGGTTCAGTGAGAAGTTGGTTCCGTAAGTTGCTAAAACTCAAATATTTCATTTATTGCTTGTTCTTTATGAACTATGTGTTTATCAGTATCTCAATGAAAATTAAAACGAGAGTACCGTTTGAAATTTCAGCGTCGTGGTTTAGTCGCAAAGAAGCCACAACTGGTGAGTTTTGTTCTCAGACGGTTCTACGGGTAATTTCACAATTAAATTTGTCTTTCCATCAATATAAGCTGTTGCATCATGTTACTTGCTCACTTAGGCCGATCACCACCAAAGGAGCATACTCTGCCTATCAGCATTCCTCAACATACTCTTTACTGGATATTCCTTCGTAGTTTTGCATGGTTTGCCTACATTTGGCTGTCCTGTCCACGCTATCATACGCTTTCTCATGGTCAATGAAGTGGATGAACGGCGGTGAATCGCTTTCAATCGACCGATCCACAATGATCTGTAATGTCGCAATTTGATTGGTACAAGATCAATTCTTCCGGAATCCAGCCTGCTGATCTCGAAGTGGGACATCTGTAGAGTCCTTCATTCTGTTTAACGACACCTTTCCGAAGACGTCTCCTGGTGTTGAGAGAAGAGTGGTGTCTCTGTAGTTCTAACACTTATTGAGATCGCCTTTCTACGGTATGTTGATCGGACGTCCTGAATTCCAGTCCGTTGCTACTTCATCTTCATCCCAAATCTTGCTGGAGAGAATGTGGAGTATGTTCGAAGTTTCTGCTACGTTTGATTTCATTGCCTTTGCTAGAATATTGTCTGGTCCTGCTGCCTTGCCGCAGCTGATTTTTCTGGTGGCCATGCTGATCTCTTCGATTGTACGTGGACCAAAGTTGATTGTAAGGTCCGTGGTTGCTGCTTCGAATGTGGGTGTGTTCATAGGGACTGGTCGATTCAAGAGTTCCTCATAATGCTCCGACCACCTGTTTCGCCCTTCTTCAATGTTGGTGATTACCTTGCCTCCCTTGCTTTTCACTGATCGCTCTGGTTCGCAACAATTTTCAGCGAACGTCTGTGTTGTCTCATGTAATTGTCACATGTTTCCTTTTCTCGCAGCGTTTTCCGCCGTCATTCCTAGGTTTTACACGTATAACCGTTTGTCGCCTCTGAGGCGCCTCCGCACTCGCTTCTGTGCTTCTGTGTACACAGCTTGTGCCTTGACTTTCTCTGCGCCTGTCCAGCCTATCTTGATTGCAGCCTTCTTCATCCTCCTTTCTTCAATTTTCTCCAATATATCAACTGTGATCAATTCCTTGTGATGGTGTTTATTGTGGCCTGGAATTTCAAGACATGTTGAGCAGTTTGTCTGCATGATCCTTTTCCATTTGTTCTGTTTGGTAGATTCCTCTCCATTAAGTAGATCGTGAGAGGCCTTTGACTTGTTGCTGACGGTTATTTTCAGTTGGTTGAGTCTGTCAGTTTACGTTGGAATGGCCGTATGACACTGTTGTGATGATTTCCGCCACGTTGTTCATTGCTTCTTGAGTTTCAGTTCCACCTGCACGACCGGCAAGTGATGATCTGAGGCCAAATCACCTCCTCTCTTGGTTCTCACATCCTTTATGGTCCTTCTGAACTCCTAATTGATGCAGACATGGTCGATTCGGTTCCGTGTGCTGTGATCCGGTGAAATGCATGTGGCTTCGAGTATGCGTTTATGTGGGAACATTGTGCAGTATATTCAATGCTAACTTTGATCATTTCGGTTGGTGCAGACCATCACTGTTCACTATTTTATTCAGATAAATGCTATGTGGATGTTGCATATTTCACCAAGACGTGATATTCACAGTATTGTATTCCATATTTCAGTTGCACCTGACAGTCACACAACTGAAGCTCCAAGTAAGTTCAATGACATACATTGGTATTTCACTCACGTTCATACATCTTTCAAATTGCTGTTCATATGCAGTGTATTAATTGTGCATCTTATAGCGTTTCGATATGCACTTCGATGGTGCACTGTGTAGTCATTTAGTTAAAATTATTTAATCGAGATATTTTGATCAATACATTTATTCTTTCACTGAAATATGTTTTGCTGTAATTTGTCTACTCGTTCAATTACTGATTGTTTTGCATTTATTCTGATGTTGATCCTTGCAGAATGGAAAATTGAGGATATCATTGATTTTGTGTTTTGTGTATTTACTCTGCATCATAAAGGTTCAGTGAGAAGTTGGTTCCGTAAGTTGCTAAAACTCAAATATTTCATTTATTGCTTGTTCTTTATGAACTATGTGTTTATCAGTATCTCAATGAAAATTAAAACGAGAGTACCGTTTGAAATTTCAGCGTCGTGGTTTAGTCGCAAAGAAGCCACAACTGGTGAGTTTTGTTCTCAGACGGTTCTACGGGTAATTTCACAATTAAATTTGTCTTTCCATCAATATAAGCTGTTGCATCATGTTACTTGCTCACTTAGGCCGATCACCACCAAAGGAGCATACTCTGCCTATCAGCATTCCTCAACATACTCTTTACTGGATATTCCTTCGTAGTTTTGCATGGTTTGCCTACATTTGGCTGTCCTGTCCACGCTATCATACGCTTTCTCATGGTCAATGAAGTGGATGAACGGCGGTGAATCGCTTTCAATCGACCGATCCACAATGATCTGTAATGTCGCAATTTGATTGGTACAAGATCAATTCTTCCGGAATCCAGCCTGCTGATCTCGAAGTGGGACATCTGTAGAGTCCTTCATTCTGTTTAACGACACCTTTCCGAAGACGTCTCCTGGTGTTGAGAGAAGAGTGGTGTCTCTGTAGTTCTAACACTTATTGAGATCGCCTTTCTACGGTATGTTGATCGGACGTCCTGAATTCCAGTCCGTTGCTACTTCATCTTCATCCCAAATCTTGCTGGAGAGAATGTGGAGTATGTTCGAAGTTTCTGCTACGTTTGATTTCATTGCCTTTGCTTGAATATTGTCTGGTCCTGCTGCCTTGCCGCAGCTGATTTTTCTGGTGGCCATGCTGATCTCTTCGATTGTACGTGGACCAAAGTTGATTGTAAGGTCCGTGGTTGCTGCTTCGAATGTGGGTGTGTTCATAGGGACTGGTCGATTCAAGAGTTCCTCATAATGCTCCGACCACCTGTTTCGCCCTTCTTCAATGTTGGTGATTACCTTGCCTCCCTTGCTTTTCACTGATCGCTCTGGTTCGCAACAATTTCCAGCGAACGTCTGTGTTGTCTCATGTAATTGTCACATGTTTCCTTTTCTCGCAGCGTTTTCCGCCGTCATTCCTAGGTTTTACACGTATAACCGTTTGTCGCCTCTGAGGCGCCTCCGCACTCGCTTCTGTGCTTCTGTGTACACAGCTTGTGCCTTGACTTTCTCTGCGCCTGTCCAGCCTATCTTGATTGCAGCCTTCTTCATCCTCCTTTCTTCAATTTTCTCCAATATATCAACTGTGATCAATTCCTTGTGATGGTGTTTATTGTGGCCTGGAATTTCAAGACATGTTGAGCAGTTTGTCTGCATGATCCTTTTCCATTTGTTCTGTTTGGTAGATTCCTCTCCATTAAGTAGATCGTGAGAGGCCTTTGACTTGTTGCTGACGGTTATTTTCAGTTGGTTGAGTCTGTCAGTTTACGTTGGAATGGCCGTATGACACTGTTGTGATGATTTCCGCCACGTTGTTCATTGCTTCTTGAGTTTCAGTTCCACCTGCACGACCGGCAAGTGATGATCTGAGGCCAAATCACCTCCTCTCTTGGTTCTCACATCCTTTATGGTCCTTCTGAACTCCTAATTGATGCAGACATGGTCGATTCGGTTCCGTGTGCTGTGATCCGGTGAAATGCATGTGGCTTCGAGTATGCGTTTATGTGGGAACATTGTGCAGTATATTCAATGCTAACTTTGATCATTTCGGTTGGTGCAGACCATCACTGTTCAATATTTTATTGAGATAAATGCTATGTGGATGTTGCATATTTCATCAAGACGTGATATTCACAGTATTGTATTCCATATTTCAGTTGCACCTGACAGTCACACAACTGAAGCTCCAAGTAAGTTCAATGACATACATTGGTATTTCACTCACGTTCATACATCTTTCAAATTGCTGTTCATATGCAGTGTATTACTTGTGCATCTTATAGCGTTTCGATATGCACTTCGATGGTGCACTGTGTAGTCATTTAGTTAAAATTATTTAATCGAGATATTTTGATCAATACATTTATTCTTTCACTGAAATATGTTTTGCTGTAATTTGTCTACTCGTTCAATTACTGATTGTTTTGCATTTATTCTGATGTTGATCCTTGCAGAATGGAAAATTGAGGATATCATTGATTTTGTGTTTTGTGTATTTACTCTGCATCATAAAGGTTCAGTGAGAAGTTGGTTCCGTAAGTTGCTAAAACTCAAATATTTCATTTATTGCTTGTTCTTTATGAACTATGTGTTTATCAGTATCTCAATGAAAATTAAAACGAGAGTACCGTTTGAAATTTCAGCGTCGTGGTTTAGTCGCAAAGAAGCCACAACTGGTGAGTTTTGTTCTCAGACGGTTCTACGGGTAATTTCACAATTAAATTTGTCTTTCCATCAATATAAGCTGTTGCATCATGTTACTTGCTCACTTAGGCCGATCACCACCAAAGGAGCATACTCTGCCTTTCAGCATTCCTCAGCATACTGTTTACCGTATATTTATACCCGCTTATTCTTTTCCAATATACGTAGTTTCCCAGATGCGTCGTGTCGATTGCTTTACAAACTCTGAATCTGGAGTTGGTTGATAGGTTCCTGAGTTTCAGACATTTTTCACACTGATCAAACTTTGCTTCTTGTTGAGATGCAGTTTATTTCCTTCGCGTAATTGATCGCTTTGATATGTATATTAGGTCTACTATGTAGTCATTTAGTTAAAATACTTTATTTAGATATTTTGATCAATACGTTTATTCGTTCCCTGACATATGTTCTGCTGTATTTTGTCTACTCGTTTAACTGCTCATTGTTTCTGCATTTATTCTTATGTCATTTTTTTTCGGAACGGATAATTAAGGATGTTTTAATTCCCTATTTTGTGTGTTTATTCGAAATTCGCTATATTTCTGACGCTTTTTTTAACTTGCAGCTTTACATTCCCGAAATGTTACTGTCAACTGCCTCTCTATTGTAAATTTTCATATTCTCTGCTGATAAGACACTTATGATAGATGAACACCGACAAAAGTTGTTTTAATAAAAAGCTTTACTGAATAACTCGCTTGTACGATAATTTTGTACTATAATGTACACATAAGCAGCTGTATATTGGCAAGATGTATATATGTGTTGAAAGAACTAACTTTTATTCAATATATGATAGAAAAATTACTCTGCTTTATTCGTTTTTTCTCAATATCATAAAGTTGCACTGAAGTATTTAATGTGTAAGTTGTTGAAAATCATATATTTCATTCTCTGCTTGTTACTTATAAACAATGTGTTTATCGGTAACTGAATGAAAACTAAAACGAGAGTATCTTTTGAAATTTCAGAGTCGTGGTTTAGTCCCAAAGATGTAGCACCGGGTGAGTTTTTGTTTCAGGATATTTTGTCCGACGTTTGTTTTTCTGTATTTCGTCTACCCATTCAACAGCTCAAGGTCTTTCAGTTATTTCAATCATAGTTTTTTCTGGATAGACAAACAAGGATTTTTTGTTTAATTATTCGTGTATTTTATTGTCGTTATTTCCCCTGTTATTTACATGAGTTTCATCTTGACACCGTGTATATTTCATAATATCTGTTCGTATAATACACATGTGACTGCTTAATTGGTATTCAAACGCTGTCATGTGATTTTCGATTGTTTTGTTCAGGAAACCTCACACGACGAATCCGTAAAGGTATAGACAGTTTTATTTTATTTTATTTATAACTCAATGTATTATCTAGGTTTTTTCATGTGTAACTTTCTAAAGATTACTAGACCAGCGTTTGAAATTAAGTGATTCTAAATTTGATAGTATTTGAAGTGAGAAGACCATGTCTTATGTCAGTCCATTGGACGATGCTAAAGTGACCTTTAGAACATTTGCTTACTCACCATGATAAAAGAGAACTATGATTTCATGTCAGGAATGAAAAGATTCAGATCTGGTAGCACGCGCTAGAAATTAAAGTTATAAGACTTTATCATGAGCTTTTATCATCTATAAAGTCAAAATGCTATTTAACTATATGTTTGGTTGATTTTGGAGCCAAAATTCAAAACCTACTATCTCATGTATCATTAGTTTATCCATCAATTAATGTCTTACACTACAAAGATTTCGATATGCAGTTTCTTATTGTCTTGAAAAATTTAATCTTATTCATTTCGCATGGCTTTAGTAAAACCAGCAGGAAAAAGGTTCCAACGAAGAAACGTAAGAGTTTGAATAAATTTCAGATCATTTATCGTTTTTTTATAACACAAAATGGCCAAAACCTATAGGCCTAATCACTCATAACATTATCGTTATTTGTCTTTGTGGTGAACTATTGAACGTGTTTCTAATAAAATGAAGATCATTTCTCACTTCATGATAATTAGATCTTTGATTTTATCCTCAATCCTTGTTCGGATTAGAAAACTGTCTGGTGGACTTTGAACGAATGAATAATTCAGATGTGTATCTCTCCAATAAATATTCAGTTTTAGGTTGGAAATTTATGCTTAAATATATTCAACGAAAAACATATACAAAATGAATTAACAATTTCAATGAATTTAACAACTTCATACAGTCATTTTGAACTCATTTTGTGCTAACTTCTTATCAACAAAGGAATATAAAAGCATAACAATGCTGCCCTGTTTTTTGAAATGATTTTAGCAAAGTCGAAGTATAAGTAAGTCGCTATCAAAAAAGTTACTATTCGCGTAATTTTGATACTAAATTGACGAATTGTACTTTGACAATACTCATGGATAATCGTTTAACTGTAGTAACTCATGGGTTTACTATCACGGCCAAAACATATGATAAATATTGCACACATTGTGTAAACTCCGCGTAGTTTAATAACCATAGTTGGAAAATTTTATTTCCATATTTTCAACCAAGAAGTGTATTGGTCCCGTCTTTTAATGTACTTGACAATATGTGGTTTGGGAAAAATTGTTCTTACTTTAGGCCGGTTATTTGAGACGACATTAGCTTATAACATAGGTACTGAACTGTTCTTGCTAAAACCTCATTAATTTACAAATTTACCTGATGAGTCATAAATAACTTTTGTAATTTTGATCACATTAGGACTTTATCGAACCAGCTTACATTAATTTATATGCTACACAAACATCTAATGGAATAATAAACAACTTAAAGCTACACCAAATTTGCACAATTATCAAATTTCTTAATCTATCCAGTGTTCATACTGTTTGGAAAGAGAACAATTAGGTTACATTAGAAATGAAATTAGGATCGTATTTACGACTCTATTTTTATTATTAATCACAGATAAAACATTTACAAAGTAAGTTGATGTAGGGAAATCAGTTCCTTAAATAATTTGTTTATCTTTAATTAAATTCGACAAAAAATTCTATAAACGCTTCAGTTCATCTTTCATGATTACGATCGATCTAAGTGGACGTTGTTTAAAATCTCACTCTATAACGAATGTGTTACATTCCAGAAATGCATAATTACCAGTCACATGTGTTTTATGTAATTTCAATAATATATAATTATTATTCGATCGTATTTATGTTGTTTGATTTATTTCCATTTTCAAACCAATTCAGTAAGTAACAACACAAGTAATGGATTCTGAAGCGTAATGTATAAGGTAAGATAGAACACTTACTCTCAAGATATAACACTTCCTAATATCAGTGGTTAACAGACAGAATATTTCTCAGGATGGGATGATTGATGAATGAAATAATATGTGAAAATTCCTGATGATTTAGAGTTTAGTAAAATCGCAACTAGCAAGCAATCACTACAGACCAAATAATCAACTTCTAAAAATTCATTGTTATCTATTACACTACATGATAACACCAATGCATGATCATGATCACTAATTTCAAGCCATTCATTCAGAGTTACCCTTGAGTTATGAATTGACCAATAAAACCATCGAATAATAGCTAATTGCTTGCAACCACAAAATCATTTGATTATTCGTACCTGTTCACTTGTTAATCCACGTAATATGTACACACTGATACTTATTCTTAATGGATAGCTCCATTTTTATCAACATTCGATTATAAGTTATATCTAATTATTTAACTGGTATTTTCTATCTCCTTTGTTTGCAGATAAGCAATAATCGTTTTCGTAGTAATTAAGGTTAGCTGACATCGATTATTTTAGTGTTCAGACATACATTTCCATGGTAAATACAATATTTTATTAGTTGAACTGATTTGACTTCTACTTGATTCATAAATGTGTGCAAAGTGTGTATCGTTTCTGACTTTTCACATATCCTCGCTCATTTTGTAGTTACTAAGAACTAAGTAACATCGGTTGTCGACAGTGCATACATCTCACACACATGCAGTTTAGAAGATGGAAGATGTAGGCAAATAGATAGATGGCAATAATATTTCGAAAGACACTCAATTAAGTAGTCAACATTTAATATATGATAACAGGTAGCGAGCGAAACGGAGAAGTGGAGATAAACAAGCATATATATATAAATGAGCGAAATTGGAAAGCCAGTTTCAAACATACATGGATGCACACAGTACATATGATTACATTAAAAATGATGATGCTTTCAGTTTTACGCGTTCGTTAGTCTTACTTTGTTGATTCCCTGTATTGATAGCTATTCGGTAGTTAGTACTGTTTAAGAATCGATGAAGAAATCAACCATTCTCCATGAGATGTTGTTCTACAAAGAATGTTTTCCTTTCTCATGGACTAGTAAATAAAAGAAATGATTACTTACAAGCATAAATACAATATCTACCAGCTTTTATCACCTCATGTATTACACCGATAAAAAATTACCACACTTTATCTTAAATTGTTTCTATCGATGTATATCATCTATCACATCTAATTCACGTTCTTAAATGATATCTCAGTACTACGTTTGTTCCTTAGCCTGTTGAATGGTTGAGGTATGTTGAAAATAGACACGTTATTCAATTAGTGGATCACATGCATCACAGTATCTGCCATATAAGTTCATTGATCAAGGTTAGCACTCCACTTCGGCACGGTTTAACAGAAAAGCCATCAAAGATTGCAGAGTAGTGAAAGTAGTCAGAGAATAAGTGCTTATTGAAAAAAATTGGCAGTGAGGACGATATTCGATGTTGCGAATATTAGTGAGAAAACTACTTCATATAACAAGCATCGTCCACTGTCGAGGTCGGTTGAAAATAAAGATTCACTGCCTAGTCAATTGATTTAACATACTCAACTATTATGTGTGTGTCACATCGTACAATTAAAGGTTTGGTGATCCTGAAATACACGGGCAATTTTTCGATGTGATTAGTCATTGAGCATGAACAAACAGGCACCTAGCGTTCTAACTATTGAAAATATGATTCACTTTCCTCTCATTGACTTCGGACAAACTTATCACCTTTTCCCTTAGATGTCTTCCAAACTTTTTTTTCATTCGCTGATACTGTTGGTGGTTTTTCTTCGAGTATTTGAGTGCATGTCTTTTTCGCCTAACGAGTATTTGGCTGTTTTTTTCATCTGTTTAATAGTCTCAAGTCTTACCTCGTTACACTGATTAGACTCGCATACCTTATCTTCTTCTCACCTCTTTGTTTCATTCTCTTTTCATTCTCGTCCATCTACATAAATGTATCCATTGAATAAACTTATCCAACCAAATCTGTATTAAGTTTCTTTTCACACAGTCGCACAAAATAGGATTTGCATAAGTATGGTATCTTGAACTCGGGCGAAAAATTTATTTCATTACACATTGGACCGTTTTGGTGAACTGGAGTCAGATCGCGGGCCACTCTGGTGTTGGACTGATTAGCTTGTCAACTGTTATGCTTCAAACTATTAAGAGTTCACCTAGATCGGCAAACGAGAGCGAAGAGTAGAACACAATAGCATGATACGCTATTCTGATTTCACTGCGTCCGGCCTCGATAACTTACTGTAGTCTTAGTATTACGTAGAAAGTGTATTCTAAAAGCACCCAAAAATACGAGGTTGACAAGCATACAAATCCAGCTTATTTATACATGATGAAAACGCCCTTTGCAGAGTCACGAAAATAGCGTACTTCAATTATGCACTAACCAGTTACGGTCAAGTATTTTCTCAGTGTGAAATGTTATGTTACATCAAGGTTAATCGAGCAGACTTCGCGCGAAAACACAATACATCATAAAGTAGGACCTTTTCCAACTGAGTTCTGGGGATTTAAAGTCCTACTACAAATATAATGTAGTAAACTGAAATAATGTGCCCGACGTGATACTAATTCTTTGGTTGAAATAGGTTCGCAAACCTTGTGACGGTAGATATTCAATCTATCCTTCTCTCTCTGACAAAGGTCACTAGATAATGCTCAAAAGTACATGCATCATAAGACGTACATGAAACGTTGATTACGTTGATAATTGCATCGCACTGATAAAAACCACAGACACACGAAGCGAAAGTGAAAATGATATGAGAGAGTCAAGGAGCAAGTGAGGGTATGAGTGGGTGGTCCTGTGGATAAGCCAATGAGTATGCAAGTGGGTAGGATTTAAATGTACATAAATACGTACGAAAATGAATGCATCATTGGTTTATTTGGGAGGGGAGTTAATATGATTGTCTATTAAATAAGTTATTCAAAAGGGCTTGATCAAAACAAATGTATAAAAATCCAATGAAAGTGACTTATAATATGTTGTTAGGCTCCATTTACTGGTGCAGTAGGGTCTGGTTTTGTGTGCATATTATCGAAAGTCAACGAATATAAAACGAACTTTCCGTGTATCCCTGACGATGAACAACATTACTTATTTCATGGATGTGAAAAAATGCAAATGTAGCTGAATTGCTATAGTTTGATTGTCGGTGTTCAAGATTATTGCTCAGACGTTGTGCTAATCTGCGTCTCTGATGCCTTTTGTCAACATCAGCGTCATGGCCTACTCGAGTGACTTTACGAACATCTCTCGATTCAGAACATGCACTTCAAATCTCTTGAAACTTCCTAAAAGTTTGCTGCATGCACCAACAAGTTTCTAGATAGTACGGATACCATTCCTATCCAATTAAGAATGAGAAAAGCGCATAAGACTAAGTGATTATTTTTTAGCGACTTGAAAGATACACTCTTGGGTATGAAAACTTTGAGTTAAACCTAATGAGTATTTTGGTATGAGGATTGTTCGTGAAGACTCAGCATCACAGTTGTACCAAATATTTCGTGAGGTCTAGAGTGTCAACATGAAGAAAACAAATACAAATAGAACACTTAGAAAACGAATATGCAGACTTTGATTATTCAAATCACGTTTTCTACCTGAGATCAAGTACCTGAATAGATGTACGAAAAATGGCCATTGTACACAATTGAAAGGCTCAAAAAAATGAATATATAAATATTATCTTGAATGAGTAGAAAAGGCAGAAAATGCAAGCTAGAGAATATCTCATATCTTCGAGGACGTCGAAGGAAATAAAAGAGGGGAAATGTCCATGCCTGAAAACAAATGATAAGATCAAACACTTCTCGTTATAACCGCAACCGATTTGAACCAACTTTACAACCTCATAAAAAGACGTAACATCTCAACTAACAGTGAAAACGAAAGTGTAGTAAACTTCGCAGCTATTATAATGACTGTCGATCCAAAGAATCTGACTGTATATTTATCAACGAACTAGAATATCTAACACAGTCCTTCCCGTTTTGTTTAGATAACCTATCAGACACCAGTTTATATAAATGTTTGCAACCAAAATTGTGAATTCTCACTGTTGGTAAATTCATTCTACCTCACATTTTGTTCTTTTAAAAGACTCCAAACATCAGGTCACAAAACCATTCACTATTATTTCTATTTCTATTTCCCTCTGTGTCGTATTTCTCTCTTTTTACATTTATATGATCCTAAATAATTCGATCTATCATGCTTCTTATTATGTTCGTCACTTAGTATGCTTGAGGCTTTTACGAGTTTACCTTAGTCGATAAACGCGAACGAGACTTTTACCAGCGTCCAGGTAGGCAACCTTGAATACCCAAAGTCGAAATAAAAGGCTTTGTAAGCGTAGAAAGTATATTCTACAAACACCCAGCAATCACAGTACAATTAAGCATACAACTCTCGTTTATTTATACAACATTGAAACTTCCTTGAGACAGTTAAGAAAATAGCACACTAAAATACACAGCAGCCAATCACAGCCATGAATTTTCCTGGTAGGAATTGAAATCTCAAGGTCAACTGATCAGCCCATGCTGGCAAACTTGAAAACCAAAATAAGGCATTATCAAGCGAATTTTGGGGATCTAACATCTCCAACACTCCTCCCCTTCTTAATAGCGCGTTCTCCTGGTGTCGACTTGCATCTTGACTATTGTTCGCCGCTGTCTGAGGGGATACCTTCGGGAACGAAGAACAGCTTGCTACTAAGTTTCTTCTAGTGGCGGGGCTCTCGGTAGGTTGAAGGTATCAAGCAAGATGTCAAGTGGAAGGCTTTCTGCTCTTGATGGGCGATCTGGGGCTGGCCGTCTGCGTATCTAAATCCGATGACGTGACCATTTATCACCTCCTACCTCTACTTCGTACATAACTCGGCCAACTATTCTGACCATTCTTGCTTCCACCCAAGGACCACGGTTCGTTCTGTAGTCACGGGCAAACACAGGGCATCCTACTCCGTAAGCGGATCGTCTTTGCGGCTTTGTCTCTACTGATGAGGGTGCATTATTCGGATGCATCAGGCTGTAGATCGTTTTCAATCTTCTTCACATCAGGATTTCTGCTGGGAACTTTTGCCCCGGTAACAATTCATTTGATGTTGTCCGATAGACGTACAAGAAATTCTGTAACGCTTCGGCTGGCGTCCACTCCCCTTTTGACTTAAGCAGTGCTCTCTAAACGTATCCACAAACCTTTCCGCCTGCCCATTCGATTGCGGGTGGTATGGTGTAAGAAACGGGAGTATTAACTCCTTTTCGTTGAAGGCGATCCAGCTCTTCATCTACTGTTGCTAACGTTGCATAAGGTACAGGTCTCTTTGGACGAAAAGCAGGCTTAGCCCAATGTTTCAACTGAAGTGCTGCTTTCATAGCAGTGCACCGACCTAATCCAGGTTCAGAAATGGTTGAAAACTCTGTCACCAGCTTCTTCGTATATGCTTCGGAGTCATGTGGTTGTGATACCAGGAGTTATATGGTATTTAGCGGGACATCAGCCAATTTTAGCTGGTCAAACCAATCTAAACCAAGTAAATTTAGATCAGCTGGCGTTATGTAGCATACCACAGTAAACGACGAATCTCGGAAAGCAACTTTACATTCCAGTTGTCCTAACAGAGGAAGATAATTACCACATGCTGTACGAGGCTTTTGTAATGTGTGCTGCCGGCTTGGGCTACCCAATTTGGTCCAATTTTTGCGTGAGAGGATAGTGACATCAGATGCAGTATCTATTTGCAATCTACACAAATGCCCGTTAATATTAAGAGTAATAAATTTCCTCTCACCTGGTGATGAGCTATGGCAGGAAGATATTAGGCTCAATGCATTGGTACTGGATCTAGGAACAGGCTTCTTAGCACTTCTGAATCGCTTTGGATTTTTCTGTAGGCAAAAGCCATCTTTATGACCGATGACTTTACACTTCCTGCATCTATGCTGCCTAATGGGCAGTTCCGTACATAGTGCCATGAGCCGCAGTGCCAGCAAGCAGGAGGGGGATTCATTTTGGGTTTTTGGGCAGAATTGGAGCGGGATGAACTGGGTGTAGCATGGGCAGACTTATTATGATAAGGTGGCTGCTGTACCAAATGAATTTCAGATCGGCATGAACTACCACTCTGCACTATCGTTGAGTCTCGTTGTAGGTTAGTGAGACGTTGGTACTCATCAGCCATTGCATTAAGCGTAAGCTTTGGATCTTGCTCCAAACGACTTAGTAGCCTTGTTCTAATAACACTGAACTTACTCGACTGGAGGCTGCAAATTAGTATAAGGGCTTTGAACTGATCTTCCGACAAAGACTTCAACCGAAAGTGTTGCATTCACGGTTGACGACGCCCACATGCGTAAGAAAGTCTTCATAATCAGCTTCAAACATCGATGTCGAGTATCAAACTGTGACGAGTTATCGACAAAATGTTGGCTTAAAATCTGAAAAGTCTCAGAAAATGAACAATCTCGTGGGTTCAAAGGCAGGATCAAAATGCAGTACTTATCCAACTCACTCGCGCCCAACTTTCGAAGTAGCAGCCGAACCTTCCAGGCATCATCTTGGTCTGCGAAATCAAATTTAAATAAATCTTCATAACGCCGGAACCACATATCAAAAGTGACATTTGCATCAGGATCATAATGAAATTCAGCTATGTTACTTGCGATGCCGTCGACCGATGGAGCTGTGGTTGCATTAGATGAGCTGGGCTGTGAGGATGGGGAAATCTTCATGTCTGTCAACATCTGCGTCAGTTTCAGCTGCTGCTCAACTAATTATTCAAGTTTGTCAGGATCCATATTTCCAAAATCACCGTCGCCACTGATAAGTTCGTAACTTAGTATGCTTGAGGCTTTTACGAGTTTACCTTAGTCGATAAACGCGAACGAGACTTTTACCAGCGTCCAGGTAGGCAACCTTGAATACCCAAAGTCGAAATAAAAGGCTTTGTAAGCGTAGAAAGTATATTCTACAAACACCCAGCAATCACAGTACAATTAAGCATACAACTCTCGTTTATTTATACAACATTGAAACTTCCTTGAGACAGTTAAGAAAATAGCACACTAAAATACACAGCAGCCAATCACAGCCATGAATTTTCCTGGTAGGAATTGAAATCTCAAGGTCAACTGATCAGCCCATGCTGGCAAACTTGAAAACCAAAATAAGGCATTTAACAGGCGAGTTTTGAGGAACTAACATCCCAAACACTTTTGATGAATCACGGACGAGCACACCTAAGTGCATCAATCATATTACTAATTTTTACCTCATATATTACGGAGTGATCTACAGCTTCGTTAAATCGATCACCATCTCTTAATTTATTACTGAAAAGAAATCGTTACTAATCGTTCACTGCAATATTCCACAAAATATCTCAAGATAATGGAGCAATAATTACTATCATTCACATTCTCATTGTCATTTTCTTCCTCTTTCAGGTGATTGTTTACGATAGATCACTCAACAATGACTCTGTTGCTGCTGCTTTTGGCTGTTATAACAAGCGTCGTCAACCACATGACTTACAGCTGATCATTTTTATTTTTACAAACTCAGTACCGTTTCACGTGCATCTTGTAAAAAGAATGATGGTTAAACCAACCCACTTGTTTGGAAGCATCATTTTCAGGAGCTAGGCGGAACCCTTAAAGCATATGATAAGGGAGTAATAAATAATAATAATATAATAAATATAATAATAATTCGTCAGAACGTAAGAGAAACGCAGTCTAAGGATTTTTTGAAAATTAACTGATTATATATAAAACGTCGCTTGTTCAATGATGCTAGATTCAAACGTATTTTATTTTCATATGCATATTCGTCGAAATCATGGGCCGCAAGTTTCGGGATTAGTTGATGAACCATGAGAATAATAAATTAAACATGCCATCGCCGGTGATATTTTTCGGATCATCAATAATTCTCATTGCCTTGAGACTAGAACAGTTTATAGCCAAATCACGCTATGTGGATGACTTGTGTTCCGAATCTGTAGACATTGTACTTTGAGCATAAAGAAATATCACATCCAATACGAGTTTTCGGTTTGTGCAGAAAAATGGTGGAATCACAAACCTTTTGAGCAAACGACTCATAACAGTAGGTTGCTTTGGTTACCTCGATCTCCACCTTCACTAAAATGACTATATCCTTCGTCTGACTTAGTAGACAGTATCTTTAACAGCCTGTGAGCTAACCATCATCGTTGCTGAAAGATTAAATCCTAGCTTATTTTCATTTGTCAACCGTTTTTCTCGATCTTAGTCAAACTTTGAAATATTTAGATAGACCCGAGGAAATATTTGTTCATAATATCATGATAATAACAGTATTACGGAAAAGTAAACCGATATTACTAGCCTTATGTAGCTAAAATGTTTCCAAGAACAGATTATATATCGAAATATAATAATTTCCAGGAACGATAACGACAGCAACACATGTTAGTGTAATAAACAGTATTCTTTCAGAGTAGCCTGATTTTCCATTAATTATCCTCTATGCTTATGAATTCGTTTTTCAAAAGGAGACATATATCAGCTGAACATTACATACGACGACATTCAAAGTCAATAAAGAATAAGCCTCTGAGCAGCATTTTCCACTGTACTCCGTCCCGGGCTTACCTTTCCAGTACTCGTAAAGTACAACTAATATTGAAACGAAGTCTTTAACCTACACGAGACTGTAAGCTTCTGGCCAGCGATGTGATTTTTGACAAATTTAAACTTGATCCATCCTAAAAAAGGGCGAGTGCATTATTTACTTGCTGGTTTCGACACAAAGTACATGAGATTTCCATTTCACTTGTAAGAAAAGCGGACCTATCACGTTTTTCTGGAAATAAAAACCACTATTTTCACGAAAAAAATTAGTATTTCTATTTTCTGAGCCAATTTTCTCAGTTACCGATTTCGAAACAGAAGAGAAACAAATATTTTAACGAAAACATCATCCAAACCAACGTTTGAAGTTTCAGCACAATTACAATATCCAAAAACAAATAAGCTTTCGATATTCATAGTGTTAGTATATAGTCATTTATTAACTTTACTTCCTCCCATTACATTGCATCCAGAAAGTGTTGTGATGAATATCAGTACGGAACATTCACACATCCATTACACATATGCTGCACTTAAAACAGCTCAGTATTCACAATTTGCAGTCATATTAAGACTACCATTAGTTCTGAAGCAGTTGTTATCGAAAACATTTGCTTCTAATGGGACATTGGTGATTCCTCTCATGGTATGAATGAGGATATTTCCTAAAATCTGGATGCAACATTTGTGGGGGCCCAGTTAAACAATCAAACTCTGGCAACAAAATCCTTGAGTTCAAATTTGAATCCGACAAAATTCAAACAGTTCAATGGAAATGGTCAAAAATGTTGCCGGTTTATCTTATCTGGACTTACAAAGAAAGACTGATATGCTTTAAACTACTTCCTTTACCTCATTGTAGGAGGTAAGGTGATCTATTGTTGCCATACCGTACAACGCAGGACAGGTTTTGAAGGAATATCCTACCATCTTCATACAACTCGAGCTGACTATAATAAATACACGTAAAACCAAGGAGTGAGTGGTCATGTGAACCAAACTCAGAAATACATTTGCCGTTTTTACACCATCTGGATTATATGGGGCGTTCACAATTTTTATTGTGAAGTAAATTGTTCACGAATGAGAATGGTTAACTAGTTGAATCATTTATGGAATATGTAAATCAAAGATAGTTAGCTATATGAAATGAGTTTTGTTTTTCTGATAATTATTTAATACAGACACTGTTACTTCATTCACAATCTCTAATAGAATCAATAAACCAATGACATACAACTTATCTTCACTCATAACATTTTTTACATTTATCACAGAACTGATTTCCTTTGATCTGTATAGAGTTGTTTCGATTTATCAGTTTTTGACTTTGTCAAATATTCAAAGAAGGTGTTGGACTATTTTTGAATGAATTAGATTTTCACAAAATCTAAAAAATGAAGTGTGGAAATGAAATCTGCAACACTGTTGTTAAATTTTATTTTTTCGGATTGATTTATTCTTTTGTAAATTCTCTAGTCAACCGAAATGACCAATTACTCAGTTGCTATTCAACAGCTGGGTTATCCATACTAGGATTGCCCCCAAAGTTAAAAGTACTGAAAGTTAGTCAAATAGTCTACACTAACTGAATTAAGTGAATCATATGCTACTTACATCAATGTTTAGTTTTGAACGATATATTGATTAAGTGTAGGAAAGCTAGTGATAGTTAGAGTAAATTATATTATCAGTCAATGAAATTTTTAATCTGAGTCGCGTAAACAGTACCAAATATTCTGAACTGACTAGTCAACTGATATTGCAAAATAGTAGTTGAAAAACTTACGTAATAGTTTAAGATCAGTCATGTCAATTCAAATGAACATGCATATTGCTAAATTCTTTATTCACTATCATTTTCTCCCGTCTTCACTCAACATTTCACTGTTGCATTTTCAATATTTTCATGTTTGCTGATATTAAATTAAACGAGACGAAGGTTATTATTGTCAATGTAAAAGTTGTCACTATGTGAGTATAGATTTGTTTCGTTGGCATAAATGCAAATACCAACATACCTAAATACTATGCAAATATTCTTTTCAATATCATACTCTCTTTTCCTTTGTTATATCTATCTTTCCGTAGATATTTTCTGTATTCTTATAAGTCGTCACATATATATAGCAATGACATTAATTCAGTATACAATAGTCCCTTATCAATTCTGAAAATCTTTTTTGACCGAAAGAACATTTTATTCATTTACGTAATTTTGTCTCGGTTGACAAGGCTTTTAGTGGTTACATACCTGACAACAAGGACAATATATATATATATATATATATATATATATATATATATATATATATAGGATGTTTCCAAAATATACTTGAGTATACATTGATTTAGGATGAAAATTAATGTAGAGCACATATTGGAGCATGAGCAAAGGCAGAGACAACTAAGAGGGGACGAAATGAAGCCCGTTGTCCTGCGTCCAAACGTTGAACCACCTTTAAAAAACAAGTACCTTGCACCTTTGGAATATTCCAGAGTTCCCTTTGTGATGTTAGTAAAAACCCAGCAACTAAGCTTATCAGATATTCTCCTACGAAACGTACTACACGCTATAGTTGTCCGTTCTTAGCATCCAGTCAATCAATTATGCAGCAAATATGACTACTTCTGCATCTACTTAGACGTTAGTAAGCTTTTAAATGTGAGCTCTAGAAGTCGTTAGAATCAGAACACCTCCCTCCTCAAGCACTTTCTCATCCCTGACCCTGCAAGACTAGAATTACAGATCGTGCCTTGGGCAACTGCCTATTGTTCCTAAACACTACGCTTGTTAAGACAGGCCGTAAGGCTTTTGGCTCCCTCATTCTGTATTCAGTAAGATGACTCACCTACTCTTGTTGGTTATGTTAAGCAACCCTTCACTTCTCGTCATAATAAATTCCTCTGTACACTACTTATTCTTACAAAATGCAACAATTACATAGTAATAAGTAAGGATATCTAACACGAGGACTATAAACACGCTGACTAGTGCTGCATTTTTTGAAACAATACATATAAGCATTGTCACCATTAAATTTGCACTGTGAACAACAATCTACTTCAAAAAAGACTTCAAAACATCGACTTTTTGTCAAAACCAACAATCTAGGGATAAGCTGCAATAACTAAAAAGGGCATGTAGCGTTTCAAAAAATATCATTCTTCTCTATTTTGTACCTTCTTCGAACACTAGACACTATTCAATGAAGTCAATCCATGAATATGCAGATAACTTAATAACTTTTCCGTGCGCCACGCCTATTGGTAATCACTTGTTGAAAATGTTGCGGTTTGAAATTGTTTCCGTGAGTGACATAACGTGGACATGCTGTCACAAATAGACTCATATTACTTATCAAACAGTGCAAAATTTAACAGCATGGTGGTAGCATTTGTAAAACTTGATCGTGCCTGTGAACCAGCATGCCACTTGTTGCATGCTGTTATTTCAAAATAAAATTAATCATTATTATTTCAGCACTGGCCATCAATTATTTCCTGTAGTTGCAAGTGTATTTAAACCCTTTTAAGATCATGGTTCTTTTCTTAATCAGAGCACATCTATTACCTTTGATTCTAATCTTAAGTGCATCAGTTAAATTAATTTTAATTCCATCAAGTTCAGATTTAGCAATATTCGGGCTGCCAACTTAAATCCTAAAGTGCAATGTGTGCTCTCATGCCGATGAAATACCATCAATATACATCTAAATGGCAGAAAAGAATATACTTTTGCCACTGATCAAAATATTTACATCATTCCTAGAGGCTGGTACTTACAATGAAGCCAGGCATTTACCTATGCTGGCCCGAAACCTAAATCAAGTCTGAGAAATGTGATTCAAGACTGCAGGCCAATCATTATTATCCCTTTTATCTCGCGGGTAATGTGAGGTGTGATAAATGTCATTTATCTGATCGCATACATATAGGAGTTCATATCGCCCTCTCATGACATAGCTGACTTAGATCTAGCTCATGAAATACATATCTGATGGGTTTCTTTTATGAACTCACTAGCATATGCGATCAAATGTAACGTGTTAAAATTGGATTTCAGTATAATCAAGACTTACAATAATGTACCTCATAACCTCTTAATCAACAGATTTAAGTCAGTCAACATCGGCAGCTTAATACTGCAATGGTTTAGATCTTTTATCATGAATGGACTTCAAGCTACTAAAATTAACTCATCATCTACACTTCCACTTACTAGCAGTAGTGTTGGGCCGAAGGGTTTCATCAGTCCGCTGTTTCTCGTAATATGTGTAAACTTCAGCAGTTCATTAGCGAATCTCAGCAAATAGGTTACAACTCTCAAAGGTAGGTTGCACAGGCGACGTGGCACAGCTATCAAAATTTCCGGATTGAGCATGTTTGCAGCACCATTAGATTAACAAAGAATGGATAATCCCAAACTAGGTTGAGGATATCCATGTTCATGCTGTTTAAAAAAATAGTGACCATGGAACACTCATGTTTAACATGGTCAAAAACCAAACACACAGGTGGGACGAAAACATGCCCTACCTTCGCTAGACTATGGCAGGTTACGTAAATATGAGAAATCGTATTTTACATGCTCAATTGTGACAAGACTTTTGTGGGCTAACCACAGATAACCACTGGCAAACGGTGAGAGTCATCATCTAGAATTCTCTTCTAATCAACATACTTTTAAATAAAACATCGACAAAGAAAAGAAATTGGATCAAGCGGGAGACTAAATAACTACTACAGGCGAAAAAGAAAGCTTGACAGAAGTGGGAGTGGGACTTCCACCTGAGTCCTTAATTGTCATTGAGAAAAAAGTGTTGTGCCAGGATTCGATTAGATTGGTGAAACTTAGAGATAAAGCTAGATGTGAAAATATTTACAAACTCAACATGCCTGTCTAAGTTTTTAACACAGAGAGAAAACCTGCAAATCAAAGAGTTTGTGCCTTGAAAGGACCAAGTGGTTACGATTTCACCAACCTAGAGGTTTTTGAAGTCATTAACGTCAACTTCACTGAAGAGTAAGACAAGTTAACTATAATTTCACAGTACTACTCACACCTTATGCAAGCTGACGGCCGAAAGAATAACTGACTTACTGCTGACCTATTTAGCAAGAGCGTTCAGGAGATTTGCCAATATGTGACAGTACGTGCCCTGAGGTCTTGAAACAGTGTTAAGAAACGCTCACTCCCACAGGATGTGACCTGTTCATGAGTTCACTGGGATCACACCCCTTGTCATATCAACAACAACATACAATCTCTCCAATCCTAAAAGAGTGAGATAGAAAGGATCTGCTCAGAGCGCAACCTTGATATAATGGACTCCTAATGCCTTGAATTTTTTTTTGGAAATATATAGGGAAGGCAGTCGTGATTAATGCCACTCTTCGGTTTATGAGTAGATTAGTTAGTGGAATCATCCCAGAATTATTCCTCACACGCTTTATGACATACGCGTGCTCCAGCCTTGAAGTTCGAAACATCGTTGAAGCCCCTTTCCTTGAATTTACAAAAATCTATTAGATCAACTGCACTGATAAGCAAGGAGTTGAGGTGATCTTCAAAATGTTGCTCATCAAAAGGCGAACACTCAGGTTCATTCACATGTTTTCGCGTAGATAACCGTTGCAGCTTCGAATAATCTTCCAACAGAGATGACTACAACCTCATCAGTGAACAGCTGTAAGAAGAGACTCAAATAACACATACTGACATACATACTTTCATCCTTCTCTTGTAGCATCTGTGCCTGATGAATGTCTTACTAGTTTTAAATAATGCCATTTCTTCAGGTCATTAATGTATTCGATCTCGCTTATTATCTTCGTTACCTCTCCTACTACCATTTAACTTATTTATCCATTTATCTACCCAATTCCTAAATCTTATCAGAATTACATTTTTCCCTTTATTAGTCTCTACATTGAAAGTAACTGATCTCCGGCCTGGCAAAGTGATAGACGCTAGTATCCAGAAACCGTAGTGCCCTGAAACAAACCTAATCATTCACAAACAACTTACTAGAAAACATGCGGCCGAACGGCACGAGAATGGTGTGCAAACAAATAAGTTGTTTTAGACTGGCTCGTGAAAACCATACTGAATGTGTGATTGTTTCATCATATCGAAACAATTTACATATCTAGAAGAGCGACGCTGGTTTTATGAATTCATTCTGAAAACTTGTCATACTAATTTTTGAAATTTCTTCGCATAAAGAATAAATTACTTGAGTGTATATGAGTCAAACTTGCCTTTCGAATAGGGTGCTTTTGTGCTCTGGACGTCTGCTGATTTACGTTTACTCACTAGTGACATTCTCCCAACTGTTGTTAGTTATAAGTTGGTCATCATACGCATCGAATCCAAAGGAGAATATGTGTTAAGATGCTTAAGAACGTCCCATATAATATACTTTCTGTGACCAATTATCACAAATAGAAACCAATAAAGATTACAGTGCTGCATAATGACTCTTCCATTCTAACAGGCTTTTCAATACCTTTTTAATTACTATATAGCTCCGCTGATTGCAAAGCATAAGTGAAATCTGCTATGTAGTTTGCGTTTCTATCTTCCTTACTATCTCAGTAATTTCACATTGCAGCATTTTAGTCGTTATAAATGCAAATACCTGGGTATGAGAAATGTTTAATAATTAAAATGATATCCTGTAAACTGAGTGATAACAAGTTTAACAAAAGTTCCATGTGATATATTTTAAGGTTCTAATTTATTCTTCTTATTCAGAGAAACTAAAAAGTCCTAAACTTCATTAAAGTTTCAGTGTAAGTATCCTAATATACACTTGTTACCTTAAAATAAACTAGCGGCTTTCAAAAAAATTGAATTGTGCGAGGATATTAACAGAATGCAGAAGATTGATATAACTGATATGAAGTTCACAGACTTGGTTTTCGAGCCTGTTAAGTGTTAAAAAACAAAACAGATCTGCAACTTTAAAAGGTCTCATACTTTTTTTCAGAAGCAGTCAAAATAGATACATATTCAGCTGATGAGATTATTTTGACCTAGTTCATATGTATACGGATAACAAATAAGAACTTATTTCCTCATTAATGACTCGTGACAAAATTTCTACATGATTATCGGCCGTTCATTGAGGAACACTTACAGTCAAGATCAATATTGTTCCAGTTGAGTTGATGCCATTTTCACAAATTTGTTTTTTTGAGAATTTAGAGAGAACAATGTGTTACTGCGAAAACTTTAACCCGATAGATAGGTTAGTGAATAAATTACAGTGACAACATATAAATATATCATGGCTCAATAAGTATCAGTAGGCAGTCATATGTAAACCTTTAGAATTCACAATCATTTATGCAGCTCGTCATACATAGATATATGTCAAGCAAGCCACATTCAAAATTCTTAAGAGTGATTTCGCCTCAGTTGATACCCGTCAGTACGGAAGTTCTATTATGTGCTGTTGAAAATCAGCGATTCGTATGAAATTCAAAGCTATCATACTGACGTTCATGACTAGATATGTTATGAGTAAATTATTTTTGCTGCTACTGATCTCCTGAATGACAGAGATATTGATAACAATTGCTGACTATATTGTTGTTTCATTCTCAGTGCGTAACAAAGTCTTTGAAACAAAAACTGACCAAAGCTATAAAAATCTTGGAGCCATGGACGATTTCTTCATCTAAGCACGATTTAAGGTTTAGCTCTATTTGCCACGGCCACTCAATACAGCTGTGCAAAATTCTTGACGAAACTAGTCACTACTGGGAACATTATAACTATTGTCATTCGATTATCGGTCACCAGGTTGCTGATACACTATCATTCAATGATCCCAGGATTCAGATAATTCACTTGTTTAAATAAAATTCAACAGTCACCATAACTAATCTAATGCTTACAATTCACCAAATTTTGCTAATTAGCCAAGTTTCAACTATTCCTAAGAGTTGTTTTCAACCACATGGTATTCAACATGCTACTTAAAAAACGATTATATTACTTGACTGTTAGAATTCAACAAGATCAGACAAAGTGATATTCGTTAGAATTAATAAAATATAGATACTGTTGTCAACAATGAATGCAATTGTTCATGTATACTTATAAAAAGTCATACAAGGATGTAACAGATACAATTACCAGTGGGTAAAAATGAATGACTAGGATTAATAGATTTGACTGTAAGAATGAGGTCTAATTAGAATTGGAGTAACTATACTTACTACCAATAAGTAGTATATTGTGCAACACGCAAAACGTAAGGAAAATAGAATGTGAAATATTATCAGCCAGCTAACCTGATATTTTCACTTAGTCAATGAAAAAGAATGAAGAGAATGGTGCATATGCTAATAGGTTCAAATTTTCACACTCGTCATGAAACTGTCGATTCAGGCTGTAGACGTATTGGCACCGACGGAGAGAAATGGAACGTACACCATGAAATGATCCTATAACAGAAATTTAGATATTTTTTAGACAAAGAGTGGATGCTTCCAGGCCACGTCGCAGGATTTTGATCTTTCATCAACTGACATTGCTAACATTTGACCATAATAATCATGAGGACTCCAAAAGAGGAATCTTCACTGATATATAGAGACCAGTTCAACCAGTTAATCAATTCATGGAACGATGCTACAAGATTGTTCGACCGCTCATAACCCCATTTCGATCTACTCACTCACCAATCATCATAGATAATCCGTTGAGTTAAGCAGTGGTTAGGGATACGTTATTCATTTCCTAATCTCCTCAAACAACGAAGACTCATTGCCTTGTCAATTAATCTACATCATACCTTAATCTCAACATTAATCACTCGGAACTTCCAGAATATTCGAATCGTCCTCCGAATACACCGAAGATCAGATATTATTAACCTGGAAATATCTTTTATTTTTGAATACAACAAGTCTCAGACGTAAGTAGCATCGAACTCAATGTTTAACAGTACACCAAACCTTTTTTCAATCCGTAACATGATCTACTGTAAACCTGTCTATTATATTTCTAAACACTCACATTTGATTGTCTCGCTCATTTTACATGACAGAATATCACATTAGTGAAATCAACTAAAAATCCACGTCATTTGGTTACATCATTTATTGAAGCTGTTTGTATCATGTTAGGTGAGAATCCTGATCGAAAACCAGGTGGTTCAGTTCGAATGTTTGACGATTACTGAGGATCATCATTGAGATTATTAAGTGATCTTAAATTTTAAGGTCATTTGAAAAGTTATCCAATCGATAATATCTCTGTCAGTACTTTGAAAAAATTGGTGATAATTATTTACCGACTGCTGATTTTGATCCAAAAATTGTGCGTAATGCAAGTGATTTAAATGTATTTGGCAGGAGTTCTCTGTTAGTCAATTCGGGAATCACAGTTGATTTTATTGAATACATGTAAATTTGAAGTAAAAACACATTTGTGACACATCAATTGAATACACCTGCTTTACAGTAATAATCCTCAGATTGGAACACAGTATATAATATTTCAAAGTTCATTATCCGATCAATTGAAATACTGAAATAATTCACATCCTTAATAATAACAAATTTTTATTGATCAGTTTTGAGTAAAATTGACTTACTATTATTTCTTAAAAATATTCCCAGTCAAGACAGTAAACGATTCATTATGTTATAACAAGAATCGTGAAGAAATGTGTAATTTTAAAGAGGAAGCTTGTTCCCCAATCGATGAACATGGTTTTCTGTATTCACGTTTATTAGGTCATCTAAAGTTTATTAATTTTCAAGATGCATGGGTACATGTTCCATAACCCTTGATTGCAAAGTCCGATTACTCCTCCTTATATATGTGTGTCCACACATAAATATAATTTGAATAATGCAATAGGATGTCATGTTTTCATTCCAGCAATGCCTAGGCTTATGTGCAGTTAGCAGCGTGGTATGTTTACTCTATGGCTGCTTTTAGTCGCTGTCTTAAGATTAAACGATAAGTAAAAAAACTGGGGGCGTAGAGTAAAAGCCTAATTTGTCTAGTCGGCGTGTCACTGGTCAGACGTCCCATTCGCTGATACGAAGTTGTATCTTAAATATCACAATGTTACGAGGTTAGAAGTTGTATAACGCAGTCTGATGCGTCAAACGCTGTAGAATTACATCAATCAAGACTGGCATTCACTCTGGAAGGACTAAATATCTTAATTAAACGGACACTAGATGGTATTGGTACCGCTGTCCGAAGGATATGATGAAACCATTTTTGCCCAGTGATAATTACAAACTACTGGACATACAGTGCTTAGTAGCGTAATGTAGTGAGTGAAATTAGATATGCAGTTCACTAGTCTGATCCCATTTAAATCCGATCGCTGAAAGTTCACAGTATTGAGGTTGACACTAACACAGATCCATTGTCAGGCTGCCAAACGTGAGACTCTCATGGCATCTCTTCAAGTCAAGTTATTTCGTGTTAATTTATATGCTTACCCGCATGTGTTGGGATGAAACATCAAAGTCTTTACCATATTCAGAGATTGGTCTGAGGCAGGAGTTCTTAACTCTGATATTGCCTATTCACAAGTGCCTGAAAACGCTGTTAAGTAGATCTTATTTCTATTTTCTATGTTTCTATTTCTTCTTATGTTGATGAGGATACTGATTGTTCAGTCGATCAATTTTGAAAAAGCTTTTGTGCACCAATTCAAGGAGATGTTTATGTGGAATAACGTGTGAGAGCTTGTGAGGCTTATTATGCTAAAGCGTAATTGATTGAAACCATGAAAATGTGGCGACTTGAACGAATAAAATACTGACTATTAATAACTGTGCAAAATGATATCGGTATTTGAAATATTTTATCTGATGTTCCAGTGTGTCATTGAATAAAAGCTTTTGATTGAAAGCACAATGCGACAAAATCGATCAGGTACGATAATGAGAATGCTATTTAATCACAACACAGAAGAAAAATCAAAAAATTCGGACAAAAACGCAAATAGTAGTTGAGTACTTGTGAGAACTGTTATCCATGTTTCATGTTTCATCCCAAGTTCTTACTGAGGAAGGTCCTGATTTTGTAATATAATTCTGAAATTTTCATTTCTTACGTTTTTGCGCATAAGTCACTTAGCTAACCTTCAGCCTAAATTTCCCAATCTCGCTCCATTGATTATAAAAAAGATTCCAAACTAGAGCTCCGTGGATTATCAAACTGAAACCAGATGTTTGTATCTTCTATGTTCAGAAATGTTTGATTAACAGATTACATAAATTGACTGGTCATCCTGAGTTGAATGAAATGATAATTTTGTGTACACTTGCATCTGGCTTTTCATTTTTCGTTGGCAATAATTATATCATTTTTATATCGATTTATTTTCTGTATATGAAGGAATTATTCAGGCTAATGAGCAGCCCAAATTAAACTCTTCGAACTTGACAAATGTACCTCGGTAAATTATAGTAACCGGATACATTAAGTCTGCATATTTCGATATTTTTCTATCAATAAATTGAGACGAATCATGGTATTTTGTAGTGATTTTGTTAGATACTAGAAAACAGTATCTCTCCATACTGGTTCACACCATGCTAGGACTTAAGTATCTGAATTTAGGAGATTGCTGATGATGCTGGAACCTTTCTCGAAATTAAAATAGGGTTCACGAATGGTTGGTGCTTGTTGATCACAATGCAGCGCTAAGAATTCAAGTATCTTACTCAATCAGTATAGCTCTACAGGTTTTGATTGAATTCTGAGCGAACATATCCATTGTAAAAACATCACCTTGCTTCGTTGACTTCCCCTACTAGTCTGTTGTGTCAAACCACCTGAAATTTCAGCATAAGAGACAAATTCAAAGACGGTAAAATTGAATCCATGATACGATTATCTATCGAGAACGCCAGCTGCGGTTAGATGAAAGCGCGAACCGGAATAGATAACTTCAATATTTTTGTTTGTCTGCCTCATGAACTGTATGAGATGCATTATCTGAGTTTGTTCTATTAGAGACAGTCGGTGGACAAGGTTATTGATTAAAGAAATGTTTTTTTATTTCTTTTTCTGACTGTTAAAAGCATGATAACAGACAACTAGTTGATATGAGTGTTATCAACTACAATTACGAAACATCTGAATTTTTAAAACTAATATAAAACTAACTAATTGGATATTGTCACTACTTAACTCTGATAAAGTTGATGCAACTATTTGTTACATTCATCTGTCGGCTCAATAATTGGAATGAAAGAATTACTATAATGTAATATATGATGTAAGAACTATTTTTAAAGGTTTTGCTCTTAAAAATCCCTCCAGGTTTACATTTGTGATTTGTTATTATTGGTTCTTTCAGTTGTACATTTTGTTATTATCTTCGGTTCCATATGAGATCGTAATATTTGTATTGTATTAAAGTTTCTATGTCTTTGGCCTTCATTCACTTTCCATGCTTCTTTCTGAGAACAAGTCTTGGCAGCAGCCATACTGTCTTGTTCCTCCTTTGATTGTGTTGCTTGCTTTGAATGGAATTGCGGATTTTAATTGTGAATTAAAGCTCTCTTCCAGAATAGCAAAGACTGTGTTATAAGTAACCGAATATTATCTTTCAAACAAATCTTATATATCCAGAAAAGATAGATATCATTTATTTGTTGTTGTTGATTTGGATAATTGAACAATTGTTAGCGGAGTAACTGAGTGATAATATTTGTTTAGGTAATGAAGAACATTTATATTTATGATGAATATTAGAACTGTCAATTACCCGGTCACATTGTTTTGGTTTGAACTAGGCAGAAGCGTGTATCTTAACTACTTAGACATTTATTCCTCAGTCTTAGCCTCAGTTTGAATTCTGCATAAGAAGCTTCCATTTTGCTAAAATAGACAGTGCCAAACCGGCACAGCTTATTATCAGAATAATTGTGTTAGACACGTAGATTTCACTTCAGGTTTGCTGCATCTCTAAGACAACTTCATCAAATAATGAAAATTTCTGTAGTACTGAAAAGAAATAGCTGAACTTTTGAGGGCGATGTACAAGTGGACGTATCTGAAGAGTTTCGTTCCTACCACTGAACATTAGAAACCTGAAACTTGGCGTCTCTTCTTAGTACAGCGGTTATTAGCTGTAGCGCACCGAAGACTCAACAAGAAAGACTCGTTTCACAACCGAATCACTGTACGCTCAGATCATTTCATTCGTACAAATTCATCAGGACATAAAATTGTCTTCACTACTCACTTGAATTGCCGTAGCTGAGATTTCGACAAGGAAGCTGTTTGGACACCAGTGATGCATGAGAAAGCATTCCAACATTGTAAAATATTCTCGACCAAATCATATGATTCAGGACGGGAAATCAAGTCGGGACTGTCTTCATTATTATGTGACAAACATTCGAAATATAACAAAAGAGGATTTATAAAAAGATTATCAAACAACATGTAGTGAGTCATTCAGTGACTAGTTCACATGACTTGTCCCACTTCTCTTTTGACCTTGTCACCGATGCTTCGCTTTAATTCGTGCGTGTCCATGCCTACTCGCTTACTACATGTCTGTCTTACTTCGTCTGACTATAAATTCTTAGTAATGCTTTATCTCTCACAGTTGATTCACCAACCTTCTCCACTTTGCTTCATTCATCCACTCGCACATTCGCCTACTAGTGTGCCTGTCCTCTCTGCTTGAGGTCTGCTGTCCCGCTTTGTGGTCTGCTAAAAATAAACGATTTCGACAATTCTTAAGTGCCTTCTGATTTATAACCGTCAAGGCATTATTTGGTGCTGATTGACTAGACGAAGCTTAAGAACACGTTTTAATTGGCCACCACAAACATTCGGAGCTGCACGCACTTAAACAGAATATTTTCCAATGATACAGACACTTGATACAATAACACGACTGCTGACCTATTATTCTTTAGTAAATGCCAAGAATCATGCCATCATTTAATTTCAAGAAAGGTTCCAGCATCATCAGCAATCTCCTAAATTCAGATACTTAAGTCCTAGCATGGTGTGAACCAGTATGGAGAGATACTGTTTTCTAGTATCTAACAAAATCACTACAAAATATCATGATTCGTCTCAATTTATTGATAGAAATATTTCGAAATATGCAGACTTAATGTATCCGGTTACTATAATTTACCGAGGTTTATTTTTCAAGTTCGAAGAGTTTAATTTGGGCGGCTCATTAGCCTGAATAATTCCTTCATATGCAGAAAATAAATCGATATAAAAATGATATAATTATTGCCAACGAAAAATTAAAAGCCAGATGCAAGTGTACACAAAATTATGATCTCATTCAACTTAGGATGACCAGTCAATTTATGTAATCTGTTAATCAAACATTTCTGAACATAGAAGATACAAACATCTGGTTTCAGTTTGATAATCCACGGAACTCTTGTTTGAAATCTTTATTAGAATCAATTTAGCGAGATTGGGAAATTTAGGCTGAAGGTCAGCTAAGTGACTTGTGCGCAAAAACGTAAGAAATGAAAATTTCAGAATTATATTACAAAATCAGGACCTTCCTCAGTAAGTACTTGGGATGAAACATGAAACATGTATAACAGTTCTCACAAGTACTCAACTACTATTTGCGTTTTTGTCCGAATGTTTTGATTTTTCTTCTGTGTTGTGATTAAATAGCATTGTCATTATCGTACCTGATCGATTTTGTCGCATTGTGCTTTCAATGAAAAGCTTTTATTCGATGAAACACTGGAACATCAGATAAAATATTTCAAATACCGATATCATTTTGCACAGTTATTAATAGTCAGTATTTTATTCGTTGCCACGTTTTCATGGTTTCTATCAATTACGCTTTAACATAATAAGCCTCACAAGCTCTCACACGTTATTCCACATAAACATCTCCTTGAATTGGCGCTGAAAAGCTTTTTCAAAATTGATCGACCGAACAATCAGTATCCTCATCAACATAAGAAGAAATAGAAACATAGAAAATAGAAATAAGATCTACTTAACAGCGTTTTCAGGCACTTGTGAATAGGCAATAGCAGAGTTAAGAACTCTTGCATCAGACCAATCTCTGAATATGGTATAGGCTTTGATGTTCCATCCCCACGCATGCACGTAAGCATAAAAACTAACACGAAATAACTTGACGTGAAGAGATGCCATGAGAGTCTCACGTTTGGCAGCCTGACAATGGATCTCTGTTAGTGTCAACCTCAATACTGTGAACTTTCAGCGATCGGATTTAAATGGGATCAGACTAGTGAACTGCATATCTAATTTCACTCACTACATTACGCTACTAAGCACTGTATGTCCAGTAGTTTGTAATTATCACTGGGCAAAAATGGTTTCATCATATCCTTCGGACAGCGGTACCAATACCATCTAGTGTCCGTTTAATTAAGATATTTAGTCCTTCCAGAGTGAGTGCCAGTCTTGATTGATGTAATTCTACGGCGTTTGACGCATCAGACTGCGTTATACAACTTCTAACCTCGTAACATTGTGATATTTAAGATACAACTTCGTATCAGCGAATGGGACGTCTGACCAGTGACACGCCGACTAGACAAATTAGGCTTTTACTCTACGCCCCCAGTTTTTTTACTTATCGTTTAATCTTAAGACAGCGACTAAAAGCAGCCATAGAGTAAACATACCACGCTGCTAACTGCACATAAGCCTAGGCATTGCTGGAATGAAAACATGACATCCTATTGCATTATTCAAATTATATTTATGTGTGGACACACATATATAAGGAGGAGTAATCGGACTTTGCAATCAAGGGTTATGGAACATGTACCCATGCATCTTGAAAATTAATAAACTTTAGATGACCTAATAAACGTGAATACAGAAAACCATGTTCATCGATTGGGGAACAAGCTTCCTCTTTAAAATTACACATTTCTTCACGATTCTTGTTATAACATAATGAATCGTTTACTGTCTTGACTGGGAATATTTTTAAGAAATAATAGTAAGTCAATTTTACTCAAAACTGATCAATAAAAATTTGTTATTATTAAGGATGTGAATTATTTCAGTATTTCAATTGATCGGATAATGAACTTTGAAATATTATATACTGTGTTCCAATCTGAGGATTATTACTGTAAAGCAGGTGTATTCAATTGATGTGTCACAAATGTGTTTTTACTTCAAATTTACATGTATTCAATAAAATCAACTGTGATTCCCGAATTGACTAACAGAGAACTCCTGCCAAATACATTTAAATCACTTGCATTACGCACAATTTTTGGATCAAAATCAGCAGTCGGTAAATAATTATCACCAATTTTTTCAAAGTACTGACAGAGATATTATCGATTGGATAACTTTTCAAATGACCTTAAAATTTAAGATCACTTAATAATCTCAATGATGATCCTCAGTAATCGTCAAACATTCGAACTGAACCACCTGGTTTTCGATCAGGATTCTCACCTAACATGATACAAACAGCTTCAATAAATGATGTAACCAAATGACGTGGATTTTTAGTTGATTTCACTAATGTGATATTCTGTCATGTAAAATGAGCGAGACAATCAAATGTGAGTGTTTAGGAATATAATAGACAGGTTTACAGTAGATCATGTTACGGATTGAAAAAGGTTTGGTGTACTGTTAAACATTGAGTTCGATGCAACTTTACGTCTGGGACTTGTTGCATTCAAAAATAAAAGATATTTCCAGGTTAATAATATCTGATCTTCGGTGTATTCGGAGGATGATTCGATTATTCTGGAAGTTCCGAGTGATTAATGTTGAAATTTAAGTATGATGTACATTGATTGACGAGGCAATGAGTCTTCGTTGTTTGAGGAGATTAGGAAATGAATAACGTATCCCTAACCACTGCTTAACTCAACGGATTATCTATGATGATTGGTGAGTGAGTAGATCGAAATGGGGTTATGAGCGGTCGAACCATCTTGTAGCATCGTTCCATGAATTGATTAACTGGTTGAACTGATCTCTGTATATTAGTGAAGACTCCTCTTTTGGAGTCCTCATGATTATTATGGTCAAATGATAGCAATGTAAGTTGATGAAAGATCGAAATCCGTCGCCGTGGCCCGGAACCATCCACTCTTTGTCTAAAAAATATCTAAATTTATGTTATAGGATCATTTCATGGTGTACGTTCCATATCTCTCCGTCGGTGCCAATACGTCTACAGCCTGAATCGACAGTTTCATGACGAGTGTGAAAAGTTGAACCTGTTAGCATATGCACCATTCTCTTCATTCTTTTTCATTGACTAAATGACATTATCAGGTTAGCTGGCTGATGATATTTCACATTCTATTTTCCTTACGTTTTGCGTGTTGCACAATATACTACTTATTGGTAGTAAGTATAGTTACTCCAATTCTAAATTAGACCTCATTCTTACTGTCAAATCTATTAATCCTAGTCACTCATTTTTACCCACTGGTAATTGTATCTGTTACATCCTTGTATGACTTTTTATAAGTATACATGAACAATTGCATTCATTATTGACAACCGTATCTATATTTTATTAATTCTAACGAATATCAGTTTTTCTGATCTTGTTGAATTCTAACAGTCAAGTAATATAACCGTTTTTTAAGTAGCATGTTGAATACCATGTGATTGAAAACAACTCTTAGGAAAAGTTGAAACTTGGCTAATTAGCAAAATTTGGTGAATTGTAAGCATTAGATTAGTTATGGTGACTGTTGAATTTCATTTAAACAAGTGAATAATCTGAATCCTGGAATCATTGAATGATAGTGTATCAGCAACCTGGTGACCGATAATCGAATGACAATAGTTATAATGTTCCCAGTAGTGTCTAGTCTTGCCAAGAAGTTTGCACACCCGTATTGAATGGCCGTGGCAAATAGAGCTAAACCTTAAATCGTGCTTAGATGAAGAAATCGTCCATGGCTCCAAGATTTTTATAGCTTTGGTCAGTTTCTGTTTCAAAGACTTTGTTACGCACTGAGAATGAAACAACAATATAGCCACCAATTGTTATCAATATCTCTGTCATTCAGGAGATCAGTAGCAGCAAAAATAATTTACTCATAATATCTCTAGTCATGAAAGTCAGTATGATAGCTTTGAATTTCATACGAATCGCTGATTTTCAACAGCACTTAATAGAGCTTCCGTACTGATGGGTATCAACTAAGGCGAAATCACTTTTAAGAATCTTGAATGTGGCTTGCTTGACATATATCTATGTATGACGAGCTACATAAATGATTGTGAATTTTAAAGGATAACATATGACTGCCTACTGATACTTATTAGGCCATGATACATTTATATGTCACTGAAATTTATTCACTAACCTATCTATCGGGTTAAAGTTTTCGCAGTAATTCGTAGTTCACTCTAAATCCTAAATAAAGCATATTTGTGAAATTGGCATCAACTCAACTGGAACAATATTGTTCTTGACTGGAAGTGTTCCTCAATGAACGGCCGATAATCATGTAGAAAATTTTGTTTCGTTTTGTTACGAGTCATTAATGAGGAAATAAGTTCTTATTTGTTATCCGTATACATATGAACTAGGTCAAAATAATCTCATCAGCTGAATATGTATCTATTTTGACTGCTTCTTAAAAAAAGTATGAGACTTTTTAAAGTTGCAGATCTGTTTTGCTTTTTAACACTTAACAGGCTCGAAAACCAAGTCTGTGAACTTCATATCAGTTATATCAAACTTCTGCATTCCGTTAATATCCTCGTACAATTCAATTTTTTTTGAAAGCTGCTAGTTTATTTTAAGGTAACAAGTGTATATTAGGATACTTACACTGAAACTTTAATGAAGTTTAGGACTTTTCTCTCTGAACAAGAAGAATGAATTAGAACTTACTTGAAAATAAATTACATGGAACTTTTGTTAAACTTGTTATCACTCAGTTTACAGGATATCATTTTTAATTGGTAAACAATATTCGTTAAACATTTCTCGTACCCAGGTATTTGCATTTATAACGACTAAAATGCTGCAATGTAAAACTACTGAGATAGTAAGGAAGATAGAAACGCAAACTACATAGCAAATTTAAGTTATGCTTTGCAATCAGCGGAGCTATATAGTAATTAAAAAGGTATTGAAAAGCCTGTCAGAATGGAAGAGTCATTATGCAGCACTGTAATCTTTATTGGTTTCTATTTGTGCTAATTGGTCACAGAAAGTATATTATATGGGACGTTCTTAAGCATCTAAACACATATTCCCCTTTGGATTCTATGCGTATGATGACCAACTTATAACTAACAACAGTTGGGAGAATGTCACTAGTGAGTAAACGTAAATCAGCAGACGTCCAGAGCACAAAAGCACCCTATTCAAAAGGTAAGTTTGACTCATATACACTCACGTAATTTATCAGATAGAAAGACAACGAGATTACGTTTGTGTAAACGAACTAGACCAGTAAACAAAGTATTTTTTAAATACTAAATAGAAACTTTTTTTTAAGTCTTAAGACAGATAATCCGAGTAGATGTTAATGAAAAGTAAAAAATAAGCATTTGAGTATAAACTTTGTGGCTAACTTGGGCAGTGAGATGAATACCCCATCGAACGTATAATATTACCCTAATTACTTGCAGCCCTTGAAACGAAATCCAATTCTTGTTATCTGGGTTAACTGACCTAATATATTTGGAACTGGTGACTGAGTGCAAAAAATTATATACATTTATGAAAATTTAAAATTAGATTTTGAATATGCACAAAGCCCAGTTGTGCTTCGTCCTTGCTCTTAGATTCAACTTTTTTCTTCGTCAGCTTTGCTCGAATCTTATATATTTCACCAGAGTTTGTTAGATTTCGCGTTGATAAGTTAGCAGCTTTTGTACAAAACTTTTTTCCACGACAGTGTACTTTTCTTTGAATGGCGCAGTTTTTGTCGAAGTAGAAGCATTCATTAAGTGTGGATGTCGAAAAGTAAAATACATCAAATAATTTCACATAAAGTTTGAAGTTAGGATGGCACTTCGGGTTTAACCATGCGCAGAAGTGGAGGTATTGTCTCTGTTGAACAAGAACTGAAATTTGGAGTTTAGGGTCTCTTTGAAAAAGATTATAAGTATATTTCAGTGTTAGTCAGCTACTTCAAATACATCTTCATATTTCTCTAGCGACCCACGCATTTGGAAACATTTTTGTACCTGTTAAAATAAATTAATGAAAAAGCTGTTACCGTATGACAGTTAAAAATGTTTATAACACAACAAAAAAATGTATTTCAAAAATTAATATGACAAATTTTCAACATGAATTAATAAAACCAGCGTTGCTCTTCGAGATATGTAAATTGTTTCGATATGATGAAACAATCACACATTCAGTATGGTTTTTACGAGCCAGTCTAAAACAACTTATTTGTTTGCACACCATTCTTGTGCCGTTCGACCGCACATTTTCTAGTAAGTTGTATGTGAATGATTAGGTTTGTTTCAGAGCACTAGGGTTTCTGGATACCAGCGGCCATCACTTCGCCAGGCCGGAGATCAGTTACTTTCAATGTAGAGACTGATAAAGGGAAAAATGTAATTCTGTTAAGATTTAGGAATTGGGTAGATAAATGGATAAATAAGTTAAATTGTAGTAGGAGAGGAAACGAAGATAATAAGAGAGTTAGAATATATTAATGATCTGAAGAAATAGCCTTATTAAAAACCTATTAGTCACCAGACCTGCATCAGGCACAGATGCTCCAAGGGGTGGATGAAAGTACGTATGTCAGTATGTGATAATCGAGTCTCTTCTTAAAGCTGTTCCCTGGTGGGGTTGTAGTCATCACGGTTGGAAGAGCATAACAAGTCTCTATGGTTCTTCACGCGAAAACGTGTGAACGAACTTTAGTGTTCGCTTTTTGATGAGCAACTTTTTGGAAGATTACCTCAAGGAAAATTGCGGCGATATATCCTTTAGATGTTCACTATGGGACGGCTTGGTGTACTTTGTACTTTGTTCGTCACAGTCAGATCCCCTCTAGTTCTCCTGTCACTCAAGAGGTCTTCAATGCATTCACTCATTTCTTTGCTTATCTGTGCAGTTGATCCAATAGATTTTTGTATATTTGAGGAAAGGGGGTTCAACGATGTTTCGAAAATCAAGGTTGGAGCTCGCGTATGTCATCAAAAGTGTGAGGAATGATTCTGGGATGATTCCACTAACTAATCTTCTCATAAACCGAAGAGTTGCGTTAATCACGACTGCGTCCCCTATATATTTCAAAAACATTTCAAGGCTTTAGGAGGTCATTAAATCAAGGTCGCGCTCTGAGAAGACATTAGGGAGAGGACTTACTCAGCTTCCCTCACGTTGGGCAGAATACTGATAACGTGGCATTTTGAATGGTTTTATCATAAACTGTTTTTCATTGCCCATTCCTCAGTAGATTTAATGGCCTTTTGAAGCTCAGGTGAATACTCTTCGCTGCTCATGAGCCTCTAGCTCTTTGCATCGTCAGCGTAAATAAATGATGCTAAGCCAATTCGATCTGACATATCAATAATGGATATCAAGAAGAGGAGTGGATCTGAGAAAATACACTGTTAGACCACTGCTGAAACTCACCTGCACGCGTGCGGTTTATTTATCATGATGAGAAACCTATTCTCAAGGCAGTTTCTGAGCCAAGATAGAAGTAGACCTTCGATGGCATTGGTAGTAATGGATCTTGATTATAAAATGGTAGATCCTTTCTATCTCCTTCTTTTAGGTTGTTAGCACTAATATAACAAAGGGTGTGATCCCAGTGAACGCATGAACAGGTCACATCCTGTGGCAGTGAACGTTTCCTAACACTGTTTCAAGACCCAAGGGCGCGTACTGTCACATAATGGCGAGTCTCTTGAATGCTCTTACTAACTAGGTCACCAGTAAGTCAGGCATTCCATAGGCCGTCAGCTTGCACAAGGTGTAAGTATTACTCTGAAGTTGTAGGTAACTGGTCTAACTGATCAGTGAAGTTGACGTTAATGATTTCATAAACCTCTAGGTTGGTGAAATCGTAACCACTTGGTTCTTTCAGAGCACAAACTCTCTGGCTTGTAGGTTTTCTCGCATGATCCAATTTCTTTTCTTTACCGATGTGTGATGTGCTTCAGGTACATTTATTAGAAGAGAATTCTAGATGATAACTCTCACCGTTTGCCAGTAGTTATCTGTGGTTAGCCTACAAAAGTCTTGTCACAGCTGAGCATGTAGAACATGATTTCTCATATTCGCGTAACCTGCCCTAGTCTAGCGAAGGTAGGGCATGCTTTCGTTCCACCTGTGTGTTTGGTTTTCGACCATGTTAAACATGAGTGTTCCATGGTCACTATTTTCTAAGATAGTATGAACATGGATATCCTCAACCATGTTTGGGGGTTATCCATTCATTGTTCATCTATTGGAGCTGCGAACTTACTCATTTCGGAAGTTTTGATGGCTGTTTCAGGTGGCCTGTTTGACCTACCTTTGAGAGTTGTACCCTATTTGCTGAGATTTGCAGATGGCGTGCTGAAGTTTACAGCATATTACGAGAAACAGAGGACTGAAGAAACCCTTCAGCGCAACACTACTGCTAGTAAGTGGAAGTGTAGATGATCAGTTAATTTTAGTAGCTTGAAGTCTATTCATGAGAAAAGATCTAATCGATTGCGGTAAAAGGCTGCCGATGTTGACTGACTTAAATCTGTTGATGAAGAGATTATTAGGTACATTATTGTAAGTCTTGATTATACTGAAATACAATACTACCACATGTTGCTTTTGATTGCATATACTGGTAACCTCATAAAAGAAACCCATCAGAAATGTATTTCATGAGCTACATCTAAGTCAGCTATGTCATAAGAGGGCGATATGACCTTTTATGAGTAGGCGATCGGATAAATGACATTTATCACACCCAACATTACCCGCGAGATAAAAGGGATAATAATAATTGGCCTGCAATTTTGAATCACATTTCTCAGCCTTGATTTAGGTCTCAGGCCAGCATAGGTAAATACCTGGCTTCATTGTACGTACCAGCCTCTAGGAATAATGTAAATATTTTGAGCAATGGTAACAGTATATTTATTTCTGCCATTTAGATGGATATTGGTGCTATTTCATCCGCATAAAAGCACACTTTACACTTTAGGGTTCCGTTGGCGACGTGAATATTGCCAAGTTTAAACTTGATGGTGTTGAGATTAAATTTACCGATGCATTTAAGATTAGAATCCGAGGTAATAGATGTGCTCTGATTGAGAAAAGAACTTTGTTCTAAAAAGCGTTCAAATACACCTGTAACTACAGAAAATAATTGATGCAGAGTGCTGAAATATTAATAGTGTATATATTTTGAAGCTTAGCCCTAGATTGTTTGTTTTGATAAGAAGTCGATGTTTTGAAGTAAATTGTAGTTTATAGTGCAAGGTAAATAGTGGTATTGCAAATATGTATTGTTTCAGAGAATGCATCACTAGTCAGCCTGTTCATAGTCCTCGTGTTAGAAATCCTTACTTATTATCATGGATTTGTTGCATTTTGTGAGAAAAAATTATTGCTCAGAGGAATAGATGATGACGGCAGTTGTGAAACTTTTTTCGGACCGCCACATATGCTGGTGTGACACAGTAACAAAATATCAAGTCAGGAATACTGTGGTTTAATATAGTCAAGTACACGTGTTGCTGTCGACCTTGAGTGTCGAACGAGTTAAATATGCTTTCAAAGTGCAAAAGTCCAAAATTTATCTGCAGGTTGATTTCAGGGTGATTGAATTTAAGAAGAGTTTCGCTGAAAATTCCTGTTCTGATATTCCTAGATACATAGATAAGACAACAACTGCTCTTCTCATAGCCACGGTCAGAGAGTAGGCGTTCATTGTAGGCTATTAGAAAGTATGATTCCGGAACGTCGAAGGACAACTACTCTCAGTAATCAGGAGAAGTTAAGGGTTGCTTAAAATAACCAACAAGCGTAGGTGAGTCATCTTACTGATTACAGAACGAGGGAGCCAAAAGTCTTACGGCCTGTCTTAACTAGCGTGGTGTCTAGGAACAATAGACAGCTGCCTGAGCACCATCAGGCATTCTATTCTTGTAGGGTTAGGGATGGGGAAATGCTTGAGGAGGGAGGTGTCCTGATTCTAACGACTTATAGAGCTTGCATTTAAAAGCTTACTAACGTCTAAGTAGATACAGAAGCAGTCATATTTGCTGCATACTTGATTGACTGGTTGCTAAGAACGGACAGCTATAGCGTGTAGTTCGTTTCCTAGGAGAATATCTGATAAGCTAAGTTGTTGGGTTTTTACCAACATCACAAAGGGAACTCTGGAGTATTCTAAAGGTGCAAGTGACTTCAGTTTTTAAGGTAGTTCAACGTTTGGACGCAGGACAGTGGGCTGCAACTCTTGTATTTGCAGGACTAATATTTGCACTTTTAGTCTAGTTGGATTTGTTTTCGGTTTTGGGAAGGTAAAGGGAAGGTATTACGGGGTTTAGATATCGGTCATAGTTGTAACTGTTACTAGTACAAACGTTGGGCTGATTGAACTGTAGTTCTTTAGTGACTGGATGTTGAATCACAGTTCTGTCACTGATAATTCTAATCTTCTTGAGTAGTGGAATGTGTTTAAATGGTGACTGACTGACAATGAAGTACTTAGCTTTCATTATACTATTAAACTTAAGGGGAATGCGGGAGGAGAAGTTAGCTTGAACTTCACCAAACCTTTGCGCCACACTGAGAGAGTAGGACGAGCCAAACTCGTTTATTATAGTGTTTTTAACATATTTGAGGCTTGCATTGCCTGATTTGTCATACATATTGGCACTTTGGATACATGTAGTCATTATACCACTTCTGATTATTTGTGGTCATTTGCGACATCAGTTTATGTTATAACTTCGAGATCAACATTTTCTAGAATACTGACAAAGTATTTGTACAGCAGCATTTCGTGTATTGTTTGGCTGAGTCTACACCAACTTTGACTGTTCTTAGGCTTATTAGTGACTGAAGTATTGGAGTTTACTTAAAATCGTTTGAGGTTTCTAGGATTGCCTATGGACTTGTTAAAAGTGTTTTATGCAAGTTCATCCTGTATATGCTTAGCCGAGGTGATGAATACCTCTGATGAATAATCAAGATTTATATCATGAGCCCTTCTGTTACAGACAGACTTACAATCTGCGACTTGCCATATAGTGTGTCCGTTTAAAGACTTGTTAAATGTTTTTCATCACCCTCACTTTCTCATAGGTGTGAGAAGGCAGTATCGCTGCAGATGCTAGTTGTCCAAAGGAAACAGCCTACTACTGTTACACCCCTCTACAGTCAGCAGTACAACATCGCCGTCAGACCATGAGTAGCTGCTTTTAGTCTCATCGTCCTTCAGTCGACCTGCTTGGCATGGTAGAACTTGCAGGAATATATGTGTCAGCCAATACAGCTCTGTTGGGTCATCACGATAGGCAACTCCGACCACCATGTGAAGGTGACAGCTACGGTCGGGCAAATAGGACGACAGGTTTCATTTGTTATGACTCTAGAATCGCGCGTCATTGATGTTTGCAACGTCTCCGAAAATCACGTGCGGGATCCGAGTAGAGTCATTCATTCGCCGTCACTTGGTCAACAACTATGTTAAGAACTATCTCTCTGAGGCTGAATGCCAGTAGATAATCGTTCGCCTGCTGTCCGACTACACGGGACAGTAAGGACTCCAAAAGATAAAAACAGTGCGTCGCCTCTTAGTTGTCTCTGCCTACGCTCCTTCTGTTTGCTACTCAGATGAAGTAAAGTTCCACTGATTGCTTCACGTTCATTTTCGAAAAGCTAAGCCCTCTGATGTAATAATACTGGCTGGTGGTTTTATTGCTGAAGGTATTTAGGTTAGGCGAAATCGGAAGACACCTAGATGGATCTTACAGCTATATCTGGCAAACACCAACTTACAACGTAAGTTTGAACATCTTTTGATATGGTGACCCTCAAAATCTACTCAACGCTTGACCCAAATAGACCACATTACTATCAGCCATCGGTGAAGAGGCCTGACAGAATGCAGCCGATTCTGAAGTAAATGTGTCAGCCTTAAATCATGCTCAAATAAGTGCTCGTAATTGTCCGCGTCTTAGTTGGCGTAAGAAAGACAGAGCGAGGAAGCCAATTAGAGTTCCATTTAGGGCTTAAAACGTCGAGTATACTCCAGGATCAGCCCAAAAATGATTCGCCAGCAATGTAATCACTGGTCTTTTCAGAGCTTTCGGGGAATTGCGATTAGAAATGACTACTTCAAGTGGTTTTTATCAGGGTGCTCGTCTTTCGCCATTTTTATTTGACTCTGTTGTCGCTACACTTTTAGAGACGACGATTTGGCCCCCCGACTCTTCGCGTGATGACGTTCTGTCGACAGATTTTTTGTTGACTTGGAAAACGCTGACGGCATAGGTCTGTCTGGTTAAGATACTGCTGAAGTGCAATGTACAGACCACCATGAACAACAATACAAGCATGTCCGAAATGCAATTTTCAAATTTCAGATGCAAAATGCTATTTCGAGATCGACCTGCATCAGCACTTGAATTAGTGATAGGTAGTGAAGTATTTGAGTGTGTCGACCGCTTCACTTGTCGTGCGAGTCTCATCTATGCTGAGGGCCTGGTGCTTGACGAAATTTCGACACGCGTGCAAAGGGCTAAACTGACTTTTGTCAACTTCAGTCACTTGTGGAGTAAGGACGATTTCCGCCTGCATATCACTTTGTTACATTCTGAGATACAAGAATAAAACATGGCCAGTAGGAACGGAAGATATTCGTACGTTTCTAGTATTCGATCATAGTTGTCCTCGAAGCCCTGCTCATTAATTCTAGGATCACTGGGAAAGCAATGCTGATGTCGGGAGGAGGCTACTAGTTAGGGATGGCAGATCAGATGATGAATTAATGAATCTTCATCAATCGAGGTGATCGGGACATGTTGTACGAGGATCGCGTTCGTAAGGATTCGGACCAGATAAAGCTTAAGACGTAGGACGGAACCAGATTGAGCGACGGAGCCAGAAACGACCAGTGCGAAACCGTTCGTATACCAAATGTATTCGTAACCAGAAAATCGACTGAGAGCACTGACAAGACAGTAGGTGATCAGGCCAGCTTTCGCCAAAGTTGACTGAAGTCGACGCTACCAACAGGGCGATGGTCTCAGGATAAAAAAAATCAAAGAAAAAGAGAAAAGTTTAACATGCATGTGGTATGAGGGTATAATCCTATGCCGCAACCGTGGTTGATTGGCAGTTAGTCGAGAAAGCTTACAGGTAGGCGTACGCGGCGACCGGAACGCGAGACAGTAGCCTCGTGCGTACCTCGTGAGCCCGCATTCTCATCCTCAGTCTAGTGCGGTGTGGTCTGCTGGTCTGGACGTGAGGCCAGAGTGTCGTCCGTAGATAGTAAAGATGACGCGTGCTGCTGGCTGGGACGTGAGAATGAGGTCTTTGGTTATTTAGGGTAGGATCACAAGGAAAAATAAGGGTCCCGCTAGTGAGTTGGACCGAGTTCAACATTAAATCTTGATTTACCAGGTAGGGCACTGTCATTGACGTGTGCTGGTATGAGACGATCAATCAAACTTGAAGGTCTTTTCGTGACGAGAGATCACGTAAAAAGATCCTTCGTAAGGTTTTTGAGTACCGAATCTTCTCGTAAGAAAATTTGCGGACAGGTAAATAACTCTCGAGGGAGAGCGACCTGTCGATGTTATATTCGAGTTCACACCGGAGGCAGTTTTCGCATCTACACAGATAGTCGTTGGACCTTATCTGATATACAAAAAATCGCTGCTCCGTGGTGTGAAAAAATTCCCCAGGCAGATGCAATGTCGTGCCGTATACACGTTCGGAGGCGGAACATTGGATATCCGCCGTTACTGCTCCGTAATCGCCATGTCGTCCCCAACAAATACCATCCTTCTGCGAACCGAGTAGAGAGAGGATTCTTAAGGACAGTGAGAAAGACGAAAGAAACTGTCAAATTCATCCACCTGAGCTATAAGTTTTCTCCACCATGTCAAACTCACCCTTAGCGAAAAATAATGTGTCCAGTGCCAGTCGGTGAGGTTTTACCGTGACTGAGGGTCTGCAGGTGACGATGTGGCTTACCACATAATTAAACACCAGTTGAATCTCCTCGGTTTCGTTACTTCGAGGAATTTATCGAATATAACATGAAATAAATAGCGATGCAAAATATATGTATTGATGATTCGGTACATATCTGTTTGCGTGTTAAAAACCACGGATTTGATATTAGACGAAGTATCGATTAACGCAGCCTACATGAATCGAATAGCAATTCATAGTGCTGTAAGGAATCGATACCGAGTTCGGCTATAGGAACATCAGAAGGGATGAACGTCCATAGATGCTGTCGTCGATTATTCAGGTTGATAGTTAGCTGCCGTGTACCGTAAGTAGGAATGACAGAGCCATTCGCAGTGCGTGGTCGAAGCATCATAGCTTATGACTTGCTGCTACCGAACGACATGACAGAAACTTGGGCACTTATGGCCACCAAGTACCTAGCGTTAGTGCAAAATTCGAGCACGTAAAATAAACTGACAGCCTGAAGTGACGGGGAGGAGACAGGTGAAAATGCAATGACCTGCATCTCGGAGTCTATTATTATAGCTATCTACCATTTTGAAACGTTGTTGCAAGTATAATATATATTAAAGACATTATTATTAGTATTGCAACATTATAAAAATGGTGATAGATGAATAATAGACTCACCATAATTGACTTCTTTTGAAGAAACGTTGGCTCACCAATTGTAGTGAGTGAGTCAGAATGCCAGATTGACTATGGTCACCACTAAATATTTCATACGGTTCCGTCACGTATATCAAAATAAATCCATGTACCAAGATTTCATTGAAGGAGACAATAGGCATTACATTGGGAGCAGGGCATCTAGAAAAATGGCAGCAACGCCAAGAAAGCGTTTCGCGCAAGAAATGGAAGTACAATAATGTTTATTTTTCACAAATCGTATTTTCGTCGTAGAAGCGTTCCACTACACAATAATGGTTATTTTCCAGAAAGTACTGAATATAACTTCAAGGGAACGTCAGATACAATTAATGAGGACTTTTTAGAAACGTGCAAAGTTAAAACAAACTCAGCATTAATTTAAAGCATGGCAGAGGCGAAGCTTGTACACAACAAAGATACCGTAATACATTATTTCGCGCCCAATCCAAACTGAGGTAGTTTCGTTTGTGTTCACATCTTTGCTGAGTTCAATAATAATCCACACGTAACTATTACAATATGAATAGGACATATCTGGTTGTTACTAGTCTGTAGAAGGAATGCTAATACTCCTGATTATCAATTGTGATCCATAATCTTCATTCAGCGATCTATTGCACGAACTGATATTTAGTGTACTGATCTAATCATCTAGTGAAAAAATCCATATTCTACAGTCGCTATCTCTGTCATTAGTACTGATAGTTGAACTTCTCCGATGATAATAATAATATGACCAGTATCATGTCTTTTAAAATCAATTTTTGTCAATTTTCTTTCAATTTAAATGTATGTGCTTGCACTCTACATTAATTTTCATCCTAAATCAATGTATACTCTAGAATATTTTGGAAACATCCTATAAATATATATATATATATATATATATATAGTCCTTGTCGTCAGGTATGTAACCACTAAAAGCGTTGTCAACCGAGACAAAATTACGTCAATGAATAAAATGTTCTTTCGGTCAAAAAAGATTTTCAGCATTGATAAGGGACTATTGTATACTGAATTAATGTCATTGCTATATATATTTGTGACGGCTTATAAGAATACAGAAAATATCTACGGAAAGATAGATATAACAAAGGAAAAGAGAGTATGATATTGAAAAGAATATTTGCATAGTATTTAGGTATGTTGGTATTTGCATTTATGTCAACGAAACAAATCTATATTCACATAGTGACAACTTTTACATTGACAATAATAACCTTCGTCTCGTTTAATTTAATATCAGCAAACACATGAAAATATTGAAAATGCAACAGTGAAATGTTGAGTGAAGACGGGAGAAAATGATAGTGAATAAAGAATTTAGCAATATGCATGTTCATTTGAATTGACATGACTGATCTTAAACTATTACGTAAGTTTTTCAACTACTATTTTGCAATATCAATTGACCAATTAGTTCAGAATATCTGGTACTGTTTACGGGACTCAGATTAAAAATTTCATTGACTGATAATATAATTCACTCTAACTATCGTTAGCTTTTCTACACTTTATCAATATATCGTTCAAGATTAAACATTGATGTGAGTAGCATATGTTGAACTTAATTCAGTTAGTGTAGACTATTTGACTAACTTTCAGTACTTTAAACTTTAAGGGCAATCTAATTATGGATAACTCAGCTGTTGAATAACAAGCGAGTAATTGGTCATTTCGGTTGACTAGAGAATTTACAAAAGAATAAATCAATCCGAAAAAATAAAATTTAACAACAATGTTGCAGATTTCTTTTACACACTTCATTCTTTAAATTTTGTGAAAATTTAATTCATTCAAAAATAGTCCAACACCCTCTTTGAATATTTGACAAAATCAAAAACTCATAAATGAAAATAACTCTATACAGATCAAAGGAAATTAGTTCCGTGCTAAATGAAAAAAATATCTTATGAGTGAAGATAAGTTATATGTCATTGGTTTATTGATTGTATTAGGGATTGTGAATGAAGTAACTGTGTCTGTATTAAATAATTATCAGAAAAACAAAACTCATTTCATTTAGCTATCTTTAATTTACATATTCCATAAATGATTCAACTAGTTAACCATTCTCATTCATGAACAATTTAATTCACAATAAAAATTGTGAACGCATTCAAAATAATAAACTTCGTGCGAATAACAACAATCAGAGAAAATGATTAACTATGAGGTGAATACATCAATGGTCATCAGCATGAGAAGCTGAAGAGAAAACAATAGAGAAAATATAGCTTGAAAAGACTGAATACAATTGAGGCATAAGTTAGATGAAATAATGTTAATGAAATTCAGGCCTGCATAAAAGAGAAGGGTCAGACATGGGGTAAGCGACGACATCCCGTAGGAATTCAAACCGCCTACAAAAAGTAACCAAAAAAATAATTTGCTAGTCGGAGGCCTATTCTCCATTTTAGGTAACAGACGTAAGTAAATAACTGCATAAACTGATGAAATGTTTTCGTCTGAATACGTCTAATTATTTTATTCACACTTCGATCAATTCACTCACTATTATATTTGGAGTTTGTGATGAATGGAAAATTTACTTGAAAACATTTATTCACTATCTTAATTTTACAATCAATAATTCTAACTAGTTTCGGTCGATAAATAGAATTATTTCAATTTATGTCACATGTTTAAATGATCTTGATTGACTATCGGAATAGGTCGAACTCATTTGGAAACCTCAGTAGAGTAACACTATTCAAATAAAATCTTTAATTAGATTTCAAAATTCCAATGACTAATAGTGAGTGAATAACGAAATCGGTGCGATTCGAACTATTCCGTTGATTCAATGAATTACTGATGTAGATCTTTAATTTAATCCCCTGATTATTGTACCTTTACAAAAGAGTATAATTAGAAGTTCGAGGTAGAGGCTTTTCGCTTCTGTAGCACTTTGGATAACCACATTGTGAGAACATTCCACATACCTAAATTAATGGTTACTCTGGTTTTCGGAAGGGGAATCAGCCTTGTGAATTCTGAAGAAACTGGTCTTTCGTTATGAGACGTCACAACGATCCTAAATGAAGACCTTCTAACTCCCAGGGCAGAACTGAAATGGTTGGAATTATTCTTAGTGATAAGTGTTTTTTTAGCGAATCAGGTTTCTACCGGTTGGGGTTGCTAACAACACAATACCCAACCATCCTCCTTTATCTGGGCTAGGAATCAGTAGTTCCATAACTATTAGTTATTATTATTATTCTTAATTGCTATCGTTTTGTTATAGTGTAAAATGAATATTTCGATTAACATTGATTAAGTGAAATATTATATGTTGAGCAAACACTGAATGATAGTTATTATATCATTGATCCATTCACTCATTAAATATACAGGAGAGAATATATATATATATATATATATATATATATATATATATATATATATATATATATATATACAGAGAGAATATATATATATATTTGCTACCAAGACCACAATGCACAAAAAATAAAATTGTCTGTTAGAGTAGAAAAATAGAATATTAAGGTTACGCTTAGAATACAGTTAATTTAGAATAAGAAAGATGAGTGATCTTTGAACTGTGTATTTAAATCTCGGGCTAGCATTACAATATCTACAGAAAAAGTTTTCTTGAAAATATTACTTAACGAGTAATGGAGTTCAATCTTGATTACATCAAAGCTTTGATATGTTAGGCGATAAACAGGGATAATGAAGATAGATCGCTTACCGCGTGAAGTCCTATTTCTGATGAAGCTTTTTAATCTAACAGCACTCAGATAATTGTTAATGAGGACCCGAGAGACTAGTGCTGCCTTCACGCTGGTATTTAGCATGATGAAAACTTCAGTTACAGCAGAGAAAGATGAGGGTCTCCACATAAGCGCATGCAAAACAAACATTCCTAGTCGAAGGATGGAGTTGTACCATTCAAAGTCTTGAATATGGGTCTCGGATACGTACATACTAAGCACCTGTGCCACGAATTTCCAAAAACAAAGCCAAACGCATTTATTGTCGCATCTGCATTATTATGCTATCATTAGAGGTCATTTCCAATGGCATGCATGGTATGTGGTATGCATGGTATCCGAAAAGATTATCCAGACACGGTGGTTACATAAAAGCACTTCAACCATTCACAGACTAGGGATCGTTTAGATAGGACAGGGTGATTTCATAGGTTTGAAAACAACTAAAGACTTAGCAGGACAACTGTGCGAAGACCTCCTAATGATTAATTATCCCAGCAGAATCGACTTTAAATTTAATAAGTCTTATCGCAAGGAACTTGACGGAAAAAAAGATATACCACATTGGAGATGCCAAACTTTGCTTGTTGTTCAATTTTTTACGAAATGTTGGTTACATGTGCGAAATGGCAGAAAGAGCATTAGAGCTTTGTACTTTGACCTTTTATTTATTATATTCAATTAGATCATTGTCTAAATGACACAATCATGGTGAACGTATTAAAACCAACACAACACAATCAAAATCAATAAGTCCAATAAAACTGATAAGTAACATTCATGTATCAGCGAATAAACAAGGCGCTAATGAACACATATATCACTGTATGATAGAACTTTATGAACATGTAGCGCAAAACACTAATAACATTAGAATGCATATTATTATTGGTATTTATAATAATAATAATAATAGTAATAGTATATATAATTGTAATTTATTCACATAGTCGTCTGTTTCATTCTGTCTCTCTCTTTCTCTCTCTTGCTAACACATCAATCCATAAATGGAATGAATGCAAGAAGACGAAGAAGATGATGATGATGATGAAGGAAAAAAAAACCAAAGCATAATAATAAATCAAAACAAGAAAAAACTTTTTTTCTGCTAAAATATAACAGCAATAAAACTACATGAACTGATCAGTGTACACGGAGAAAGAAAGAAAGAACAAGAGTGACAACAGTCATAGCAATTTAAAAATACAACAAAAAATCAAATAAAATGTATTAACACACTGAAGTTACTACTCTACATGTTAAGAGTATTGAGTAAGAAATAGAGAGAAAAAGTCGGTGACACAAAATAAACAACACAATCGAAAGCAAGCATGATAGTGATGAATGGTGCGTATTATGTATAATCAATAAATGATGAAAGTGTATTGCACAGTTAGTTAAGCACACATCTATAATAATAATAATAATAATAATACTGTATAGTATGAGTAAGAAAATACCAACGATTGAAATAGACAAACAACTAATTATATAAATAAATAAAAATTAATAGTAATGGTATTCAGAGAATGATAAGATAACAAGTTTCATAAACTTCATTCATCGGTTTATAGAAAAACAAAACCCAATTTCAACTGTTCAACACTGAGAAGCATAACACAGTATAATAAGTGGTGAAATTTATACATCCAACATTGATATATATATATATATATATATATATATATATATATATATATATATATTCAATCATCAATGATAATAAATCCAGACAAGCAAATAAAAACACTGAATGTAATCCAAAACAAATAGTAATAATTATTGTTAAAGGCTAATAATGCATATTTTTTTTTATTTGTAGACATAATACTTGATTTTTTGTTCCTGTTGCTTTGGTTTAATTTAAAGAAGGTGAAAGCGATACAAAACAAACAAGTATACTGTGGTGTAGTATGTACATATAAATTTATATGCACATATTGTTTGTTCGTCTATTTGTTTTACGATATTTAATAATAAGTTTGTAGAACTTTTGGAAAAATTATATGAATACAAAGTTGAGGAGAGGTTTTTTACTTGTCGATAAAATAAACAAAAAGAGAGAGAAAGAGGGCCACATGTATATGCATATAAGAGCTAGTAGAGATGCTAATACTTATGCACACACATCACACACACACACACACAAAGATTTAGAAGTATAAAAGAAAATTATCGAGGCAACCTTTGTGAATGACTGAATAATTTACTGATTAATTTGCATAGTGTTATTTGTAAAAAAAATTATTTAATTATTTATATGACAGAAGGCAAGTCATCGACATAATTTGATGGAAATAGGCCACATCGTCCATCGGATGCACGACCACGCCACCAATTTTCATCATCACGGTTAATAACTTCGATAACATCGCCACGATGTAAAGATAATTCACTGGGATCTTTAGTAATGAAATCGAACCGGGCAATAACTCGATCAAGTTGATACTTTCGTACGTTAATAGGAAAACGCTAAATTAATGAGATTACAAAAACAACAATAAGGAAATGAGCATACTCTACAAAAAGTCGGTATTTTGGCGTTAGAGTATTATGGAAATCGTTGTTTTACATTGAAATTATGAATGCATTGCGTGAGTATGCGCGAAAATCTTTAGATTGATCAGAGTTTGACGTCAACACTATTGGATACGGGTTAGTGGTTCAGAGGTTAAGCGTTCACCCGCAAGACCGAAGGTCCTGGGTGCGAATCCTACGAATGGCAGTTGTGGATACGCACTGCTGATGAGTCCCATAGCAGGACGAAACGGTCATCCACTGTTTCCAGGTTTCTAATGATGGTCTAACAATGATTCATTCATGATTTCAATGTAAAACTAATATATACATTTGTAGGTAATTGAATACTGGCCAACATCATGTCTGTCTAGGTCATCCTTGAATGGTGCACACAAATCCAATATAATCGAAAGTCAACTAAACTACTTCGCCTTGTACGAGATTCACATTTTTATAGATTATAACGAATATTCATCAACAACCTTAACTGAAATAACGGTCAGTTATTTACCAGTTTATTTATTATCTTTAACAAAATGATTCTTTTCTAATTGATGTTGGCTTTTCCTTTTTACTGAGAAATTATAACAAACATTATTGTAAATTAGTGTGTATTCACGTGAATCTATTTAGCTATACCAACATTTTGATCGATACCGAAATGATGAACAAACAAACCTGTAAACAATTTAGATTTCAAAACAATTTATACACTATGACCTTAGTATCATGCCTAGCCTGTATAAATGTATGTGTGTATATGGATCCTTTGATAGTACCGATAACCTTATATTAGAATACAGATTATTTCTGAACAAGAAAAAGAATTGTTTTTCATATTTTAAAATCAATTCAAGTTGTATTGGTTAAAATATCGCATTAGGTTATTTATCCACAACATTATATATGTCTAATGAATATACATTTATTTCATAGTTTCCCGTCAAATCCGCTAGTAAGACCGAATATAGAGAGTCCACTTTCTCTTTCAAAATGCTCTTATTTGACCACGATTATATAGCCACTATCAGAGAAACCCTACTTACTGGCTTCTCGCGGCGGAGTTTTTAATGATTAAAAAAGAAGTTGGAAACTACATTGTAAAATAGGCTCCAGGATCATGTCGTATAAACCCATAGTTGGTCACTGATTACTAAGGGACTCAGTCAGTCAGTCAGTTGCAACGTAGAACTTCGTATGTATGTACTCAGGTTGCCATACCACGTCAGTACAGATACGCAAATTTCAAATCAAATCCCATAGTGATAGAGATAGTGGAGGTATTAATGGTATTGAAGAAGACTAGGGTTTGAAGATATTATTCAAGAAGTATGCTTCAGTAAGATAAGTTTAGAAAGACAAAACTAGAGGTGTTGAAGAATCCAGAAGATTAGGATTTGAGAGAACACAAAGAATAAATGCACCGGCGCCATTGCAAACGGTTTTGAGCCATGTCGTTCAAGGTCTCTAACCATTGGTGACTTTCGTCTACCAGACCCCAATCCAGGTAGTCGACAACTACGACATGACTCAGTCTACTTGTCAATGACTTCATGGATTGCAGTCATGTTTCCGTCTGGCCGCCCCTAACTTTCTTCCAACCTACTCCTACACTACAAAACAAAGCTCGTCGAGGCAGTCGGTGGTTAGCCATACGCAACACATGTCCTAACCACCTCAAGTGATGAAGTTTCAATACTTCATCTATTGATCTGCCATCCTTACCAAGAACCGGTTTCCGAATTACAGCATTACTTACTCGGTTGTCCCACGATATAAGATCAATGCTTCTAAGACATCTATGATCGAAAACTAGTAACCTACGACCAACTTCTACTCTTAACGGCCATGTTTCGCATCTATATAGGAGAACGGAGCGAACTCCTGCGCAGTACACCCGTCCTTTGGTTAGCGAACGGATATCACGCCTACGCCATAAGTGACGCAGGTTGGCAAAAGCCAATCGAGCCATCTGTATCCGTGCTGAGATTTCGTCAGTCACCAGGTTATCAGCACTGATGAGACTCCCAAGATAAGTGAAGTGATCAACATACTCGACGAGCCTAATGTTAACTCTAACAGGATGTCTACGACAAAGTTAAACAAGAATGGAGAGAGTGGACATCCCTGACGGACACCACTTGAAGTGAAGAATTCCGGTGACAGTTCGCCATATGCTCTCACTCGACCAGTGGTGTTCGAGTAGAGAGCTTGTATAAGGTTAATGTACTTCTTTGGTACACCTTTCAATGACAGACACTGCCACAGAACCTCATGATCTACAGAGTCAAATGACGCCTTTAGGTCCAGGAAAACAACTACTGTAGGACGCCTAAATGTGTGTCTGTGTTCCAGAACCTGTCGTAGTGTGAAAATGTGGTCTATACAACCACGTCCAGGTCGAAAACCAGCCTGGTTTCCTCTAGTCTGCTCTTCACGAGCTATCGTTAAGCGTTGAAGTATTATTGAGGCTAATATTTTAGATGCTATATTAGTTAGACTTATTTGCCTGTGATTGTCACAAGAAGACTTTTGTCCTTGTAGACTGGGACAATTATGGATTGAGACCAGTTGGATGGGATTACGTCCAGTTCCCAGATTCTACCTAAGATCTCGGTCAATCTAGCTGATAAAACTAGACCACCATTCTCAAAATTCTTAGGTGTCAGTCTATCAGGATCTGTAGCTCTCCCTCGCTTCAGATTTCTTATCGCTTTCTCAACTTCATGTAGACTAGGAGGACTTAAATCGATTTGCCATTCAGGATGACTAGGGATCGTGGGTAACGGAAGTATGGCTGAAGGCCAGTTAAACTGATCCCTAATGTGTTCTGCCCATCCTTCCAGTCTACTGGATTGAGAATGGATAATAAGACCATCTTTTTCCGAGATAGTCTCACTCACATTCGAATTCCTAATACCAGTTTCCTTGATGAGTCTAAATAGTTGCCTACTGTTGCCTCACTCACCACTGTTCTCGATCATTGCGTAGTCTTTTTATCAGCCTACGTCTAAGCTGACTCCGCTCCTTATCGCACTCAGAGCCAGGCGTGATGAGTTTTCGAGCACCCATCAGTTCGGTAGATGCTACTGAAATCCACAGCTTCATTGTAGCCTTATGGGTTACCTTACTAGCAGATACCACTGATGTTTCCACAGCCTTTTGGATATCATTCCAAACTGCCTCCGGATGGGAATCGCTTACATGGTTGCTTAAATCTCTTTCTAGTTGCTCCTGGCATGTGTTCCAACCAGTATTTTGGTTGTGGAAGTAATGATGAAAGCTTAGTGTAAAAAACTTTGGTGGACGATGATAACATTCATAATTTACGAAAACGTAATATTAAGGTAATAACAGAAATGGTTAGATGAAGGGATTCCCGACAACCACCAACAACCTCTAACAAATTTATATATATATATATATATATATATATATATATATATATATATATACCTTTAGTATTGTCGTTCGAACAGAAAAATGACAATTAACAGATGAAAAGAACACGGATTACAACACGGAAACACATGCATACACACTCACTCACCTTAGATGGGACAAGATCAACTAAGGTCAGTAAACGATTACGTGATATACTAGTCTTTCGATGATGATCAATCAACTGATTAATGGAATCGAATTTAGATAACCAGAAAAAATATTTTCCAGCTTCATCTTGAAGTACTTTAAAATGAAGTACTTCACAACCTTGTCTAGTAGAAAAAGAGAATAGATTGGAGAGATGAAAAAAGTGAAAATGAATAAATGATACAAATACAAACAAAAGGCTTTAAAAGCACAAAAATATGAAAATCAGCAGATACTAAATGATTCGAACAAAAACTAAAGTAAAATGTGGCAACGGGGCTTCAAGAGACCAGAAATAACGTTTCAAGGACTCGAATCGTTTGCAGCAGAGGTGCGGGGAGATAAAGGAATGTGAGTAGAGTTAGTCGTGGAGATAAGAGAAGTATTAGAGGGTGTAGGAAGGATTTGATTTTGACCAATTTGGTCTCGCGTACTGTTACGGGTATGAGGGCGGTTATCACTTCCCGGCTGCCCACACCATGGAAGGATGTCTCTTGAAGAACCTGGAAAGGAAGGTGGATTAGAGATGGTCTTATAGACCTGGTTGCGTGACCGTAGAGTCCAGGGGACAACTGCTTCAGGCCGGTCACGCACGGCCTATTTGTTAAAGGTTTTTTGAGTATTAGATCCGCTCTTAAAAGCCATTAGTGGGCAGCCCTTACCGACAGAGACGGAAATCCATGAGGCAGGGTAAGGTGTGACATTTTTAGGGTCGACCTTTTCTAACCCTCCCTTCCTTGTGAGAAGGCTGCATCGCTGCAGATGCTGGTTGTCCGAGGGAAACACTTTACTGCTGTCACATCTTTCTGCAGTCAGCAGTACGACTAAGCCCTCAGACTGTGAGTAACTGCTTTTAGTCTCATCGTTCTCCAATTGACCTGCCTTGGTAGACAGACAATTACGAGGGAACTATCGGCTTACTAACGAATTCCCTTTTAGATTTTGTACATAATCACTAGATATATGGTGTAGGTTATGATTTTTATGTTGGATTTACATCTACCCATTTCGATTGCACCTTTATTCGCGATAAGTGTGACTTAAAGTCTAATACAAAAGCCCATACTTGGGTACTGAATGTAAAAAGTATTTTCAGCATTTCCGATATATACTGCACAACACTTACTTGACAGACAAGCTAAACCCTTTTCCATCTGCTTCACTTTGACGCAATATAAAGGCTCCATCAGGTTGCAAATGTTGTGTTGTTTCTTGATCAATTTCTTGAAGTCTTTCTTCGGCCTCCATACGACTACAGTGTCGGATGTACCAATGGTGAGGACGCATTGTAATGTAATTACACGGTATCAAACCCGTTCGACCTTCCTGTTCAGCAAGGTACCAGTTAGGATCGTCTTCCACACATAGTATCTGTGAAAATGAATGATACATATGTAAGGCTGCTGAGTAATTTTTCAATGTTAAAAGTTGAGGTTAGTATAGATGCGTGCAAAAAAAACTAGTTACGAAAATAGGCTGTTTACGATACACAGACAAGACCAATCTTAACTGTTTATCAGGTAGGGTAACAACTTGCAGTCCAATTATCTGACCAAACTGTTCATCTTCGCTGTCTCAAGACCTATAAAGTTTGTAGAAACAAATGGCTTCATTTAATTTTTTCAGTTGTCTGACTGTGATTTATCCCGTACATTAGCTTTACATACCAGTTCAAGACTCATTTTTCACTAAAAATTGTTCAGCTTACAACTGTTCTTCCAAGTTCTTGCAGTTCATAAACGTCAATGGATTTCTGATTGCACACATGAGAAAATAGTGGCAAAGAATGATAATAGGGATAGACATATGACGGATAAAATTTAGGTCACGAACACTATCGAACACAAAAGGCAACGTTTGAGGTTCTTTGAAAGGATTTTACCATAAGATGTGATTTAACAAACTCGGTGTAACTCACTGATATTAGCAATCGACACAGTCATATTTTCAATGGTATAAATGATATTCAGCTGCTTAAAATAAGGTAGACAGAACAGGTTTGGACATCGTAGAAGGACTAGTGTTAGCTAGGACACTACCACTAAATAATCGCTAGTTACCAAACACATCCTAATACTCTAAAAAGCTTACGATGTTTACAAATGTATTAAATAACTGTGTTAAAAACAGCTTAGTATTTGCTACGTTTCTCTCAAATTTACGAAACGTTTCAACGCGTCTCTGTCCAGACTCTGATCTCAGAGAGAATATCATCACATACTGCAGTCGAGGATTTGTAAACAAAAAAATCAGATGTTCAGAAGCTAATATAACTGATAAGCGTCTGAAATCAGACTACAAAATAGTAGTAACCCTTATAAATTTGTAACTATACTAAACAAAAACTTGCAGTAAAAATAGGCAGAATCACTACCACTGGTGTTTCAAGGTTTCTCAGTACAGACTGAAATACCAAATGACTTCCCAGTCTATAACTTCATAACTTTGATTGGGAACGTGTCGCATATCGTTTTAGATCTGATGTTCGTCAAGCAGGTATGGTGGGAAACAAACATCTGGTACGTACACCGAAATAATGGATATTGAGGGCTTATCATGACAATCTTATCCCAAGAATTTATAAAAACACTACCAGAGAGCATATCATGGAATTGCACCATATTGAGCTATCAGCTTATAAAAAAATTACATACCTTCAAAAGACTCCCTTTCTTGAATCCAAGCTCATCCTCGGCGTTGGCGACGAAATCATAGCTAGCCTCAGCCTCCATTCGAAGCCTGATAACAACCCGCCACGAACTGTTTGGGTACAAAGTCAGTGTAAATGAGTAGCGGGATATTTGTAACTATTGAAGGTTGAAGATTGTTTATAGTCCTCCTTCGCGTTTTAATAGTAAAAGTGATATTCCCTATTTGATTGCGCTGGTATTTACTTAAAATAACTATGAAAAATTTTGTGAACAAACCTCCTTGTGTAAAAGATATTGGAGACATTGCATATTGGGTGTGGGGGAGTACAAAGACGCTGAATAAACGTTACAGCTACTGTTATTGCTGTAGGAGGAATGTGAGACGGAAGTCAGATCCGATCCCACGACTCGAATTTTCTGATAAAAAGCTGTCCCTGTTAAACTTTTGTATCACTGCCAGTTGGTCTCATTGACTTTGATTGGTGAGTGTTTATGCCCTCTATGTGTCGACTGAGTCGTCAGTCCACTTATCACTCCAATCTTAATTTCAGATTATCGTGCACACACTAATCCCTTTAATCATTCCTGATATATAACGAATAATTAGACTAAACTAAAGCCTAAAGGAGCAAGCGCTGCATTTGGTGTCAGGAGTGAGGTCTCTTCTGCTCACATTCCATGGCCCCAATAATCCAGATGGTGTAAAAATGGTGAAGGTATTTCTGAGTTTGGTTCACAAGACATAATAAATTGGGAAACTTTATTCGTGGAAATATACAGCAGCTGACCACTCGCACCTATGATTTACACGTTTTCATAATAGAGTCTGAATTAATTAGGCAGCCCGAGGTGTATGAAGATGGTAGAATATTCCTTTCGAACCTGTCATGCGTTGTACGGTAAGGCAATAATAAATCACCCCACGTCCTACGGTGAGGAAAAAGAAGTGGTTCAAAGCATATCAGTCTTTCTTTGTAAGTCTGGATAAGATAAACCGGCAACATTTTTGGCCATTTCCATTGAACTGTTTCAATTCTATTGGCTTCAAATTTGAACACAAGGATTTGATGCCTGAATTTAATTGTTTAACTGTGCCCCCACAAATGTTGCATCTAATTTTAAAAAAATAACCACATTCATGCCATCAGACTAATCACGAGTGTTCCATTAGAACCAAACTTTTTCGATAACAACAGCATCATATTTACTGCTGACTGTGGATACTGAGCTGTTATAAGTGTAGCATATGTGTAACAGATGTGTGAATGTTCCATACTGATTCTGACTAGAACACTTACTGGGTGTATACTAACCTTTTACGTTGTTGTATATTGTGATTCCGGTGAAACTTTGAACGCTCTTGTGGATAATGTTTTCCCTGAAATTTTTGTTTCTATTCTGTTTGGTGAATGATAAATTTCGCTCAGAAAACAGAAATTCTAATTGATTTTCTCGAGGATTGTTGCTGTTACTGTCAAGAAAATGTGATGGGTCTGTAGTGGAAAGCTTCTACGAAGAAAATACGATTTAAGAAAAACAAACATTATTGTACACGTTTTGTTTAACTGTACCAAAAACACTTCTTCCACTTATTGCGCGCAACGTTCTCTTTGCGTTTTTCCTACAAGTGAAATCTAAATTCGATGTTATTTAGGTCGAGAGCAGTAATTTTATCAGTCACCTCCTCTTTTACTAAATAAATTTAAATTTGTCATAATTCACATCATTTGCCAGAAGAGTTCAGTCTAGTGTAGATTAAAGATTACGTTTCCATACTATCAGTAACTCACACCTACTGAAAAGGTAGGCCCACGACAGAGTACGGTGGAAAATGCTGGTCATCTGTCTATTCTTTATTGAGGGCAAAAGTCGTAAGCATATAAGTGTGTAATATTCAGCTGATATCTGTCCTATTTTGAAAAATTAACTCATAAGCATAGCTGATAATTAATGGAAACTGAGGCTACTGTTAACGACTAATGTTTATCAAACTTACACTTGTTGCTATCGTTACCGTTCCTGTTAACTATTATACTTCCATAATTAATCTATTCTTGGAAACGCTTAAGCTAGTTAAGGCTAGTAATATCGATTAACTTTTCCGCATCACTATAATGATGATGATGTTACGAATAAATTACTCTTTAAGTCTATCAGTATATTACAATATGTAACTGAAAACAAGGAAAAAAGCCTATAAATCAAAATACGATAGACTTTAATTCATAAATGACAATAATGGTTACCTAACATGCTGTTAAATATTCCCCTTAGACATACTACCTGCTACGTCAGACGAAGGATATACTGTTGTAAAGAATGTACAGAGAGATATGAGACTTCAAGCTTTCAACATCTTGTTGCGTTGTCAACTATAAAATTTATAGTTCATGGTTTGGAGCGAAAACATGTGGCTATGTGTGGCTTTGAATAATGCAGGCATCGAACAGAAGTCTTAATTTTGTTGTGAATATAGTTGAGATCATTTGATCGTTTCTCAAAAAGTCTGTGATCCCACCATTTTTTCCATATACACACTGAAGGCTCGTTAATGTGTGAACCTTCGTAAAGACATAATAGTTCACAAACGTAGACACGGGCTATCGCGTCTTCAAATACGTTTATTGCCTTCATTCGCTTGCGAATTCAAACCAACGACGAAGACTTCATCAGTATCGGAAATCGCACTTCTTTATACTCTAGGGACAATGTCCACTTCCGTTTGACACAAATCGTCCTCAAACGTAAGGAGGATGTTTCCTAATCATCCAGCATGATTTTGCTGTAAGCTATTCCAGTCTTAAGGCAGGTGGAATACTGTTAATCTGGAAAATGTCACCAAAGATAACATCTCTAATTTATTGTTCTCATGATTCATTAACTATTCCTGAAGCTTGCGGGTTATGATTTTGGCGAATGTGCACATGAAAACAACGAACAAATGGTTGAATCCAGCATCATTCAGCAAGCATTCTTCTACAGATAATCATTAACTTTACACAAGGTTATCACACAACGTTTCTCTCACGTGTGAGGATTTATTATGTATTTTCGGAATTCCGCCTAATTACCGGATTTGGTGCTTCTAAACAGGTGTGTTGCTCAAACCGGTATTCCTTTAACAAGAGGCACGGGAAATATTACCGCATTTGTGCAAATCAAGACCAAAAATCGATCATCTGCAACTGATTTGGTTGACGACGCTTGTTCTAACACTCAAAAACAACAGCAAACCAGTATATGATGAGTGAACTCTCGTAAACAATCGCTTAAACGAGGAGAAAATAGATATTGAAAATTTGAATGACAATAAATATTGCTCTATTCTGTTGGGATATTCTGGTTAGATGGTGTTTGACGATGATAAAGGATTTCTTTACAGTAGGTTTTGAGAAGAACGAACAAAGATTGAGGTAGAACGGATTTATAAACAGTAGGAAGTTGTAGTTTCGGGTGTCAGATAGGTAATGTTGTTCATCATAGTGGATAAACGAAAAGTCTGTTTTATGTTCATTGACTTTAGATATATTTATTTATATTCACAAAACCAGACTATACCGCACCATTAGACGGAAGTTAACAACTATGTAAGGATGAAACAAAGGTGACTGTGGGTAGAGAAGATTGTAAATAATGAATTGTCATAAAAATGGGAACAGTAAATTGCATGAACATAATTTCTAGGTCAACAGAAACCTATACATTTAGGGGAGGTATATGCTATGTCATTTGTTATTTGATAAATATGCCATTAGCTTCTATTTATCGACAGTCCATTGTAAGTAAATGCAGCAACAGTTTAGGAATATTTATGGGATTTCAAAAGTATCTGTTGAATAGAGAGGTGCTCCATAACCTACTGGAGCAAGCCTCGACACTGATGTTGATAGAAGGGAACAGAAACGTAGATTAGCAAAACGTCTCAGCAATAACCTTGAATACTGGCGATCAGCTTATGGCAACTCGCTTACATTTGAGTTTGTTCACATCTATGAGATGAGTAATGTCCTTCACCATAGTGGATAGACGAAACCTTTGTTTTGTATTCCTTGACTTTCGATATTAATTTATATGCACACAAAACCAGACCATATCGCACCAAGAAATGGGCTTACTAACTTATACTAACTCACATCCATTTGATCTTGCATACATTTAATTTGATTAGGCTATTTTGCTAAAGGTATTAAACAGACGATCATTTTTACTCACCTCCTATACACGTATTCATTTTACTCACTATAGAATCCAGTGACCGATTAATTTTTTTATGTGAATATGTATATTTTAATCCTACTTTTAGCATACTCACCGTTTCGCTCGCTTGCTCTTCGACGCTGTCACATCATTATCGCTTTCACTTTGTATGCCTGTGTTTTTGTGATCCGTATAATGTAATAATGAACGTAATCGACGCTTCATATTCGCATTCTGAAATATATAGCGACGGTTATCAGGGTGGGTAGTATACGAAGTTTAGTAATATTTTGAATATCCACAGCCACAGAGTCGGTAGGCCCATCTCCAGCACAGAATTGATATCACGTTGGGCACATCACTTCAGTGGGCCACGTTAAACTTGGAGTAAGGCTCACCACGTTATTGGCCTGCCATCTGACTTCAAATAGTGCGAACGATGGACTATGCATTGAAAGAAATCCCACATTCCAATTCATGCTAGTGCGAATCTTGCTTTGTGCCACAGTGGGAAAAGAAGACAGCTACGGATTTGGTTGTATTAGTTTATTTCATGAATACATTTAAGCAGATAGACGAGAATGAAAAGCCTAAAAAAAAGAGGCGATAGGTGGATAAGGCCAGTGAGTCAACTTAATGTAATAAGATATGACTAAGGATTAATAGTTAGGTAGAAAAACAAAATAATCCTTCATTTAAATAAGCGTGCACTCAAATAATTGAATAAAAACGATAAAGAGTATCAGCGAATGATAGACAAGGTTGAAAGACATGTGAGTTAGGACTTTGGCATAAACTGTTTCTGGGTTTTTGTTACGACTGCGCGTCGACACGTCAACTGATATGTTAGAAATATTATGAGTTCACTGTATTCGGTAATCGAGAGCGAGCATTGATGATCCGTCGAAATGACAGCATACTCTAATCCTAGTGTCCCAAACCCCATCAAGTAGGGAAGAAGACTTGACATGAAGTAGAACATGTATTCCACAAGCTGTTTGTGCGTCAGATGTATGCAGTGTCGACAATCTGCGTAGCTGAATATTCGGTTATTAACGACAACATTGGTGAGGATATATGCAAAGTCAGAAAGAATGCAGACATTTCACACATATATAGCGAATCGAATAATGTATTACAAATGTTAATCCCGTAACTCTAAGAATCAGATAAAAAGGCGGTTCTAAAGGAAGAAGCATATTTAATGCTATCCTCGTGATATCGAAATACTATTGAGGCCAGAGGGCGTACAAACTGCTAACGTCCATGCAGGAGACGCGTGAGAACGAGAGAAAGAGGTCTCTGATATATCTAGCGTGGGATCGGAATTAGCTATAAGGATCCTGCTAGTGGGTTTAATAGCTCCATCATTGGGTTTCGGATTAGCAAGAAGAGCACTGTCATCGACATGTGCTGGCTTGAGACGATCAATGCTTACTACATCGACGGCCATATCGAGCAAACTTGAGGGTCTTTTCGTGACGAGAAATCACATGAAAAGGTCCTTCGTAAGGTTATTGCAAAGATATGCGCACCAAATTGACTCGTATGAAAGCATGCAAACAGACAGATAACTGTCGAGGGGGAGAGACCTGTCGTTTTTGTACTCGAGTTGACACCGGAGGCAGTCCCGACCGAAGCTGCTACCTTGACGTGGTAGTGGCTTGCCTATCGTAATGACCCAGCAAAGCTATATTGGCTGGAACTTATATTCCTGAGGGTTCTACCATACCAGGCAGGTCGATTGGAGAAAGATGAGACTAAAAGCAGTTACTCACAGTCTGAGGGCTTAGTCGTACTGCTGACTGCAGAAAGATGTGATAGCAGTAAAGTGTTTCCCTCGGACAACCAGCATCTGCAGCGATGCAGCCTTCTCACAAGGAAGGGAGGGTTAGAAAAGGTCGACCCTAAAAATGTCACACCTTACCCTGCCTCATGGATTTCCGTCTCTGTCGGTAAGGGCTGCCCACTAATGGCTTTTAAGAGCGGATCTAATACTCAAAAAACCTTTAACAAATAGGCCGTGTGTGACCGGCCTGAAGCAGTTGTCCCCTGGACTCTGCGGTCACGCAACCAGGTCTATAAGACCATCTCTAATCCACCTTCCTTTCCAGGTTCTTCAAGAGACATCCTTCCATGGTGTGGGCAGCCGGGAAGTGATAACCGCCCTCATACCCGTAACAGTACGCGAGACCAAATTGGTCAAAATCAAATCCTTCCTACACCCTCTAATACTTCTCTTATCTCCACGACTAACTCTACTCACATTCCTTTATCTCCCCGCACCTCTGCTGCAAACGATTCGAGTCCTTGAAACGTTATTTCTGGTCTCTTGAAGCCCCGTTGCCACATTTTACTTTAGTTTTTGTTCGAATCATTTAGTATCTGCTGATTTTCATATTTTTGTGCTTTTAAAGCCTTTTGTTTGTATTTGTATCATTTATTCATTTTCACTTTTTTCATCTCTCCAATCTATTCTCTTTTTCTACTAGACAAGGTTGTGAAGTACTTCATTTTAAAGTACTTCAAGATGAAGCTGGAAAATATTTTTTCTGGTTATCTAAATTCGATTCCATTAATCAGTTGATTGATCATCATCGAAAGACTAGTATATCACGTAATCGTTTACTGACCTTAGTTGATCTTGTCCCATCTAAGGTGAGTGAGTGTGTATGCATGTGTTTCCGTGTTGTAATCCGTGTTCTTTTCGTCTGTTAATTGTCATTTTTCTGTTCGAACGACAATACTAAAGGTATATATATATATATATATATATATATATATATATAAATTTGTTAGAGGTTGTTGGTGGGTGTCGGGACTCCCTTCATACAACCATTTCTGTTATTACCTTGATATTACGTTTTCGTAAATTATGAATGTTATCATTGTCCACCAAAGTTTTTTACACTAAGCTTTCATCATTACTTCTACAACCAAAATACTGGTTGGAACACATGCCAGGAGCAACTAGAAAGAGATTTAAGCAACCATGTAAGCGATTCCCATCCGGAGGCAGTTTGGAATGATATCCAAAAGGCTGTGGAAACATCAGTGGTATCTGCTAGTAAGGTAACCCATAAGGCTACAATGAAGCTGTGGATTTCAGTAGCGTCTACCGAACTGATGGGTGCTCGAAAACTCATCACGCCTGGCTCTGAGTGCGATAAGGAGCGGAGTCAGCTTAGACGTAGGCTGATAAAAAGACTACGCAATGATCGAGAACAGTGGTGAGTGAGGCAACAGTAGGCAACTATTTAGACTCATCAAGGAAACTGGTATTAGGAACCCAAATATGAGTGAGACTATTTCGGAAAAGGATGGTCTTACTATCCATTCTCAATCCGGGAGACTGGACGGATGGGCAGAGCACATTGGAGATCAGTTCAACTGGCCTTCAGCCATACTTCCGTTACCCACGATCCCTAGTCATCCTGAATGGCAAATCGATTTAAGTCCTCCTAGTCTACATGAAGTTGAGAAGGCGATAAGAAATCTGAAGCGAGGGAGAGCTGCATGTCCTGATAGACTGACACCTAAGATTTTTGAGAATGGTGGTCCAGTTTTATCGGCTAGATTGACTGAGATCTTAGGTAGAATCTGGGAACTGGACGTAATCCCATCCGACTGGTCTCAATCCATGATTGTCCCAGTCTACAAGGACGAAAGTCTTCTTGTGACAATCACAGGCAAATAAGTCTAACTAATATAGCATCTAAAATATTAGCCTCAATAATACTTCAACGCTTAACGATAGCTCGTGAAGAGCAGACTAGAGGAAACCAGGCTGGTTTTCGACCTGGACGTAGTTGTATAGACCACATTTTCACACTACGACAGGTTCTGGAACACAGACACACATTTAGGCGTCCTACAGTAGTTGTTTTCCTGGACCTAAAAGGCGGCATTTGACTCAGCGGATTGTGAGGTTCTGTGGCAGTCTCTGTCATTGAAAGGTGTACCAAAGGAGTACATTAGCCTTATACAAGCTCTCTACTCGAACACCACTGGTCGAGTGAGAGCATATTTCGAACTGTCATCAGAATTCTCTACATCAAGTGGTGTCCGCCAGGGCTGTCCACTCTCCCTTTTCTTGTTCAGCTTTGTCGTAGACATCCTGTTAGAGTTAACATTAGGCTCGTCGAGTATGTTGATCACTTCACTTATCTTGGGAGTCTCATCAGTGCTGATAGCCTGGTGACTGATGAAATCTCAGCACGGATACAGAAGGCTCGATTGGCTTTTGCCAACCTGCATCACTTATGGCGTAGACGTGATATCCGTCCGCTAACCAAAGGACGGGTGTACTGCGCAGCAGTTCGCTCCGTTCTCTTATATGGCTGTGAAACATGGCCGTTAAGAGTCGATGATGTTCGTAGGTTACTAGTATTCGATCATAGATGTCTACGAAGCATTGCTCGTATATCGTGAGACAACCGAGTAAGTAATGCTGTCGTTAGGAAACCGGTTCTAGGTAAGGATGGCAGATCAATAGATGAAGTATTGAAACTTCATCAGTTGAGGTGGTTAGGTTGGTACTCAACGTCCCAGATCCGAAACCAAAACACTATAATTCTGGGAGAAAATGGTCTTTATTCATTATGAAATGGAAATACAGACAATTACCCAACTATTGTTACACCTTCCAAGTCCAATTTACCCTGGTGGGTATCCGCTTCTGGAAGAATAAGTGCTTCTAGTCCAAATTGCTACGGTACCAAATCCAAAATGACTGTAGCCACATTAAATATCAAATTTAAACAACATATGTACAGTTCAGAAGCAAACATAAAAAATTTCAATATAAGTACAAGATATAATAATAATAACAACAATATACAATGATAAAATCTCAAAATGGAATCAAATAAAGTACCAAAATGTCAACAGTAAGAGTCAGTCATATCATAACACAAATATATATACAAGGAGGGATTTTCCAAAAATCAAAACATTCAAAAAAGATTCAACAGTGCCGCATACCAATTCAGCGGCGGAACATTGAATATCTGCCACTAAGCTCGTTCTTACACATAATAAGACGAGCGGTAAGGTTCCGTACCAATTGTCGTTTTCGTGTACTTGAAGAGCACTTTTAAGTTGACATGAAACCGTTCGACTAAACGATTCGAGGCCAGGTGTTAGGCGGTAGTGCGTGTGCTCTCCGTACCAAGCAGCCGGGTTGGCGAGGTGAATAATTTGGACTCGAACCGTTGTCCTCGGTCATTTGTAACAGTCGAAAGACAACCGCAATGCGCTATCCATCGTTCTACGAGGCGGTGAGTAACTGTTTCCGCCGTAATAGAAGTGATGGACATAGCTTGGGGCCATCTTGTGAAACGGTCGATGCACGTGAGTATGTGATGATACCCATGCGGTGGTGGCAATGGTCCTACAATGTCAATATGAACATGATCGAAGCGAGCATCAGGCGTAGCAAATGTGCCTATAGGAGCGGCTACGCGCCTGTGCACTTTTGATCGTTGACATTGTAAGCATTGTTTAACACACATATGGACATCTTTATTCATGGACGGCTAGACGTATCATGCAGCGATGAGACGTAAGGTAGCCGCGACACCTGGATGAGACAATCCATGAACGGCATCGAAGACGAGACGATGATGAGCAAGAGGTACGATGGGTCGGGGTAAGCCAGTAGAATTGACACACGATAGCACCTGAGATGGCTGTTATGGGAGAAATGAAGACATTTGGCTGATTAAAAACTTTATATAAATATCATTAATTTCACTGTTTTTTGGGTATATTTGTTTTACTTGACTTATGAACTTGTTTGATTTATCACTTTGGTTTCTGTTTGTCTTGGTTTGCTAATTGGGAGTTTTCGCTCCAGTAACCTATAAAATTGAAGGTTTTTGTAGTTATTATAATTATTGTTGTTAGAACAACATTTTGGTCGACTATTTGTGAATTGCGAATAAACTTTGGTACCTAACTTTGGAGTTTGGTTCTGTTGTTAATTTGGGTTCGTGAATTGCAAACAGACCGACATACTGTACTTCAATAACGGGAAGGAGCAAAACTTGGACGTAACAATGGCAGCTAGTGGTACTGAAGGGATGTGGATTGTTGTGCTTCGGCAACGTAGTTCGACTCGCCTTTAATATGATGAAGGTCTGTCGTGAATGTTTGGAATCTCGTGGTGAGTAGCGGTCAGACTTGGTATGCAAAGCATACGTTAGAGGCTTATGATCGGTGAAAAGGATAGGATTACGACCTTCTACTGACTGCCGGAAATGTGTGATGGCACAGTAGGCTGCTAGAAGCTCGCGACCGAAAGCGCTATATCTCATCTCTGTGGCAGTAAGGCGTCGTGAGAGCTTGCCAACTCCCAGAGATATTCTGTTGCTTAACGGCTCCCATTGCGAAATCTGATGCATCAACCGCTAAGGGTAGCTGATGGATCAGGATGGGCGGGCAGCGTGGCTTGAGCCAAAGCTTCTTTTATCTCAGAATATGCAGTACGCGCGGCATCGTTCAATTCTAGTGTGTGTGGATCACTGCAAAGTAAGTCAGCTGGTGGTCGTAACCGTTCTGCAGCGCGAGGAATGAAAAGTCGGTAGAAGTTGACCAAACCTAGAAAAGCCTTCAGTTCTTTCAGTGAAGACGGTACAGTGTACTCAATGAATGTACGTACTTTATCTTCACAAGGTAGAATACCCTCATGCTTAATGATATGACCCAAGAATTTTATTTCTGCTTTGCCCAGTCCACACTTATCTGGGTTGACTAGTATTCCATGTGACTTTACTTTCTTCTCTGTTATTATGTTCAGTCCAGTTCTTGAATTTGGTCAAAGTTTCAAACATAAATTCATTATTTGTAGTGGCTTTTCTTGTGAAGGAAGTGATTTCTTCGTTTATCCCTCGTTCATCCCAGTTAGTAAACACTGAGGGACTTGTAACCCAGTGCTATTGGCCATCTTTATTTTGCTGAGCATTCTAGTATCCTCAAACAATACCGTGTTACCATTTCGTGATTTCTGTCCGCTCCGTTTTTCGGTGCTCTCCGAGTTTCAGTTTCGAATTGGCGACCAGCTAGTGATGATCTCAGGCTATATCAGCTGCTCTTTTGATTCTCACTTCCTGCATGATCCTTCTGAACTTCTAATCCATGAAGATATGGTTGATTGGTTCTATATAATGTGATGCGGTGAAATTCATGCAGCGATGTTCATGCGTTTGCATCGGAATATTGTGACACCTATGACCAGTTTGTTAACAGCGCATAGGTTTGCAAGTCCATCAATGTTTTTTTCCTTTTGTTAGTACATCTCGTCTCATAATGTTTGGCTTAGGACCTGCAGTAGCCAGCTTGACATTAATTCATAATACACAATAATATAATTTTAGACAGACAAAAGTGCAGCGTCAGCTTGATTTAGCCTGCAGACAAAAAACATTTGAATAGTTTGATGTCCGTGAACAATGAATGTATCATAGCCATGAAATAAGGTACGAACAAAGTAGTCCCTCTATGGATCTAGTAGAATTCATCATCAATGAAAATATTTTGTAGATAGTCTGGCAATAAAAGGAAAAAGCTTCTCAATTCTATCTATTAGTTTGACTGATGCAACAATTTTTCGTTACCATAAACTTATAATAGTCAGTACATTCCGGTTACACAGTCTTCAGAAACTAGCATTTATTCAACTTTTATCACAGTGATGTTTGATTTCTCTCCCTGAACCCAACGAAATTCTGTCAATTACTTTTGGATTCCGAATGGTCATAAATTTCATAATTATTGTAGATTAAAAACTTTAGCTTCGTTAATGGTTGAGTGTATTGTATGAGCTTGAATAATGTTCTGTTATGCATGCATATCCTATCTCGTTTGATCTGATATTTAAGCTCTCTGTGGTTATAAGACTTAGATAACCCTCTTAGCAGATAGCATGAAGTGGACGTTCATCAAAAATTTCAGTTGTTTGTTTTGCTTAAGGTAGACTGGTCTGGATGCGGCATTTTGACTGTTTAAGTTTTAACGCGTGTTTACTTTCCAGTCTTTTACCGCTGCAAGATTTGTTTGCAGATTTTGAAACATCTTCATTTCATAAGGATCTCCAGATCTTTGTATCTGTTGCATAGAATAATGCCGCTGAGCTGATCTTACCTAACAAGACATTGTTAAATATCAGGAAAATCAGTGGGCCTGAGATGGTCTTTGTGAAACTCTTGATGTTGATAAATGCCAGCTTATATACACCCTTTCTGACGGATTCTGACCTAACATAGAAATGGATCAGTGAAACTCATTTTCACATCCTTCGATATTAGGACTACGTGAGATGCTCTGCTGAACGACTTTCGGAGTTAAGGAATATTATGTGAAACGGTATTTTGAGTTTCAGCAGGCTGACCAGCTGTCTCATTGTAGAAGAAGATTGGACGCCTTCAGTCACGTGTTTCCGCTTTCTCACGTCTAAAACTCAGACAACTTACGTTTGTAGGGGGGCCATCGTTGTTTTGCTTCATTGACTCGTGCACTTCTTCATTAGCATCCGTTCGCGGATTTTGAAACGAGTTGACCATATCAAATTGAACATTAGTGTGGAAGCTGACCCACAAGAGACTTGCTCTCATGTAGCGTATTCAAAACACGAGACCATAATCTTGATGCTTTTATATGGGAAAGAAATAGTTATTCGTGTGAATGGATAAGTAATACAAGATGGACGCACAACAATTACATTTTTAGGTTTGAACATTCAAGTGGGTAAACTTGCGTGGCAATAGTGAAAATATAGACAGCAATAAGTATGTTAATGGCGGAATAGTGAACTCAGAAGTAATTAACTACTGAGAATAAAGCAGCATCAGAGAGCTGGGGAGTTGTACATTCTAAATTATTATGGTAACTTTCAACAAATGTTACGATGACACGATTTCCAGCCGTAAACAGCAGATGTGTATTTTGTATCAAGTATCTCTCTCAATGGACAAATGTTTTGTTCAAGTGCTATCAGTTTGAATTGCGCTGAAATTTGGTAATAGAAGACCTCCTACATACGATTTTTAAACGTGTGCCAATGTATCAAGGGGTTTCGGAAGTCGGTCTCAGATCATATGAATATTTTTAGAAATGTTATTCAACGTCAAAAACACTGTTTTATGCATTTCGAAGCTCAGAATAGTTTCCTTGTCACAATGCTAACTAGAATTATCAAGTGAGTAGCGAAGATACATTAAGCTGATTTTCAATGGATTTTCGCTTTCGGGGACTTTGCTTTGTTCATCTGATACATCAATAGGAAGACGAAACGGATGTAATGCACAAAGTTTTTAATTTTTAATTACAATCTAGATTGCGAGCTCGCATCTGAACGTGGCAGATTTTTATCACGTGACTTCAATGTCTTGGGAAGTCACTGATTATGTATTTCCTACTGATTATTATGAATGACATTTTGTATTCTGCGTAGTTATCTTATGAAATGCAATTGTTTATGTATTCAGTTAGTTAACTCATTACTTAGGACTCACAATGTCTGATGCGTAATTAGGCGCATATCATTTTAATAAATTGAACTGTGTTTGAAAGGTCTGAAAGCATTAGTTGAAACTTCATAGTCGAGTGATACTCGATTTTGAAAATCTTTTATTAACTAACATCTACTGTCCTTAGGATTAGCCTGGTTGTTACCTAGGGAGCTAAAGCTTTATGCCTCTGTCTTTATTGAACAAATGAGGAATATTACCAACTGCCAAACCAACGCTCAATCCATCCAAAGAGTTTGTAACTGTAGAGGCAATAAGAAAGCTACTGACTTACTACAATAAAGCTGCTCATGATCTCCCTCACCGTACATTTCCACTAAGCCAAGCGATACCTGCATTCAAGCATGTTTTATGCTTTACATCAGTTGACAAGTGATCCATATTCAAAAAAATCTTACAAATTGACATCTATTATTTTTATTAAAATTCAGCTGCCGTAACCACGCTAAGCCACCTATTCATTCCAGCAGAAACATAAGTTCATCAACCCATTTTCACGCACTTTAGGTGACTCTTCGTGAAACACGCTGGTAACGCCCAAACAAATGACGGAGGAGACTGGGTATTATGGTTGCATAGCAGCAAACAATCAACTAAATACAACTTTCGATGCTATTAGGATTAATAAGCACACCGTACGCGGATAAGATATTACCAAATTTATGATAAATCACCTTGTAGATCTTGATGAGTCGATTTAGTTCGACAATTTAGGTAAAACATTATTCGTTACTGTCATCGAGAAATATTCTGACATTTGAGTTGGTAATCCAGGCAGATCGAAAGACAAAATGCATCAATTATAACTTGAAAACAATGCATAGTTAGTTAAAATTTACAAATTTAGTCCTACTTCCCTCATGTGAATATGAGATGACCTGAAAGAATTTGAATCCATTTCATAGAACACGTACGAGACATTAAAACACTTTCGAACCTCAACAAACAGGCCTCATATCTGTTCTCAATAGGTAAATAGGTAAGATTTTAGTCAACGTAACATTTACACTCTTGGCCACATTGGACGAGTTCACCTCTCTGATATCATCTGATGTACCATCAGACTCTCTAGCTTTGAAGACTTTAAAAGGAACATGTACGAGCAACATTTGAACATGCAAACTGACAATAACTAATTAAGCACTAGTTACACTGCACAGCAATAGTAGCTGTTCGTCTTTCAGAATCCTTTATATACTTGATTTACATCATTCCGAACTAAATGCCAAAAAAGGGATATTAGTACAACAACATCATCACTAACAATTAAATATATCCAAAGAAGTTTACCCGTTTCACATTCTGAACGTTTTGTTGTTTATCACAAATTACTCACTTCATAGTAATTAGTATCGTTATACAATGAGAAAATTAGAATATGAAATTCACCGCTCTGATCTCATTGAAATCCATTTACTGAATAGATGCTGTAGAATGAGAAAACATATTCTTTAGAAAAATAACAGGAACATGGACTTATTCTATTTCTTTATATAACGTAAATGACAATTACAAAAGTTTGTGTCGCTTCTGTAGGATTTGCAAAGTTTATATTAGACGTACATCTGATACGCTAATATTCTTTTGTGTTAGTGAAAACCTTCAGACATTGAAAAGTTAGTGCTTTAAGCGATATCGAAAACAAACATGTGGAAAATTCAAAGAAAAGAGAGATGGAAAAGTGAGAACCGAATATTTTAAATTGTGAGTACAGTCAAATCTAGTATTGTGGATATAATAATGGTAATATCATCATCATCATCTTTCGATTAAAGTTCGTGTTCGATAATGTATTTTACAACGTATTTCAGGATGCTCTGTATCTCGGCGATCGAGCTTACGAAAAGTATATTTAAAACTGTCGCAAGCGGATACATATTTTTTAAACATTTTGCTATGAGCTCACCACATAGGTCAAGACGGTGAATTTTTCTCACTTCCAGATTGAACGCGTTAGTCAGTTTCGGAATTATCTCTGTCCAACTTCATGAATTATATTTCTTAATATTTGACCATTGCCAAGGGCGGAATTTCTATTCAATTACAGTAACAAATAGAGAGTAATGGTTTTTGCAGATACTTTCATATGTAACCATGTGAACGAGCTAATAAAATGAAAGATTATTCTTGTGTGAATTGAATTCTTGGCACCAAACAAACTTTACCTCCTAAAGTACCACTTACATGCATTTCAATTTGAATACTTTGGTCTAGTTAAGGATTTCGGGGACACAATACATTCCATGAACCATTCATCTTAACAGACTTGATAAACAACGCTAACGACGCATTCCTACACACGAAGTACGCAACAAAGCCCGTCAAGTGATCATATGCACGTAGGAAACTCATGGTATCTCATCGTTATTTCGTTGATGAATCAAATCATCTCAATATTCAGTTTAACGAATAACCCGTAATCGTTAGAAAACTAGTCATTTTATTCATATTAATAATAAATTACAACGAATATGTAGGTATATTATTCAACCATGCAATCGTAACCACACGAATATTGTACTAAGGTGATAGCAATCACAACGAGCTGGATAAAATTCTATAATTTCATATCTCAAACAATTTTCCTGCATGGAGTGAGTTCGTTCCAATTTTCGGTCGTATCTCATAATCATGTTAAGAAACATTAATCTAATCAGTGGCTCTACTTGACTAGTTTCTCAGTATAATTTCCATTGTCACATGACACAGAAATTTCTGGAGTGCTTACCAGCAACTCGCACCCCGACCATCTTGCAACGTTACTAGTTATTTGTTGGTTAGGCGACACGTATATGCAAACAAATCAGCAATCTGAACAGTTGAGGGAACTAATTGCACGCTGATACTCGCGTATTCAATTACAATGGAAGCGGTTAGCAACGCTATCACAAACCTAAATTTGAAGTTATATATACGCATTGAGGTAAACGTATGTTCTCGATATACACTAGAATATCTTGAAAAATATACTTCATACCAGGGAGGTAAAACACATATTTCACCTAAGTCACCTTATGTTGAATATCGCTAACTAGTAGATGCATAATCCTCTAACACGGAATGTGAAAAAGAGAACATCGCAATGAAAAATTCACTGATGTGATCTGCTTACAATTGATTCACCGAATTTATTTTTGTATGGATATGAAATCTGTCACGAATAATAAAAACCTAATGATCTAAATGGTTAGTTGAATAGCTCTGATCGAAACCAGATTGTTCGAAATGTATATCACGAATACATTACACTTTACACATCCTCTCACTGTTCTAAAAAAATTTATAATAGAGGAATAATGTTAACATTCGTCTTGCCCGTTTTGTATGAATATTTTGTAATAACTGCCTTGATCACATCGCCCGTAATACCGATTCACACAACGCTGTCATCATTATTGGTATTATTGCATACCGTAGTGAACATAAGAATCAAATACTCCTATAATTTCTCCTCCTCAGAACAGGCATGTAAATAAACCTTCAAGTCTCAACATTTGAGTTGCATAATCCGCAATCTTTGTAAAAATGAGTTACGTATTTCAATGTACAAACTACGTGTTCCCGCATATCTTGAACACTGTATGATTATTCTAATTTGTATTTACATAGGGGCTGAATTCAAGGATGATGCGAAACTCTCAAAATACACATTTAACGCGTACGATTTATTGTACTGATTACACCATGATACCTTACTATCATTCTGACCTTCAAAAAATGACTTCTTTAACTTACAAATACCACGATCTTTAGGCGTTCATACTTTAACAGATTCGACGTTTCTCAGTTATCAACGTATAACATTGTCTGATTCATTATTCTGGCCACTATAAATAATTACAATAGTCGTGAACTTATAACTTATAGAGTCTGGTGACGATATTATTGAAACCGATTATTCTAGTCGATTCACAAAAGGTGTGGTATTTGTGTCGGTATGAATATGAATCAATACAATGACTAAATGATGTCGTTTGGTAGCTATAATGCGACAGTTGGATCTTCACTAATAAATGTCCTACATCCTAAGTAACGGATATGTCTTCAAATTTCCTGGTTGCTTGAGACTATAGTTCATATCTCTTCATATTTGAAAAAAAGAAATCAAATTTAGTGAGATCGCATTAATTAATTATCCGAAAATAAGCAGAAAGGAAATTGAATATTGTTACTGTTCATGCGTACACTACTATGAAGTAATATAAATATGTTCACAAAATTATCTTTAATAGAATAAATAATAATCAGTAGTAAAAAAATTCACCAATCAGGTAACAATTTACCCACACACATTCAACGTGAAATGCTGTTATACAGTACGAACAGTAAATTTTGTATCTGATCACCTTTCTGATTCATTAAGAAATCGATTCGATTCTATAAATGGAATTTGAACTTATTTCTATGCCAACTCAATAAGAACAATCCAGTTTGTGATGGTGTTTCATTTTCTGAGCTGGAATTTTTAGCTGCATCACTTTCATTGTTCTTCTGAACAATATCATCAGCACAAAAGTCCGCCAGAAGTGAAGCATTCGAGTCATGCGTGGCGAAATTTGAATGCTTCTCTTCTACCTGAAGTCTGTGCTGATGATGTTGTTCACAAGAACAATGAATGCTTCACAACGAAAGCAACCAGTTCAGAGAACCATACTCCATTAGAATCATCCATCTGAGCTACAAATTTTCACCACCATCTCAAATGACGACTTATTCAGCTGACACAAATAATTTGAAATTACTATCACAAACTTTCAATGATAGTTTAGGCTGAGAATAACCTCATGCGGATGAACACAATCAAAAGATACGTTTAGGGTTGATATCCTCTAAAATAGAATTCTATTGTACAAATCCGCAATCCACTTACAATAATAATTAATACACTGGGAATAGATGAAAAGCTTTAGTTTATAGCTTCTTATCAATATCTTGTATTCACTATTGTATATATGCTGCAGGTCAAATGTATTAGAACCAATCAGTCAAATTTCTTGCATGTTTAACGTATGACAAAATTTGTCTTCATTTTATTCCATACGACATAGAAAATCTTATTTATGTAAGTTCAAAATATCTTTCAGTAGCCAATGTAAAGAAGATAGTTTGGATTATTATTAATTCAACAAAGCAAACATAGTCTCAATGATCTACCATCACTGCATAGTTTAAAAAGCTCACAAGCAGAATAGAAACAAACAAAGCAGTATGTTTATACACTTCTAACACTTCTATAATCCAGCTTAACTAAATAATGATTATGTAATATTAATGTTCATTGTTCTCAACAAGTTATAGAATAAGTATAATTTAATTTACAGTAACAGATATTCAGAATGATCAAATCATGTTAGATAAATTTAAAGCACAAAAATGATTACATTTTTCATCTTATAGTGAAAAATTCTCATTTGTTCAATAACTAATTAAATCACCATTTCATGTTATTCATATTTGTCTTTCCTATTACTGTTCGAAACTTTAGCAGTTGTATAAAAATGTAATTCAGTGAAAAAAGTTGTTTTCATTGCAACTTCTTGGTCATTTATTCCGTTTGAAATCTGTTTCGGAAATTTTGAGTTTTCTACTATTAATTTTGACATGGTTTTCCCTATTTGTTTCAATTATATTAGACTTTTACATTGTTTAGTCTTGTTTTAACACAAAAATTAATGGTAATTTTGTCTCCTTTTCAGTGACCTCACTTTTCGGAAGAGAATACAGTTGGTTTATTAGAAAGATTTATAATAATAACCAATTTTACCACTCATTGTTTCACTGAACCTCTTCTTTTATTACACTCTGTACTGGCAATCGTTCCGTTTAACGTTGCTGCCATTTCGGCTTCACTGTCTCTATAATTTAGCCCATCTTTTCCGGCACGAGGAGAAAGATGGTCACGCCAGTGAAACCAGATCGTCCATCAAGAGCAGAAAATCTTCCCCTTGATATCTTGCATGATACCTTCAACCTATCAGCAGCCCCCTCCCCACGAGGAGAAACTCAGTCATAAGCCAATCTCCGTTCCCGAAGGTATCCTCTCAGACCGCTGCGAACAACAGTCAAGATGCAAGTCGACCCTAGGAGAGCACGCTATTAAAAAGGGGAGAAGTGTTGGGGATGTTAGATCCCCAGAACTCGCTTGATAAAAATCATTATTTTGAATTTATTTCATGGACCGATCAGTTGACCTTGAGATTACATTTCCCATCAGGAAAATCCTTGGTTGTGATTGGTTACTGTGTCATTTTAATGTGCTATTTTTGTGACTGTCCCAAGGATGTCTCTATAGAGTCAAAATAAGCACAATTTGAGTACTTGGATTGATTGTGTGCTGGCTAGGTGTTTGTAGAATACAATTTCTGCGCTGTATCAAGACTTCTCGTTGATATCAATTTGATCAAGGGACCACAGTAGCCTACCTGGATGCTGGTTCATTGTTTGTTCTCGTTATTCGACTAGGGTGAAATCGTAATAGTTTAAGCATACCTAGAATCGAGCGTAACATCTTTCGATACCACGAAATCGCCAACAAATATATTGTTTATCATAGAGTAACTTTTCTTCTTTGTCCTTGATTCACAGAGATTTACTTAAGGGCATGTAAATGGACTATGGTGGTGATCTCGTTCAACCGCAACTCGACCCGTTTGTTTACCCTTTAAACTAATTCATTTCAATAAATTAATAATAATAATAATAATAATAATAATAATAATAATATGGAAATAGGATAAGATATTGTTTTTCTTTTTTGTACAAAACAAACCACGTCAATAATAGATCTATGTAACACTTATTATTCACAAAGTCGTAATTCTGTTTATCTTTTGATAAGAAAAACTGACCATTTGTTAGACTAACTATAAATAGGTTGGTAGGACTTCAAGACAATAATAATAAGCTGAATGTCAAATTGGTACGAAGGAAATAGTTTATTTTATGCACAAGTCGATTTCAGTGCATTTTGTTTGTGGAATTACTTGTTAGTCGAACGATGTGAGAATTCAACCTAAGGAATGTTTATTTTCTTAACTAAGTGACGTAAGAGATTGTGAAAACAAACAACCATAATTAATATTTTGACAATGTGATTGTTTGAGTTTGTGGCAGTGTATATTCCATATTATTCCTAAACTTAATATATTGTTTGTACGAACAAACGCTACTAGTTAATACTCATTGGTGCATAAAATTGAAAAGACGAATACAAAGCGTTGATGGCGTTTAGTATTGTACTACAACTAACAAAAAATCATAGGCATACAAAGCGAATGCCAAACGATATGCGAAGAGGTAAAGTAAAAAAAATAAGGCGTCATCGTGAAAAATTCCTAACAAGAATTATGACAAATATTTCGGTACTTATTTCTAGACAGATGCAGTCGACAGTCATGTAATTCACTTCAAAACATAACCGTCTATAAAATAAACAGTAGTGTTCTATAGACTTAGAAATAATTTCCACTACAATAATCTGCCACCGCCTAGCTCCTTTTCGTGCCAATTCAATATCACAAAGGATTTAAGTTTTATTGAAACGGAAAAAGGGAGAGTTGAATATCTTTTTTAACAAAGTGGATAAATTTTTTGAAATCATGAATCGAGCAATAACAGACCACCATTAGAAACCTTGATGCACTAGACCGAAAAATTGGTCATGGTGTGGGACTCGCCAGTATTGAGCATCCACGACTCCTGCTACTTGCAGGATTTGGAAAAAGAACCCTCGATGCTGCATGCGAACGGTGAACCTCTGGACCACTGAAACGGCCGTCCAGAGCTTCCAAGTTTCTAATGGAGGTTTAACATGATTTCCAATAGTACCTCAACAATCTTCACAACCCTTTCATGCAAATAGATAAATTGATGAATAAACTAAAAACATAAAAATCTCTTCACAAAGTCATTAGTGAATAAATTATAAAAGGTTTAATATATTTTCAGATAAATTCACCTAGTCATCTAAGTGACCTACTAAAGAATTAGATATTTCCTAAATAAAATCCATATTTTTTCGTTAACAATAAATATTAGGTTATTAAAATGTTTACCATGAGCTCATTAAAATAGTTTACAAACGGTGGTCAGTTTAGCTTTTCATTTACCATACATTTCAACTACTACCAGTACTTCAACGCTTATAATGAATTTGTATTAAAAGCAAAAAAAATGTCTAACAACGGAATAATATGAGCATTAGTTTTGAAAAAGGATACAATTTAAAGAATAAACAAGAATCTTTGGTGAGAAGCTATGGTTTATGCTATCATCTAAATTAAGATGATTATATATATATATGACATTGTATAAGTATACTCCCGACTGACTTATATTAAAAAACTTTGATCATTTGAATCTGTTCCAGTGGTGAAATAATTACCAGTTTATTTCTACGCTGGATTGTTTTTCCTTACTGATGACAAAGACTTTTTATATTTCAACATTCAAGTATTAAACACTTACTTATTTCTAGCGATAATCAAAACTTAAACAAAACCTTTTCTTCAAAAAATTAAGGAAATAGAATACTCTTTTATAATGAAACAGATTGTGCCCAATGTAAAAATTTTTCTTTGATTAGTTAAAATAAAGATTGAACATGGTTTTGTATTACTTATGTGACGATGAAATATTTTACTTTATGTGCATTTTTTTTTCTAAATGGCAATTACATTCTGTTTAGATCTTTGTACAATGCTGTAAACCGTAAGTCTAGAAAATTAAGTTTTCACTTCATTTATTTTCAATTATTAATGCTGTTAGTTTGTTAAATTATTGATTCATGTAAGTAGGCACTACCTAAGAGAAAAGAAAAACAAAACTGTACAATCATTCAGTGTAACATCAATGATTGTATTCATCCAAATATTGTCATAATGGTAATTTTTTAAACTTTTTAACATTATCTCGATTCGCTTTGCATCCATCCTCATTCAATGTCTAAAATGTCTACTAAAGCATATATATGAATGTCATTAAAATATTGTATTCTGATTTGTTGAAACAGTGATTTAACAAGTTAATGAAGGAAATTTTTGAAATTACAAATCAATTTCCTACTGTTCGGTTAATTCAGTAACTAAGTGAAATAAGTACTTTAACCTTAAATTAGGACAAATTTGAACAGATCAACCAAATGTCATTTTTTTCTTTAATCAATATTGTTTTTCCGGAATGATCAATTATATCCTAAATATAACTGTAGAATATATCATGTGATGTTTCTTGTTACTGATACATTCAACAGTACACTATTATGATCACATTTTGATTGTATGATATCTGTTAAATCTCAAGCATTTCCACATTCCGTTTTCAATATTCTCCCATATAAACAAACGTTTTGCAATAAAAACAGAACCAAGGTGAATTCCATTTCGAGATTATTAGTTGAAGGTTAGAATGTTGAGAAACACTAGTACCAAACCCTTTGGTAAAGACAATCTGCAGAGACAGAATTGTTGAGGAGTCCCATACCAGGACGAAACGGCCGTCCAGTGCTTCCAAGTTTTTTAATGGTGGTCTAACACAGATCGATTCATGGTTTCAAAAATGTGTAACTTAACAATCTTCACAACCCCGTAATGCAGATTCATTTGATAACAAGAAATAGTATTTTGAACATCAAAGCTTAATATTAGCGACCTCGATTCTAATCAAATCGTCTATATATACAGAACTTCCAGTGTAGAAGAATATATGAGAAAGATAGAAAAAGTTTTGAAAAAAAAAACTACTTCAAGGAATGAACACAAACAATCATGACACAATCATTAGATTTTCAAATACCAAATCTCAATTCATTCAGATAGATTTGTGAATATTCTGTAAGATATGATTGTAGATTTTATTCACGAGTTAATTGCATTTAATAGGGTCAGTGTTGACTAGGTTTGAATAACTTTTGAACTATAATCATCATCTATTCAATTTTGAAAGAACTGCTTATCAAGAATTGTGCGTCAAGTGTACAAACGATAATATATATATTTAAAGAATATATATATGAACTAAAATTTAAATAATTTCACATTTTTGGCTAGCAAAACTATAACTATAATGTTCACTAGTAAGCATGTTTCAGAAATCCGTAATTTCTGGAATATAATCAGCTTATAGAATGGTATATGCCATTTAAATGGAAGTCACGGTTGCTTAACATTTGGCTAACAGGAGAGAAATGTTGTTGAACAGAAGAAAAACAAACTGAATGAATAAAATTCAACCATGCCTACACTAAGTATTGATCTTACATTAAATATTTGAAATACACATCAGTCAAAATGAATGGAAAAGAAAACTAGTGCGTAGAATGAAAGAATGGCAAAGTACTGTTAGTCATTCTATGTACTATATGAAAAAACATGAAAAGCAATTCGAAAGCTATTTTTAATGAATATAACATATCATTTTATTTTAATACTAATAATACCAGCTGGTTGACACTGGGAAAGGTTAAGAAAACAATTCATAAAGATGAACAACGACATGGTGTTTATGAAATTCTATGCCATAATCGTAAAACGGTCTATAAGAGGTAAACGTTTAGGAATTAGAAGGGATACCTATCATCTTTGAAGTATGTCATGTGAAGAATTCAAGAAATGTGGAAATAGATTGGTTAAAGTAAACTGTCGTAAGGAACAGGATACGTGGACAACTGTGAAAAAATCAAAGTACCCTAGAAAGAATTTTAAAACTATGGAGGAATTTTAACAGCCAAAGATTAGTATATTGGTGAATTGGATAAATCTGAATAGTAGTGTGTGTGTGTGCCTGCATGAATTGAATTTATCTATGAAACTGTATTTAGCTTCTTATTATCCCCCTTATACAAACGGCCTACACCTATGCATGATATTCGGAAATTGGAGGAAAGATTTATTTCACAGTATATTCGACCATTCGAATAAGAAAGAGTCAGATCACAGGTCACTGAAGTGGTGATCCTTAATTCGAATCTAAAACAGGCACTAAAGTACTTTTGATTTCACGATAAACAAGACGATTTATAAATCATATATATCATTGACAGTAACTCCAAATATTCTCCGAATTTCGATAACGATAGAACGGCAATGCTTATACACTCACATATGCCATATTATGAGTTAAACTTTTGTGATTCACAAAAATATACTAGAACAAGTGAGCAAATGGAATCCCTTAGCATTTTAGTTTTACAGTACGAAAAAGAAACTTGATAAAAAAACCACTGTGTTATGAAATAAGGGATATACGTTCTGCAGACAATGTTGCTATCAAGACTAAAGTTTGTAATTTCTCAATGTTACTTCCAAATTCGTGAATCTTCTAGGACATTAAGCATGATTGTATTAAATAAGTTATTTTGGTTTGTTTATAAATTTCTATGAGATTTTTGTTCCACGACGCTTAAATACTCACTACAAATCTCTAGTAAAAAAAATTCGCTTCAAAGACATTTTATGAATTGCATCGGCTTGTTCAACTGTGATTAGTTCATTACAGTATGTATGTCAACCATTTACTAGACAGGTGTGAACTTGTGAAAGACTAAAGAATACATCGTGCAGATGGTATTTACATCACGATGGAAAATAACCATTAGTATACTGCTAAGTGATCAGTCAGTCAGTTGCAACGTAGAACTTCGTACGTATGTACATAAGTTCATACCACGTCAGCACAGAGACGCAAATGTCAAACCAAATCCCATAGTGATAAAGATAGTAGAGGTATTAACAGTATTGAAGAAGACTAGGGTTCGAAGATACTATTCAAGAAGTATAATTCAGTGAGATAAGATTAGAAAGACAAAGTTAGGGGTGCTGACGAATCCAGAAGATTGGGGTTTGAGAAAGCACAAAGAATAAATACACAGGCGCCATTGCAAACGATTTTGAGCCATGTCGTTCAAGGTCTATAACCATTGGTGACTTTTGTCTACCAGACCCCAAACCAGGTAGTCGACAACCGCGACATGACTCAGTCTACTTGTCAGTGACTTCATGCATTTCTGCCACGTTTTGGTCTGGCTGCCCCGAGCTTTCATCCAACCTATTCCTACACTACAAAACATAGCTCGTCGAAGGCAGTCGGTGGTTAGGCATACGTAACACATGTCCCAACCACCTCAACTGATGAAGTTTCACCACTTCATCTACTGATCTGCTATCCTTACCTAGTACTCGTTTGCTAATGACAGCATTGCTTACTCGATTGTCCCACGATATAAGATCAATGCTTCTAAGATATCTATGATCGAATACTAGTAACCTACGAACATCATCTACTCTTAACGGCCATGTTTCGCATCTATATAGGAGAACGGAGCGAACTGCTGCGCAGTACACCCGTCCTTTGGTTAGCGAACGGATATCTCACCTACGCCATAAACAGTGGACATTGGCAAAATCAAATCGAGCTTTCTGTATTCGTGCAGAGATTTCGTCAGTCACCAGGCTATCACCGCTGATGACACTCCACAGATAAGCGAAGTGATCAACACGCTCGACTACTTCACTCCCTATCACTAGTTCAGGTGCCAATGAAACCCAGTCTTGAAGCAACATTTTGCATTTCGAGGGTGAGAACCGCATCCCGAACATGCTTGCTTTGTTGCTTAAGGTAGTCAAAAGACTCTGCATTTTGTCAGCGTCTTCACCGAATAGAACTATGTCATCGGCATATTCTGGGTCAGTAAGCGATTTTCCTCAAAGTATATTGGATTTTAAAGTTAGCAATCTCTTTTATACTAGGAATTGTTAATATCTAAATTAATCTGTAACGATAAAACTTTAGAAACGTATCATAAAAATATTAAAAGAAAAAATTCACAGTAAGAAAGGTTACTTATATGAGACTATGTGGTATTTTCTTTCAGTAATTTCACATAAAGATTTTCTATTAAAATGTCACATTCAAAGTAATCAGTCCAATGACAGGAGGCAAACTTTTGTCTATGAACGTGCAAAATAATATACTGTCTTGTAATTTAAAATAGGGAAAGAATAAATAATCACCATATGTATTTAACCAACAGTGTTAGATGCACCTAGGATGGGAAACAGAAAAAATAATCACAATTTATTGATCCAAATTGTACATGATAAATTTGTTACCATATTAAACAGTCAAGAATGTAGGCATCCAAATTAGGGACCAGTATAATGAACTAGCATCACTATGAATGACCTTCAAAATCAACCAATCAAATTTGTGACTTTTTGTGCAACAGACAAAAATGTCTGTCACTAAACAATAGAATGATAAACATCATGTCAGCTCACAAAATTTATTATTTGCATATTTCAAACAGTGGGATGTTTTGTAGCAGAAACTCTCATTTAAGTTATTTCTTTTAAAAAAAAATAAATACCATTCTCTTAAGAATGAAAGGTATCGAAATTTATCAATATCAAAACAGTTCATTTAACCATTTTTGTTTATATAATGTTGTTCATGTTTAAGTTGACTGAAAAAGGCAACGAGACAAAAACTGCTTGAAGACTATTTAAAAACAAATTGTAATTACAATTTGCCCACTTATTGTCACCTTCATGTTGCATATAGTAAAATGAATGTTTTTAAACACAGATGTTGTACTGAAGCTTCTAATAAACGAGATGTTTTGTGTAAAAATATTCTGAAAATTTGACATTATATCATATAGTGACTAGGAAAAAACTATTTCAATGTTCAATTATTTTATGAGTTGATAACTATGAAAAATTAAGTTCACAACAGTCTCATAAACATTTTAAAAATATTGTAACATCAATTATCAAACTAGCTCATAACTGAATCCAAAATATAACAATTTTGTCCTCAGGATATGAAGTTACAAATCAGTGATCTACATTTACGAATTCTGTGAATTTTATGAGATAGTATAACTTTTGTCGAGCATTATCAATGGTTCCTTTCTTCACATTCAATTTTAACCTAAATTTCAGTCAGTCAGTCAGTCACCTACAACGTAGAACTTCGTACTACGTATGTACATCAGTTCAAGTTGCCATACCAAATTAGCACAGAGATGCAATTGACACTACAAATCCCATCAGAATAGAGGTAATAGATGTAATAGCAATAATACAAAAGATTAGGGTTCGAAGATATTTTTCAAGTGAAATAAATCTGGAAAGAGAACGATAAAAATGTTAAGGAATTTCGAAGACTTGGGGAAGAGAATTACTTACTTACTTACTTACGCCTGTTACCCCAAATGGAGCATAGGCCGCCCACCAGGGGGAAGAGAATTGGAGAGAAGAAAAAGAATTGATTCACTGGCACCAGGACAAACGATTTTGAACAATGTCATTCAAGTTCTCTGCTCATCGATTAATATCCTCTCGCGGACCTCAACCTGGTAGTCTAAACCGACTAAAATGGTTCAGTCTAGCTGTCAGTGACTTCATGGATTTGTACAATGTTTTGGTCTGGTCGCACCCAGCTTTCTTCCAGCCTAATCCTGCACCACAAAACATTGCTCGTCGAGGGAGTCGGTGGTTGTGCATACGTAACACATTTCTCAACCCCTTCAACTGATGAAGTTTCAATACTTCGTCAACTGGTCTGTCATCCTTACCAATCACCCTTTTCCCAAAAACAGCACTGCTAAGTCGTTGGTCCCAGGATATACGAGCAACGCTTCGAAGACACCTATAATAGAATAGCAGTAACCTACGTATTTCCTGTAGTTTTACTGGCCATGTTTCACACCCATAGAGTAGGGACCTTCATTTAGAACACTGAGAAATTTCCCACGAGACTAGCCGTGAGTGTGTACACA